>JAANYP010002031.1:0-378068 GCA_020465985.1 Centrapalus pauciflorus | reverse complement strand
ATGGCAACATCAAATACATCTGAATGGAAAGAATAGAAATATCATGTAAAACTGAGAGTCGAAAACATGCAACTCTGTTGTACGTAAGTACAGACCTGTTGTCTCTGTTTAGATTCGGGTTAGCAGACATGTCGCTTTGTTGTACGTCAGTACAGACCTGTCACCGCTATCTGCTAACTTTAAAAATAAACCTTAAGTCGAACTAAGACACTTTGTTGTATGAGAATACAGACCTGTGTCCGATGTTTGTCTTTTAAAGAAAGTTTGCAAATACCAACAAGTTAGAATTTTGTCTGTGTGCCTTGATCATAAAAGTATGTCTATGTCTGAGTCACGTAAGATAATTTCCTGATAAATAAAAAGGCCAAGGGATATTCCGAAATGTAGAATGTTTAACAGGGTAAAATACCAACAATCGGCTAACTGGGTATGTCACGACAAACAATCAAAGGAATTCAAAAATTCCTAAGTGTGAAAGTTTAAGTACTGAAAGTTAGTATCGGACATCGCTATCTGATTGAACCTTTCTTAGACTATACTCATCAAAAATAAGTTGTTAAGTATTTAGCTTAGATTGTAAATTTTTTCTTAAGTCTAGATTAAATTTTTGGTCAAAATTTTATTTTACTTTATTTTATTTTATTTTATTTTTACCTTAGTTTATTTTATTTTATTTTAGTTTAGTTTAATTTTTACTTAGGTAAAAGGTCAAAAATTACTGAGGGTGCATTCCAAGTTGTATAAAATAAACATTGTGTGAAATATCTGTTGCTTAGGTTAAAAGAGTTGGCATAGTTTATCTGGTTACACAATACCATAGAAAAAAGTTGGAAAAGTTGAAGTTATTTCAAAATTTTCGAAATTTTTCTAAGTGTTGGAGGTTTCGAATCTAAGACAGACTCGAATAAGGAGTACTTCGAATCTGTCAGTAGATTCGAAACTATACATAGACTCGAAGGTTGGTAGTATATATAGGTCAATAGTGAAGTCATTTATTACTTTACTGTTGTCGAATCTATACTCTCGAATCTATATCAGCGATTTCGAATCTGTTCTCGAGTCTATCGGATTTCTATTAAACGACATTTCATCGAGTCTAAAGCTATTGTGTTCGATTCTACACTCATATCTAGGTATAATCAACCGGATTGTACAAGATTTTGGTAGTTTTATACACAATTTTGGGCTTAAACATCACATTTTGAAGTTTTATGGGTCAAAATAGAGTTTTTGCTAAATAACTAAGTTAGGACCTATAAAATGTCAAATTGAAAGCATAAATCTATAATTAGAACCTAGTTGAACTAATGTATGTGATTTGCTAAGTTCAATATGGTTAAAATTTTGGGTTTTTGTTGAAACAATGGCCGACGGGGTTTCGAGTCTGTTCATGGACTTTCGAATCTGTTCATGGGTTTCTCGAATCTATCATTAGATTCGAGATGACCATGATATTCGAATCTGTCCATTAGACTCGAATAGGGACTCCTCGAATCTGTCCATTAGATTCTAATATGGACACTTCGAATCTGTTACCTTCGAATCTGTACTTTATTTAATTTGTTTAATTTAAATTTTATTAAACTTGTGGAAATTTAATTGTGTTAGATTTTGTATTTAATAAAGTACAAAATAAAACAAATTTGAATTTAAACAAGTTTATTGATTTTTACTGAATCTAATGGTTTTGTTTATTGTGCAGAAATGGCTATTCGAGCGTTTGTTCCTAAGCACAATATGGTGCTTCATCCGGATCATGACCTCCCTGAGGCGCAGGGATACAGGCAGATGCTTGAATTTCTTGTGGAATCTAGGATAGGATTTGCACTATCCCATAATGTTCAGCTCATATTACCGTATATTCGTCAATTCTATGACCATCTGCAGGTAGACTGCTCGGTCACACCGACAGTATTACGCACTCGAATTGCGGGACAGCCGTTAGTTTTCTCGGCAGATATGTTACGACAAGTGCTGCAGTTGGGCACACAAGAAGAAGAAGCTGGTCCGATAGAGTTTCCTCTAAGTATAAGGCAAGCGGCCTTCCAGAGGATGGGATACAGTCTTGATGTGACCAAGGTGTCATACATGAAAAGTGGTTTAATTGGGCAATGGAGGTTTTTAGCCCATGTTTTTATGGTTTGCTTCGCTCCGAAGAAAGCTGGATTCGATTATATAGTTGCGAAAATTCAATCTGGGATAGTCGCTATGGTTTACAATCGACCATATAGCTTTTCGGAGATGTTCTTTTCTGAGTTTGTGCACCAAATTACCGCTCCTGAAAATCAGCAGTTTCTCCTATATCCGAGGTTTATAATGATGTTGATCAGGCACTTCTTGCCAAATCTGCCGCCATCAAATGACGTTCAGAACGTAGCTATTATGGATAAAAGGATATTTGCTGATTGTTCCTCCCATCGAGGAAGATTGGCTATTCCGGTCGAGCGACCGTTGTTTGGAGCTGTTTTAGACAGGAACTTTGTGGCACCAGATAATGCCAACTGGGCAGGTGAAGTAGAAGTTCAGCCTCGACAGCAACAACAACAACCGCAACAACAACAGCAACTTCCACAACAACAACAGCCTCGTGCTCGTCCACGTGATCCAAGACGCCGACAAAGACCAGCCGCGAGTCAGATTCAGGCATCCAGGCCTACTACAAGTCAACAGCCAGAGGTACAGGAAGCAGGGCCTTCAAGTGCCGTTCCAGAATCCGAGCAAATAGCCCAAACTTTGGAAGAAATCTGGGCGTCTGGACCTCATGCCAATGAGGAAATAACTGCAGAGTTAGTTGATCAGTTATTACAGCCTCCGGAAGGTTCAGAAGATGTGTTTAGGCAAGTTGAGGAATATGAACCTGAGCAAACTGGTACTGACTTGTCATCTTCAGCAACTGAGTCAGAAGAGATGGAGGAGATAGAAGTTGAAGCTCCAGAGTCAATGTCTGCCGTTCCTGAAGTTCAAATTGGAACTTATGGTTCGCGACTGATTATAAATAAAGGTGGTTCTAGGCGACGAGTGGACAGGGAATTGGAGGAGTCTGATTTCGAAGAAGAAGAAGTTTCTCAACTAGTGACAAGGCAACGGGCCAAACGTCACAGGTTTATGCAAGGATCCTCTACAGCTTCAGCAGAACAACCTGAAATTCCTCAACCTCAACCTCAAGACCCTCAAACCACCATACCACCATCACCACCTCGCGATGAACCATATATTCCATCGCCAATACTTCCAACTCCGTTGCAGTCAATTCCATCAACCTCATCATCATACGCTGACAATCAAAGATTTTTGCGCTTAAAAGATAGAGTTGACTTCCAGGAAATCCAAATCTTTTGGCTAACGACAGCAATCGGTGAGCTTCAGAAGCATAACGCAGATATCGATAAGGAGAATGCCGATTTGAAGAAGATTGTGGAAAAGGTCCAGGAAGAAAACACAGAGTTAAAAACATTTGTTTGTGATCAGTCAGCCGAGATAAGGTCGATGCGCTCCCTAATTGAGCAGTTAATGAAAAATTTACAGGCTCAGGGGGAGACGTCGTGCCGTGATCAGGAAGTACAGAGGCCGAGAGATGATGATGATGAAGACAACCAAGGCAATGATCCCAGCCCTAAAAGACAGAATGAGCCAGTAGATTTTTCTGCTGCTCAGACTGCTCAATCTGAGGGGGAGCCTAGTCCAGGGGGAGAAGTAGGAGGAGCAGGAGGAGAAGCAGGTTCTTCAAGGACTTTAGATAGCGACATGATAGATGCACTGAAAGATATTGAAGAAGAGCTAATGGAATTTGATTTTGAAGATGATATTGAAGAATTAGAAGAAGGTGAATTCATTCCAGATGACGTAGTCGACTGGAAATCGGATGATGAGGTGCTTGATGATGAAGACGATCATGTTGATGAAGTAATAATCAATTCACAACCAGTCACTGAACTGTATGAGAGCCAAAATCATAATGTGATTGATATTGATTACATCAAGGTAGCCTCAGTTGAAGATAAAGAACTTGAAGAGGCTGAGAAAGAGCCATCTAGAGCTGATCTGATCAATCTTTGGTTCAAGAAGGAAGAAAAGAAAGATCAGCTGAAGATGAAGAAGAAGATGAGAAATCCAAGTGCTGGAAACTTCTCAGGAGGGATTATTAGCTGGTTCTTTGACAGAGAACTGCAGCTGTTTATTTTGAAAAGAAGAGATGGACTTCAATACATGAGGCGGACACTGAAAGCGTTTAATTCATTGCCCAAGATTGAAGTTAAAGAGTTAGCTTGGAAGGAGCTGATCAATATTGGAGATGATCCCTACGCGAACGTAATTGAAAGAATTATAAGGAAAGAAGGGCGATCAGGCAAATTTGAGCGACTCAAGCCAAGGACCGGAAAGAGGGTCGAGGATGGATCAAGGATAGATCCTCACACTGGAAGGCCTTGGGCTAGAATGATTTATAAGCCAGTCAAATGCTTGAAAAGAGTGCCAATGAAACCAATGCCACAGAACGTTTTGAGCAACATGAAGTGGTGGTACCTAGAGATTGACACTGCTGAAGCTATCATGGAGGATCAAGACGAGCAGGTCATTTTGAAGGTATATGATCCACTGCATTTGATAAACCTATCAAAGGACGACCTGAAGAAGCTTCATGATCAGCCTATCTTCTTTACTGAACCATGGAGATCTGAAGCCAGGAAGTTCCAAAAGGTAGTTAAAGTTTGTATAGATGCTGGATTATATGCAGGTAGTAATATATATAGCTCTAGTACTTAAATTTGATGTAATGCAAATAAATTAGAAGCTATCGTCAAGGGGGAGTCTGTTGGTACACCCTGTGTGACGATAGCAGTCTAATCGATCTGCATTATGGTTTAGGTAATATTCTGAGTATTAACCAGTATTTTGATATATATATTTAATATGTGTTTGTCTGTTATTGATTGTGTGTTTGAACTTGATGTAGCATATTACAAATAGTTCAAACATAAAGGTCAAAGATTGACTCAAGCATAAGTTAAAACATAAGTTTCATCACTTAAGTGTTTAAGTGTATTGGCTAGATTCGAATAGGTAAAGGAAGACATTCGAATCTGTGATAGATTCGAATGTATCCTTAGATTCGAATGGGCTAGATTCGAGTCTGTCAGATGGACAGATTCGAATGGGCCTTAGGCCAGATTCGAGGTTGGCCCACAACAAACTCGAATCAGGGTCTATAATTAGGGATAGACTCGAATGATTAGTGACTTTTTGCAGAATTCGTGAGGGATTAAGCAAAGGGCGATCTCGAGTTTGTCAGCTAGGTGAGTGCCGTTTCGGAGAGAATTAGTTCGTAGGATCGTTCGTGTGTCGTTCGTTCAGCGTCTAATAGTCTCCGTGTTCCGTTGGTTGAGAGTTGTCCGTCTAACCGTCAACGAGGATTCCGCACTCGTTCACGGATCCGCGTCTAGATAGATCTTGCAGTGGTAGACCTTACAAAAAAGTTGACAAGAAGTCTTCCTCTAAAGTGGGTACTCTAGAAGGATAACTCTCGTTAAGTTCTTCATATTGAAAAGAAATTTCTTTTTCTTTATGAGCAACATGTTTCTCATTTTCTTGGTTTAAAACTTCTTTTGATGACTTAAAAAAGAATGATTTAAGACCGGCTCCCATATAATTAATATCGTAAAATAAAGGTAAAACATTTTGTGCTTTTTCCAAATATTTAGGATTTTTAAAACCGATTCCTTGTTTAGAATGGTAAAACCTAGTTTCTTTGGGCTGATTTAAGTGGATAGTTTGTTCTGTTTGACCCCTTTTTAAAAATGCATCGTCAAGGGTCTTTATTCGTGAATACAAACTTATCCTTTCTTCTTCAATCATTTTATATTTTTCTAAATTGTCTATATTTTTCATATTTACCGCATCTAACTGTTTTGTAAGTACAAAAATTTCTTCTTTTAAAGAGAGTTTTTCTTTTGATAACGTGTCCATGCAAAATTCAAGATATATATTCCTGTCCTGAACATCTAGTTTTTCGATTAACATCTGTTTTATAACATTGTGATTAGTTAACCACTTTGAATGATATAACTCAGATGACTCTCTTAAAGTTTGAGCTTGATGTTTAGCCTGTACACACTTTGCAGCTTCAGCATTTAATCTAGCTTGTATATCAAGAATATGTGTGTGCAATGTACATTCATTATCTACAAATAAATTATTTACATGTGCAGAAATGTAACAAGAATATACCTCATTTGTCTCAGAACCGGATGTAGAGCATTCGGGATCATCGGTTGTGGTCATCAGACATGCTGGTGGATTTTTCAATGTCTCCCCCTCAGCAGCATGATCTGAAGTTTCTGCAGTGGAAACAACAAAATGCTTCAACCCAATACGATCAACCATGCAACAGTTCTTGCCCATGTCATCCTCCTCGTCGGTGTCTTCAGCATCCCAGTAGTCTTCCTGGGCGACGAGGGCCAACGCATCGGTTCTTTTCTTTGCGGCCTCCAGCTTTCGCTCATAATAGCCGACGTCTCTGTCAAAATTGTTCTTACACTCCCGAGCAAAGTGGCCCGGTTTACCACACTTGTAACAGAGACGATCGTGAGCTGTTCGTACACCCTGTGTGACGATAGCAGTCTAAGTGTACTGTGGTTCGACTTTGACTCTGTTTCGAGTTTGTTTGGACCTTCGAGTTTGAGACTTTCGAATTTGTCACCCATTTCGAATTTAATTGAATTTAAGAACTTAAATCGAATTTAATCCCAAATAGGTTTAAACTTAATTATATTCGAACTTACCTAAATTCGAAAAAATTAATTTAAATTAATTTCGAATTAAATTTATTAAGTTAAAATTCAATTACCTTTGAAACAATGACAAATCTTCAACGGTTTCTGGAAATGGATCATGAGGTCGGGAAAACTAATACTCCGCCTAAGCTGATGAAACTTGAAGACTATTACTGGTGAAAAGATCGGTTTGCCGATTTTGTGCGTTTCAACGACATGCGTATGTGGATATGTATCGACGAGGGATACATTCCACCAACTGCTGAGATAGAGGGGCGACAGAAGGTTGTCACGTATTCGAAAATGAAGGACGATGACAAAAAGCTGTTTGAAGCCGAGAACCGCGCATACGCTATCATACGAATGGCGTTACCTCAGGACATACTACACACATTCCGCAATCAAAAGACATCTAAGGAGCTTTGGGAGACGTTGGAAAAGAGGTGTGAGGGTAATCCGAGGGTTCGGAGGAAGCGTATGGAGTTGTTGAAACAACAATTTGCGATTTTCAATGCTTTGTAGGATGAAAAGCTGGACGAAACCATCACACGCTTTTATCATCTACTGACAGAGCTAGAGAGTCATGACATTGAGTATAGCGATACAGAAAAGAATAATAAGCTTCTTGATGCCTTACCAGCCAAATGGGCGATGTACATGGCTATGATTAAGCTTGATGAGGATAAGTACTATACTCAATCTTTAGAGGATGTAGTGGGAAGAGGGCGTATCATTTCGAGCTACTGAAGGCCGAAACGGATTATGAACAAGTCCAAAATCCAGCCATGTATTTTGGAAAATCAAAACCTTCAGTGGCAGCTGATATGAAGACTGCTACAGCCTTCTTCACCGGAGAATCGTCGTCACCAGCAGAGCCTGACGACGCGCAGAATAGAGCTTTCTTATGGTTTGGTAGACCAGAAGAACAACAACATCAGGCAACACCCGCATCAACATCTCAGGGCTACTCTAAGATGCCCATGAGCGCTAAATCGGTCGAAGAACATTTGAATTTATTGGCGTCATTTGTGGCCGCATATGGGAACTGCGTTCAGGAAAAAATAAACGATCCTGCACTCTGGGATGAAGATTACGATTAGGTAGACCCTGATGACCTTGAGGAGATGGATCTCAAATGGCAACTGGCCATGGTAACCCAACGGGTTAAGCGATTCATCAAACGGACAGGGAGGAATCTGAATATGAATAATAAGGGGATTGTCTATGATAAGTCCAAGGTTAAATGCTACAACTGTCAAGGCTTGGGACACTTTGCCAGAAAGTGTCAGAGACCGAAGGTAGAAAATTACCAAGGATAGAATCAGTCTCATGGACAGTTTCAGAACCAATCTCAACAGAGATATCTTCCGAGTTCATCATCCAGTCAAGCAAACATAGTTGGTCTGTTATCTAACGTCACATCAGACAGACAGCTGGACGGTACTTACGACTGGAGCTCACATCCGGAATCTAACGCTAGAGCCTTTATGGCTGAAGTTACTGAGAGTGGATGTGAAGGGGAAGAGCAGAACACAAGGGAAAACAGTCAACACGAAAGCAGTCCGATGTGGGTGGAGTATTTATATGATCAGACGCTTCTGGAGTTTGCCGCTCAAATGGCCAACGTCGAATCAGATCATACAAAGGTAAGTCTAAATTACCCTATTTTCCATGAATTATGTGTTCTATGTGCTACTTCTAACGACAGATTGAATCTAGTATTAGAATCACATAAAAATATATCTGCTCAAAATGAATCATTAAAGTCAGATAATGCTAGCCTGATTGATATTAAGCAAGATCTTAGGGACAAGCTTAAGGCTGATGCACAAGATGTCATCGTTCTAAAAGACAAACTGAGTGAGCAGTGTGTTAGATTAGAACTGATGTATGAGCATGTAGAGGCCTTGACCAAAGATCTTAAGATCAAAGAAGTAGAGCTAGCTGAAACTAAGGTGAAGGTAGCTGAGGCCAATAGTAAACTAGAAAAGTTTAGGAACTCAAGTCTGAACCTAGGGAAAGTTTTAGATGCTCAACGCCAATCTAAAAAGCCTGTAGGTCTGGGATTTTATTAGATTCCTCCACCTTTTAATGCCAACTATGTGCCTCAACCTCAGGAGAAAACTGACAAATCAGTAGACTTAGAGGAATTACCTGCACCAATGTCTGAGCCTGTAAAAGAAAATACACCTAAGGTGACTGATACAACTGTCAAGATTAAGAAAGTCAAATTTGTGTCCTCCTCTAGTGAAACACTTGTAGGAAAACATAAAATTGATTTTAATGATCAAGATGATGAACCAGTCACTATAGATACATAAAAAGAACCAGATACTAGTGAGACACCTAAGTCTAAGGGCACACACAAGAAATCCATTGACAAGATGTCTTGCTTTAGATGTCATGAAAAGGGGCATGTTGCTTCTAACTGTCCGCTTAGGAAAATTGACATTACACCTAAGACAGGGAAGCCAACACAAGTTAAGCCTTCAACAAGTGTGGCGAGCACCAGTAGTTCTCAGAGTACCGAGAAAACTGTGCAGGCTACACCAAAACAGGTTGTGAAACAAATACCGGTGAAGGTTGGACAAAAAGAGGTGATTAGGACTAATTCACCAAATCGAGTCATTAATCCATCTAGGTCTGGACCTCAACATCAATATAGGAGCACAACACCTAGCAGAGCATACACTCCGGTTAGGTCCCATACTCCTGTTAGACATCACACACCGGTTAGAGCTCAGGGATCTCAATCTGAAATGCAATATAATCGTAATTATTCAAGAGCTCCACAACAAATGCCTACTCAAAGACAAAGAGTGAATTTACATCACTCGGCATCACAACAAACTCCAGTTCAACGACCCAAGTAACCTGAAAGGCGAGATGGGTATTTGAAAGAGTTTAGGTATGTGGACGAGAATGGTATAACCAAGTCAGTTATGGCTTGGGTTCCCCGTGATAACTAACCTATTTTCTTTCATGTGCAGGAGATAACCATAGTTCCAAACAACAAATGGTTCGTCGACAGTGGATACTCTAGGCACATGACAGGGGAAAGAAGTCTCCTTACAGACTTCAAGGGTGGGAATCGAAGATTTGTATCATTCGCGGGAAACAAGGGAGGAAACATCACGGGTACTGGAGTGGTCACTAATGGGACGATCAAGTTGGATCAAGTTTATCACGTTGATAAACTGGTTCACAATCTCATTAGTGTATCTCAAATCTGTGACAAGAAGAACTCAGTGCTGTTCACTAACACTGAAGCGTTGGTGCTAAAACCAGGGTTCAAGATTCCTGAAGAGTGGATATTGATGCGGGCACCAAGGAAGAATGACTTGTACATGCTCGATATGAACAAGCCGGAAACTTCGATGGGTCCAATCTGTCTGTTATCCAAAGCTTCGGAGACTGAATCAGTTTTGTGGCACAGGCGTATGGCACACTTGCACCTAAGAAAAATGAACTATATAACGAAAAATGGGTTGGTGCAAGGTGTGCCTATGAAGAGTTTTCAGTTCGAGGATAGGTGTCTACCATGCAAGAAGGGCAAACAACATAAGAAGGCACACAAATCCAAGACTCAGAACTCCATCACTAACACTTTCGATTTGCTGCATATGGACCTCTTCGGACCAATAACAAAAGGAGTATAGGTGGTAGTTGGTATTGTGTTATCACTAACGATTACTCACGATTTTCTTGGGTTTTCTTTCTAGGTTCAAAGGACGAGACGGCTTCCAAGCTCATCGGGTTCTTAGACCATGTGGAGAATTCCTATGGAACACGGGTTAAAAGGATTCGTAGTGATAATGGAACTGAATTTAAAAACACTGTAATTGGTGTATATTGCCTCTCAAAGGGCATATTGCATCAATTTAGTGCACCCTATGACCCACAACAAAATGGGATGGCCAAACGAAAGAACAGGACATTGATTGAGGCAGCTAGGACTATGCTTTCGGATTCAAAGCTTTCTACCATGTTTTGGGGGGAGGCAGTGAATACCGCATGTCATATTTTAAACCGGGTCCTAACTGTCAAATCATTGAACAAAACATGTTATGAAATTTTGAATAAACGGCCACCTAATTTAACTGGCTTCGAACCGTTTGGGGTACCCTGTACTTTATTGCGAACAAAACATCAACCTAAGTTTGGTGAAAAGGCTGACGAAGGATACTTCCTAGGTTATGTGCCAAACTCACCAATCAAACGGGTTTTTAACAAAACTAATGGTACAGTAGAGATTGTGTATTACATTGAAGTCACAAGTTATACACATGAACCCCAAACAGGTCCGGAATGGATATTTGACTATGATAAATTGTTTGAGTCATTTAACATTCCTCTGGATGAAAATGCAGGTTCGATCGAAAAGAACATGGCGACGTTGAATCTGAATGACGAAGGTCATACCATTCCGAGGACTACATTTCAATTAACATCCGAGCCTACTTCGACTGAAGATGGAACTCCAGAAGTCACTGATCCAGAAGCACGTTCAACTAAGAATCAAACTCAGTCAACGAATTCCAACTCTGAGGAAACTGTCCACGAGGTGGAAAATGTGGAATCTAAGGATGTTCCCTCATTAGATGAAATAGGATCTAACTTAGGAGATAATCTGAGAGTTGACGAGATAGAGACATCTAGGATCAACAAGAACCATCCTATAGAAAGCATCATAGGAAATCCTAATGAGGATGTGAGGACTAGGAGTAGTTTAAATAACAACACTGTGTTGTTGTCGATGATAAATGACTCCGAGGCCTATCATACCTGTCTCTATTCTTGTTTAATCTCGCAAGTAGAGCCGAAAAATGTGCAAATGGCACTAAAGGATAACTCCTGGGTTGAAGCGATGCAGGAAGAACTCTCTCAGTTTAGAAAACTAGAAGTCTGGGAGTTAGTTCCATTACCTCGAGGGGAAATAGCAATAGGAACCAAATGGGTTTTTAAGTGTAAAAGAGACGATCGAGGTATAGTCACTTGCAACAAAGCTAGGTTAGTTGTAAAGGGTTTCAACCAAGAGGAGGGAATCGATTACAATGAGGTTTTTGCGCCAGTAGCAAGGCTGGAAGCAATTCGTTTTGTTTCTGGCTTTTGCTTCCTTCAAGGGCTTTAAGGTATATCAACTAGATGTTAAGAGTGCTTTCCTCTATGGGAAAGTGAAGGAACTGGTGTATGTAGAACAGCCGCCCGGGTTTACAGATCCAAAATATCCAGATAAAGTATATCGTTTAGATAAGGCTCTGTATGGATTGCATCAAGCACCAAGGGCGTGGAACGAGACATTATCCAACCATCTGTTAGACAACGGGTTTGAAAGGGGTAGGATAGATAGTACGCTGTTCGTTAAGCGAAATGGAGAACACTTCATCTTGGTCCATGTAACAACCTAACTTTTGGGCCCAACTTAATATCTGATCATCGAACCAATAATGTAATTTTATTACATTATCTGAATTATAATTTAATTAAGTTATGAAATATTTAATTGAATTATATAATATTATGAATTATGATTTATTAATTATTAAGATAAGTAAATAAAAGATATATAAGTTACGAAAATACTAGTGGGTTAAGTAGCAAACGTAACTAGTTGAAGTATATAAACGGAATATAGAAACATAAAATCAGATTTCCCTCTCTCTCTAGACTCTCTCTCTTCTTTTTCTCTACAACCGGTTTCTCAAAGAAATTATCAAGAACTCAAAAATTTGTTTCATTGATTGAAGATTTGAAGTCAAGAGAAGGTTAGAAGAAACAAACAACAAGAAACTACAAAGAATTCAAGGTAAAATCCACTTAAATTCAATGTTTTTACAAATTTGGTTCGGTTTTTATGAAAAACCGAAATGTATGTTTCAAACATGAAATTTATGTGTTGCATGTGTAAATTTTAAATAGATAATCATGTGTTTAAGTTAATAAAAGACATAGAAACAAAAATCAGTGATTAGATCGATCAAATGAAAGAGAAATATCAATTTTTGTAAAAATTGTGTTCTTGGCAAAAAGTGTGTAATTTGGATGATTTTGATAAATTTATGATGTTTTTGATAAGGAAAATAGTATAAAATCAACCAAATAATGATAATACAACTTTATGTTAAGTTGCATGTTACTGAAAATGAATTTAGAAAGATTTTAGTAAAAATCCGTATGAACACAAGAAGAACACCAAGAACAAATTTCTGGAAAATATGAAGACATGGGATCCGAATTCGGATGAAGCCCCATTTCGAATCTATACTTCGGACAAAATATTTAAATTCGGATGGTGCCTAATTCGGATTCAGCACCATTTCGGATGAAGTACCATTCCGGACGGAAGGTTGTCCGAACTCGGATGACCCGAGTTCGGATGGTGCCATTTCGGACAATGCTAGTTCGGATGAACCATTTCGGACCAAATTTGGATAATGCCATTTCGGATAATCTGGAACCGAATCCGGATGATCCGAATTCGTATGGTCCTAATCCGGATGTGATTTTTATAATTCAAAATATATACAACAGATTTCCTAATATAAATATGAATGATCAGATTTCAGAAATGTAACTTTATAAGACTTTGAGATTATTACTGACAAAGAATAGAAACATTCTGATAAGATTAAAGAGATTGATGATAATATGATCAAAATATAAGATTGTGAGATCAAAGACCAACGAATGAATCTTGAGCATAAATGATGAACACTGAATATATATTATTCAGATGATATAAGAGCTAATAAATATCTGAAATGATATTAATAACAGATTGAGCAACGAGCAAAATGGCGAGCATCTGAAAGTCTGATATAAATCAGATAGTGGTTCTATCCACTACAGATTGTGAGCAACAGAGCCAGAGCCAGAAACTAAAAGAGCACAAATAGCCAGTAACTGTGAGTTGTAGATTTCATTTTAACTGCATATTATGTGAATTGAGACTTTTGTTGCATGATTCTGATTTATTGATATTCTGATCTTGAGCTTATTGAAATATTGTCATAGTATATTTACTATGATTTGTTGAGCTGAGTATTTCTTCTTCTAGATTCGATTCTTTGACGAGTCACTTGATTGTTAAGCTTAACACCATCACTATTGCTCAGTGTTGGGTTAATGTTAGGCTTATGATGTGCTGATTTACGTGATGAAAGCACAGAGGGTAGCTAGAGCTGAGCATTCCGATGATATCCATATAGAGCTTTTACTGGTAGCTAGCCCAGTACGTGGCTGATCCCCACTAATGATGCGTGTGTATGGATTTATCATCATCCGAGCATTCCTTATGAATTTGTCTAAAAGTCTCAAGAGCAACAACAGTTTTATAACTGGGAGCTGAGCAAAGTCGCGCATCAAAAGAGCATTAATTGGCCAATGACCCTTCGAGATTGAGCTGTGCATGAGCCTAGTGCAGTGCATATAGAGCTGAGCCGTGCATGAGCCGAGTGCAGTGCATGTGCTTCCGCGTTCATAATTGCATGTTAAATGTGAAATTCTACATTCTCACTAAGCAATTAAGCTTACCCGTTGTTGCATTATTTTTCAGGTAAAGGTAAAGGATTGGCTGGACCTAGTTCATAGGTCAGGACTTTGAAAGAGCTTGAAGTGCATTAGAACCTGTTTCAACATCTTGGTATTTGGATGATAATAGAGCTTTGGGGTTCGGGTCTAGATTGTATTATGTGATTTGATTTGATGTAATAGTCTAGATGTTTGTACCTTGCTACTTAAAATTGCCTCTGATTATAATTAACTTTTAATTCCGCAATTGTTAATTTTATCTTACTTTCCTGATTGATATTGCGTTGCTACTGGGCCTTGACTTGAGACCTTTTTTGAGAAATCTGAGGGTCTCACAGGATGGTATCAGAGCAATAGTTTGAGTGAATCATTGTATT
Source organism: Centrapalus pauciflorus (assembly GCA_020465985.1). NCBI lineage: Eukaryota > Viridiplantae > Streptophyta > Magnoliopsida > Asterales > Asteraceae > Centrapalus > Centrapalus pauciflorus. The sequence goes on along the minus strand of JAANYP010002031.1, from coordinate 363,394 downwards.
ACATGTAATACATGATCTCAAACTTGTGCAATGCTATAGTATCAATCATGACAGGATGGCTTGAACTAAGATAGGTTTCAGAGACTAGTAGGACGGGGCATGAAAGGGTACAATGTGCTAGGCTAATGATCTAAACATTTAGTGATTTGAATTTCAGAGCTATGTCAGGAGAAGGTGGACCATCAGGTGGCATGACCCCAGAGCAAGTCCTGGAAATGATGCAACAACTAATAACCCAGAATAATGAGCAACAAAACAAGTTTATGCTAGAGCAAATTGAATCAATAAAGAAAACTGAAAAGAGAAATAAACATAAAAAGAAGCAAACTGAACAGTCAAGCGAATCGGAATCCGATAATGAGCACGTCAATAAGCGAGTTGTGCAGCCAAAAGACTGTTGATTCAAAGACTTCAAAGCGAGTGGTGCCTTAACGTTTGAAGGCACAGTAGATCCAATACAAGCGTTAGATTGGATAATTCATACTGAAGAGATCTTCAGTATCTCAGAATGTCTGGACAGCAATAGAGTTAAGTTTGCTACAGCACTGTTCGTTGGAGCTGCTAGAGCCTGGTGGAAAACACAAAGAAGCATCTATGGTGAGGAAACAATTACGACATTGGATTGGGAGCAGTTCTTGGAGATGTTCAACGCCAAATATTGTCCAACGGACAAACAAGACGAACTCGAGATGCAGTTGATGCAATTGAAACAAGGAACTAAGACCGTTGATGAATATGAGCATGAGTTCTCGAGACTTTGCGGCTACTCGACATATAAAGTAGCAACGGAAGAGCGTAAGATAAACCGATTCAGACTGGGTCTGAATCCAACATATAGAAGACAAATGAGCAGCATCAAGTTTACGACGTATCTCAGCATAGTGGAAGCAGCAAGGATGGTGGAGCGAGAATTCACAGATTCGAGTTATGAACCCGTTATGATGGCTGTAAGTCCTACATGTCCATCTCCACCTAAGAAACAGAAATCCAGTAGATTCTTTGGTTCATCAAAATCCAGTCAGCAGCAGTCACGAGCATCCTCTACACCTCAGAAGACTAGAGATTATTCCATACAGTCAGGAGCACGACCGTGTAAACGTTGTAACAAATTTCATAGCGGACGCTGCAACCCTATAGATGTGACCTGTTACACTTGCAACCGGATTGGACATGGAAGCGATGAGTGCCTAGAAAGAAACGACGTATGCTACAACTGTGGTGAGCGTGGACATTATGCCAAACATTGCCCAAATACACGCGTGCTTATTAATCAGGAACAACCAGTTGACAGAGCAATCCAACAGGGTACTAGAATGATGCCAACAGCTAAGGCGCGAGCTTTCCACATAACTGCTGAAGATACAGAGGAGACACCAGAGACGCCAAAAGACCTCAATGGTAACTAATAATAAATTTCTTATATGCTAAAATGATTTAAATCTGTTAACATCAGAATTCTAATTCCAAAGTAAATATTGAGATAACTGTACAACTCTGTCATCGATAGTGAATAATGCGGATGACATATGGGTCGTATCAGTTGAAGTTATATACTAGTACATTTCCGATCAGAAATTATACCTATAAACAATATAGGTATTGTAATCTGAATCATGTATGATTCAAAACCCGAGAGAAATTGAAATTTGATCCTAAACACAAGCTACTTCGTAAATCCTTGTAATCTAAATGATTACAGCGTGTCTTATAACGAGACAGAGGTAGAAGTTGCTAATTAAATAATAATAATAAAACCTATTAAGAAGATGATCTTTGAACCAAATTGTTAAACACCCAATGACAACTTGAATTGAAATCAAAGAAGTCAGAGGCACAAAGCGAGAGTGATAAAGAAATAGATTGAGATATTCGTGAAAGTCAAGCGATTAGTTATAAATGACCAATGAAAATGCCGTCAAATACCAAAATAAATGTAAGCATGGATTCTCATTATGTCGACGCGAGACTAGTGAGATATCTAATATGGAATTCCTATTCCATCTAACTGCATATAAAATAAAAAGCTTCTACCAAAAAGAGTGAAATGATCTTAAATTCAGAGATTCATCAATGAGAAGTCAAAACATAAGTCTATACATATAATTAAACAGAATCAAAGATTATTGTTTTGTCGAAGCCTCTTGACCGAATTGCACAGTGAAACAATAGAGGAAGGCGATGACGATAAAGTAGAAGATGAGTTAAATGGTCGTGGAGACGGTTTTAGAACACTGGTAACTCGAGATCTGACTTCAATAATAGAATCTGCCGTCATGTCTAATGAATCACACCGAGAAAGCCAAAGTAAATTATTGATTTCTATCAACTTGTTCCTTAGAATTCGATTCCGTATAATATTTGTTTTCTATGTTGTTAATATTCCTACTCGCTGGAAGATTCTAAAGCGTATGATCTCTTCAAGTTCGGGATCATAACTGACTTGTTTGAAATATCCATCAACCGCTGAAACCGTTGCGAAGAGGATGAGGACGATTGTAACTCCAAATTTGATTTTCTGTTTGAACTCCTGTTTTGATTGTTAAAGCTCTAAATACAACATTTCAACATTTTTGCCTCGATCTCTCATACTTAACTTCTAATCACTCTATCATCTTGGAGTATTTTGCTACTCGAGAGACTGATCATGTAAAAGATTTGGCGGATATTGCAGCGCAATTGAAGACCAAGGTAGGTGAGGTGGAGTCGTTACACTAAAAGTTGACTCCGATTGTTGTGCCAAAGGATAGATTTCATTTGTTTAATAGAGCAAATAAAATTTTTAAGTCTTCACAACAAGTCAGCACAAATCAGAAATAAGTTAAACGATTGATGGTGATAACAACATCAATAAAAGATGTACTTCTTAAAGTACAGATATCAGATTCCCAAAAGCTCTACAGCAAGTTCCAAAGGAAAATGAAAGAGAAATATGAGCTAACTGAGATAGATTGAGCTGCAAGCTGAATTGAATGAGATATAAGGTTAAATCTCAAAAAATCCATAGCAAATGAAAATTTTGCAATAATAAAGATGAGTGATTTAAAAGCCATAACTGGCTCAAGATCAAGCAAAAGAAAGATATGAGCTAATTATTACAATAAGATGCTAGCTGAATAGATTATTGCGTAAAGCATAAAGCTCATATATGAAGAGTATGAATAAAAAGTCAGAATTCCTAAAGTGATCAAGCAATGAAATAATGAATCAAATATGAACTCTGAAAAGAGAAATTTAAGTTCCTGTGCTTGAGAATCTCAAAGAAATAAAAAGATATGAAATACAGATGGTGCTTGTTCAGTGGAAACACCACAAAAGTTCGTATTAGTCTTGGGAATCCGGATATCATAAAAGTTATCTGCCCAAGTCTGTTCGAACATAGCTAACTTCGGGGACGAAGTTTGTGCGTGGTGGAGCCCATTCTGTAACAACCTAACTTTTGGGCCCAACTTAATATCTGATCATCGAACCAATAATGTAATTTTATAACATTATTTGAATTTATAATTTAATTAAGTTATGAAATATTTAATTGAATTATATAATATTATGAATTATGAATTATTAATTATTAAGATAAGTAAATAAAAGATATATAAGTTACGAAAATACTAGTGGGTTAAGTAGCAAACGTAACTAGTTGAAGTATATAAACGGAATATAGAAACATAAAATCAGATTTCCCTCTCTCTCTAGACTCTCTCTCTTCTTTTTCTCTACAACCGGTTTCTCAAAGAAATTATCAAGAACTCAAAAATTTGTTTCATTGATTGAAGATTTGAAGTCAAGAGAAGGTTAGAAGAAACAAACAAGAAGAAACTACAAAGAATTCAAGGTAAAATCCACTTAAATTCAATGTTTTTACAAATTTGGTTCGGTTTTTATGAAAAACCGAAATGTATGTTTCAAACATGAAATTTATGTGTTGCATGTGTAAATTTTAAATAGATAATCATGTGTTTAAGTTAATAAAAGACATAGAAACAAAAATCAGTGATTAGATCGATCAAATGAAAGACAAATATGAATTTTTGTAAAAATTGTGTTCTTGGCAAAAAGTGTGTAATTTGGATGATTTTGATAAATTTATGACGTTTTTGATAAGGAAAATAGTATAAAATCAACCAAATAATGATAATACAACTTTATGTTAAGTTGCATGTTACTGAAAATGAATTTAGAAAGATTTTAGTAAAAATCCGTATGAACACAAGAAGAACACCAAGAACAAATTTCTGGAAAATATGAAGACATGGGATCCGAATTCGGATGAAGCCCCATTTCGAATCTATACTTCGGACAAAATATTTAAATTCGGATGGTGCCTAATTCGGATTTAGCACCATTTCGGATGAAGTACCATTCCGGACGGAAGGTTGTCCGAACTCGGATGACCCGAGTTCGGATGGTGCCATTTCGGACAATGCTAGTTCGGATGAACCATTTCGGACCAAATTTGGATAATGCCATTTCGGATAATCTGGAACCGAATCCGGATGATCCGAATTCGTATGGTCCTAATCCGGATGTGATTTTTATAATTCAAAATATATACAACAGATTTCCTAATATAAATATGAATGATCAGATTTCAGAAATGTAACTTTATAAGACTTTGAGATTATTACTGACAAAGAATAGAAACATTCTGATAAGATTAAAGAGATTGATGATAATATGATCAAAATATAAGATTGTGAGATCAAAGACCAACGAATGAATCTTGAGCATAAATGATGAACACTGAATATATATTATTCAGATGATATAAGAGCTAATAAATATCTGAAATGATATTAATAACAGATTGAGCAACGAGCAAAATGGCGAGCATCTGAAAGTCTGATATAAATCAGATAGTGGTTCTATCCACTACAGATTGTGAGCAACAGAGCCAGAGCCAGAAACTAAAAGAGCACAAATAGCCAGTAACTGTGAGTTGTAGATTTCATTTTAACTGCATATTATGTGAATTGAGACTTTTGTTGCATGATTCTGATTTATTGATATTCTGATCTTGAGCTTATTGAAATATTGTCATAGTATATTTACTATGATTTGTTGAGCTGAGTATTTCTTCTTCTAGATTCGATTCTTTGACGAGTCACTTGATTGTTAAGCTTAACACCATCACTATTGCTCAGTGTTGGGTTAATGTTAGGCTTATGATGTGCTGATTTACGTGATGAAAGCACAGAGGGTAGCTAGAGCTGAGCATTCCGATGATATCCATATAGAGCTTTTACTGGTAGCTAGCCCAGTACGTGGCTGATCCCCACTAATGATGCGTGTGTATGGATTTATCATCATCCGAGCATTCCTTATGAATTTGTCTAAAAGTCTCAAGAGCAACAACAGTTTTATAACTGGGAGCTGAGCAAAGTCGCGCATCAAAAGAGCATTAATTGGCCAATGACCCTTCGAGATTGAGCTGTGCATGAGCCTAGTGCAGTGCATATAGAGCTGAGCCGTGCATGAGCCGAGTGCAGTGCATGTGCTTCCGCGTTCATAATTGCATGTTAAATGTGAAATTCTACATTCTCACTAAGCAATTAAGCTTACCCGTTGTTGCATTATTTTTCAGGTAAAGGCAAAGGATTGGCTGGACCTAGTTCATAGGTCAGGACTTTGAAAGAGCTTGAAGTGCATTAGAACCTGTTTCAACATCTTGGTATTTGGATGATAATAGAGCTTTGGGGTTCGGGTCTAGATTGTATTATGTGATTTGATTTGATGTAATAGTCTAGATGTTTGTACCTTGCTACTTAAAATTGCCTCTGATTATAATTAACTTTTAATTCCGCAATTGTTAATTTTATCTTAGTTTCCTGATTGATGTTGCGTTGCTACTGGGCCTTGACTTGAGACCTTTGAGAGAAATCTGAGGGTCTCACAGTACAAGTGCACGTCGATGATATCATCTTTGGATGAGTGCAATGGGTGAGTTGAATTTCTTTTTGGGGTTGCAAGTTGACCAGAAGAAGGAAGGAATGTTTATTCATCAGACGAAGTATGTCTATGATATATTAGAACGCTTCGGGATGGAAGGGACGAAACTGACAGCCCATTTCAGCACGCCGATTCAAGTGAATCACAATCTTGGACCGGGTACTGAAAGTGATACCGATGTGCATCCGACGTTATATCGGGCCATGATTGGATCACTTATGTATTTAACTTCTTCAAGACCTGACATCATGTTTGATGTGTGTATTTGTGCTAGGTTTCAAGCTAATCCGAAAGAGATGCACATGAAAGCTGTGAAGCGGATTCTACGATACCTCAAGTCGAAACCGAAGCTGGGGCTTTGGTATCACGCGGAGGGAGATCTAGAGTTGGAGGCATTCACGGATTCAGACTACGGAGGATGCAGCTTGACGTGCTAGTCAACAACTGGAGGTTGTCAATTCCTTGGAGGGAGACTCGTTTCCTGGCAATGCAAGAAACAGACGTCGGTAGCCGTGTCAACGTGCGAGGCCGAGTATGTTGCTGCTCACAGGTTCTGTGGATACAACAACAATTGCGGGATTACGGTTTGGCTTACACTCAAACTCATATTAGGATAGATAACCAGTCTACTATCGCAATAACTAATAATCCAGTTAAACACAGTAAAACAAAGCACATAGACATAAGACATCATTTTATACGTGATTGTGCTTAAAACAACTTAATCAAGTTGGTAAAAGTGGCAACGGACATTAATAATGCTGATTTATTTACCAAAGCTTTTGATAAGTCACAGTTTGAATATTTGATTCAACTAAATGGAATGCGTAACCCAGAATAAATTGACCTTAGTAGAAGTTTTATTTCCTTTTATAGCTGTAGTCTTTCTTTCTTTTTATAGCAAGTTTGCTAAATTAGGATAGTTTCTATTTTTAGTAAGTTAGTAGGGTATTTTATTTTCTTGCTATTTCTTATGAAAAACAAAAGAAAACAAGAGAGAAAACCCTAAAAAAAAATTCAAAAAAAGAGAATATCAGAAAAAGAGTTAAGTCTTAGATGCATAGGATAAAAGTGACGAAAATTAGCACAGTCGTTACAAACTCTAAGTGTTCAGGCTTTCACATATAATGCACCTAAAATTCTAAGTGTTATACATTATTTTAGTTGGATGTGTTGGTAGGCATAATACATATAGGGAGTCTCAGGGCTAATAAAATTTTCAAGAAAAAGTCAAACGTGTCACTAACTTAGATGTATGACCAATCGGTTATACATCAAATACATCTTAAAATGGAAAGCATAGAAAAATCATACAGAATTGAGACTCAAAAACACGTAACTCTGTTGTACGTAAGTACAGACCTGTTGCCTCTGTTTTGATTCGGGTTAGCAAGATAAGTCGCTTTGTTGTACGTCGGTACAGACCTATCACCGCTGTCTTGCTAGCTTTAAAAATAAACCTTAAGTCAAACTAATACACTTTATTGTATGTAAATACAGACCTGTGTCCGATGTTTGTCTTTTAAAGAAAGTTTGCAAATTCCAAAAAGTTAGAATCATTGTCTGTATGCCTTGATCATAAAAGTATGTCTATGTCTGAGTCACGTAAGATAATTTCATGATAAATAATAATGCCAAGGGATATTCCGAAATGTAGCATATTTAAAGGGGTAAAATACCAACAATCGGCTAGAAATGTATGTCACGCCAAACAATCAAAGGGATCAAAAATTCCTAAGTGTGAAAGTTTGAATACTCACCGCTATCTGATTGAACCTTTCTTTGACTATGCTCGTCAAAAATATTTTGTTTAGTGTTTAGTATAGGTAGTAATCTTAAATAATTTTGTAGTTTAGTCTAAGTTTAATTTTTGTTCAAAATTTTAATTTTATTTTAATTTAATTTTATCTTTATTTTAGTTGTATTTTATTTTTCTTTATTTTATTTTTAATTTTAATTTTACTTAGGAAAAAGGCAAAAATTACTGAGGGTGCATTCATAGTTGAATAAAATAAACATTGCGTGAAAATCTTGTGCTTAGGGTAAAAGATTTGGCATAGTTTATTCCGTTAACACGATAAGGTTGACGAGGTTGAAAAAGTTGAATTTATTTCAAAAATTTTCGAAATTTTCAAAATTTCAGGGTGAATTCGAGTTTAAGCTAAACTCGAATATGGCAGAGCTCGAATCTGTCAGTAGATTCGAAAATGGCATTAAACTCGAATGTTGGTGGTATAAATAGGTCAACAGTGATGGTCATAACCCACCTGTTTTCGAATCTATACCTTCGAGTTTGTCATAGCGATTTCAAATCTATTCTCGAGTTTGCCGTTTTCAAGATACCCACTATTTGTCGAGTTTCTGTTCATTTGGGTTCGATACTACCAGTAGATCTAGGTATAACCAAGTGTATTGTACAAGATTTAGGTAGTTTTATAACCCATTTAGGCCAAAATCATTGGATTTTGAAGTTTTATTGGTAGAAAGTTTGTTTTTCAAAATTACAAACTTTGAACAGGTGAAAAGTCGAATTAAATACAAATAACATTGATTAGAACCTAGTAGGACAAATAGATGTGATTTTCTGAGTCTAACATGGTAAAAATCATGGATTTTTGTGATGATGGTGGCCGACTCCTTCGAGTCTGTTCATGGCCAGTCTCGAGGTTAGTAAACTCGAATAGGTCATTAAACTCGAATGGGTCATCAAACTCGAATAGATGTTCATTCGAATCTGATGTTCGAGTTTGTCATTATATTCGAAATATTTAATTTAAATTCTAAAAGAACTTGTAGAAATTCATAAGTGTTGGATTTTGTCCTTATACAAGTTCAAAATAAAACAAATTTGAATTTAAACAAGTTTATTCATTTTTAATAATTCTAATATTTTATTTGATATATCGTGCAGACATGGCGGATAGAATATTTGTTCCAAAGCATAACATGGTCATTTCTCCTGACCATGTTATTCCTGAAGCGCAAGCCTTCCGCCAGATGGTGGATTTCTTGGTGGAGTCCAGAATCTCGTATGCACTGTCTCACAATATCCAGATTGTCATTCCTTACGTGCGACAATTCTATGATCATCTGCAAGTAGATTGTACTGTCACTCCGACAGTTCTGAGGACAAGGATTGCTGGTAATCCTTTGGTATTTTCAGCGAATATTCTTCGTCAAGTGCTTCAATTAGGCACTCACGAGCAGGAAGATGGGCCTATTGATTTCCAACTATCAATCAGGAAGGCTGCCTTTGCGAGAATGGGCTATAGTCTAGATGTTACTAAGACATCATATATGAAAAGTGGGCTAATTGGCCAATGGCGATATCTAGCGCATGTTTTGCTGCGAAGAAAGCTGGGTTTGACTATATAGTTTCGAAGATCCAATCGGGGATGATCGCGTTAGTGTATAACCAAAAGTTCAGTTTTTCAGAGATGTTCTTCTCAGAGTTCGTTCATCAGATAACGGCTCCGGAGCGGGAAAGATTTCTGCTTTACCCTAGGTTTGTGATGATGTTGATCAGGCATTTCCTGCCAAATCTGCCACAACTTAATGATATTCAAAGCGCTGCTGTCATTGACAAGCGAATATTTGCCGATTGCTCCTCTCATAGAGGTAGGTTAGCTATCCCAGTAGAGTGACCGTTGTTTGGAGCCGTAATTGACCCAAATTTTGTAGCCCCTCAAGATGCCAACTGGGCAGGGGAGGTGCAAGTTCAGCAGCGACAGCCACAGCAACAGCGTCAACAACAACAAAGGCCTCAGCAGCAGCGAAGGAGGCAAAGGCCTTCCGCGAGTCAAATTCAGGCAGATAGGCCTTCTACAAGCTTACCTCAAGCGCCGGAAGAGGCTGGCCCTTCAAATGCGCCATCGACATCTGATCCGACATTACAAACGTTGGAAGAGATTTGGGCAGCCGGTCCAAATGCTAATGAGGAAATAACTGCTGAATTAGTTGGAGAATTATTGGAGCCTCCGGAGGGAGAAGTTGACGTGTTTAGGCAAATTGAGGAGTATCAACCTGAGCAAGCAGGTAATGACAACTCATCTTCAGATACTGAATCCGAGGAAATGGAAGAAATAGAAGCTGAAAAAGAAACAGAAGATCCGTCCATCCAAATGGGGACGTATGGATCACGGTTAGTAGTGACTGATGAAGAAGTTAGGAGGAAGAGAGCTTTAGAGGAGTCAGAGGACTCGGATTATGAAGAGGAAGAAGTAGCAACTTTTGTACATAGGCAACGGGCCAAACGCCATAGGTTCATGCAGGGAGCTTCCTCGGCCTCTGCTTCCCAGCCAAAAATACCTCAACCTCAACCTACTCAAACAACCATTCCACCACCACCACCACCCGTTGAACCATACATTCTATCACCAATCATTCCAACCCCCATACAATCCATACCATCCACTTCATCCACTTTCATGGAGAATCAACGGTTTTCTGAGCTGAAAAACAAAGTCGACTTCCAACAAGTCCAAATCTTCGGTTTGACAAAGGCTCTCGGAGAAATACAGAGGCATAATGCACAAATAGACATCGAGAATGCCGAATTGAAGAAAGTAGTGGGCAAAATTGGAGAAGAAAATTTAGAGCTTAAAACCTTTGTTGCTGATCAGGCGGCCGAGATACGATCGATGCGCTCCCTTATTGAGCAATTACTGAAAAACCTAAAGGCTCAGGGGGAGACAAGCTGCCTGGATCAGGAAGAGCTGCCCAGGAATGGAGATAATGATGGAGATAATGACGGCAATGATCCCAGCGCGCAAAGAGATAACGAGCTAGTAGATTTTTCTGCTGCTCAACATGTTGAAGTTCAGGGGGAGCCAGGTCAGTCAGGAGCTGCAGAAGGTGAGGCTAGTTCATCAAAGGTCTCAGAAAGTGAAGTACGTGAGATAATTGAAGCATTGATGGACATTGATGAAGATCCTCTAGAACTTGAATTTGATTTTGAAGAGCTATTGAGGATCTAGAAGAAGGAGAGTTTGTACCGGAAGACGTTGCTGATTGGAAGTCTGATGAGGAGGTTGTGGTAGATGAAGATGATAATGTAAATGAAGTTATCATTCAATCACAGCTGTCACAGAACAATATGAGCAAAATGATCAACATGTAATAGATATTGATGACGTCAAATTGGCTTCGGTAGATGATTCAGAACTGGAGGAGGCTGAAAGAGAGCCAAGCAGAGCTGAATTGTTAAATCTATGGTTCCGTAAGGAAGAGAAGAAAACTGAGCCGAAAATGAAGAAGAAGAAAAGAAATCCAGGTGCAGAAAATCTCTCTGGAGTTATTATCAGCTGGTTCTTCGACAGAGAACTGCAGCTTTTTATTCTGAAGAGGAGAGATGGGCTCCAGTACCTGAGGCGCAAGCTTAAAGTATTCAACACATTGCCGCAGGTAGAAGTGAAGGAGTTAGCCTGGAAAGAGTTGATCAATATTGGAAATGACCCTTATGCTGAAGTGACCGCTAAGATAATCAGAAGAGAGGGTAGATCTGGAAAGTTTGAAAGACTCAAGCCGAGGTCTGGGAAAAGAGTCGAGGATACATCAAGAATAGATCCTCATACAGGTAGACCATGGGCGAAAATGGTTTACAAACCTGTTAAATGCTTAAGAAGGGTGCCAATGAAGAAGATGCCACAGGATGTTTTGAGCAACATGAAGTGGTGGTACATTGACAACGAAACTGCTGAAGCAATAATGGAGGATTCTGAAGACAAAGTGATTTTGCGAGTGTATCATCCTCTACACCTGATAAACCTATCAAAGGACGATCTGAAGAAGCTACATGATCAGCATATCTTCTTTCATGAAGGATGGAGATCTGAAGCCAGTTCCAAAAGGTAGTCAGAGTATGTATAGATGCAGGTATATACGCAGGAAGTAGTATATATAGCTCTAGTACTTAATCAAAATGTAAATAGTTAGTTAGAAGCTATCGTCAAGGGGGAGTCTGTTGGTACACCCTGTGTGACGATAGCAGTCTAAGTGTACTCGCATTTTGGTTCAAGTAATATTCAAAGTATTGGGTATTAACGAGTGTTTCATATATGTGTTTATATATGTTTGATAGTTATTGATTGTATGTTTGAACTTGATGTAATGTATTACAAGAAGTCCAAACATAAAGTTCAAAGATAAATTCAAACATAAGTTAAAAACATAAGTTTCAAATGTAGGTTAAATATGTGAAAGTCGAATTCAGAGTCAATTCGAATTCACTAAGTAACTGGCATTCGTATCTATGACAGATTCGAATATGAACCATAAGGCAGATTCGAGAGTGTCAAGAGGACAAACTCGAATGGGCCTTGGGCCTGATTCGAGTTTGGCCCATGACAAACTCGAATGAGTCTCTATAATTAGGGATTAACTCGAATCATTAGCGGACTTTTGCAGAATTCGTGTGCGATTAAGCAAAAGGGCGATCTCGAGTTTATCACTATTGTGAGTGTTGTTTCGGAGAGAATCATCTCGTAGGTGCGTTCGTGTTCGTCCGTACAGCGTGTTGATAGTCTCCGTGTTTCGTGTGAGAGTTGTTTCTGACAAGCCGTTAACGAGGATTCCGCACTCGTTGACGGTGTCACGTCTAGATAGATCTGTAGAGTCGAGACCTTACATCAGCAGCTTTCGGTTCGTCTGCTCTCGACCGATCATCTTTCCTCTCCGCCGGCCTCTTGTCGGCGCGGCGATGCTCTCTGCTGTCATCTCTTCTTCTTTCTCTCCTCTCAAGCTCTCTCCTCTCATCTCTACGGTCGTCCCTACGATCATCCCTTCGATCGTCTCGCCTATCATAATCTCGCCTGTCGTCCCTTCGATCATCGCGCCTATCATCTCGCCTTTCATAACGACGATCATCTCGATAGTCGCATCTATCGTCATACCTTCGTTCATCCCGATCATACCTCCGGTAATCGTCCCTGCGATAATCATCGCGTCGTTCATCCCTTCGATCATCTGAGTAACTCCGTGGACCGGTGTCATAACGGAGCTGATTGTTAGTCTTGGTGGAAAACAGTCGTTGTTGGAGAAGGTTGGTCCACAAGGCTATCTGTTCCTTTATTGTGGCCTCTTCCTCATCAAATACCTGACGTGGAGGAGAGGCATACCTGCACTGCGATGATGATGAACCTGGAGCAAAGGATGGTGTTGGAACATTTGTATTGGTTATCAAGGTTAGTGAATCAGTCGGTTTCATCCCAGTATTGGCTGATAACAACAAAGATGCCAATTGATTCGCCATCAGTTTTTGTTGATCCACATCCCCTTGATACTTCTTTAGCTCCTTAAATACGACGTTGATTGATACCTCAGGAATGTTCAGGACTCGTTTCATGGCCCGACATGCGATCTGCCACTCGAGGGCTAGGGCTGCAAAGAACTAGATGTCGATGTCATCCCTGTCCTTCTTGATGTGCAGTTTGTTCAACTCATTCAGGACCACACAAAACCTCGTACACGTGCCTTGCAGAGATTCCCCGTCTTTTGCGCGGAATTCTGTAAACTTAGCCTTGGCCTCCTCAATCTTGGCCCTATCATCCAAATCTGCCCCCAGCATTTGGACTTCCAATTCGTCCCATATTTACTTGGCAGACATTTTGCTGTCGACGCCAACCAGAATATTAGTGGGGAGGGTCTGATAGATCAGATATTCAGTCCTCTTATCTGCATGTTCCTTGTCTTTCTCGGCGTCATTAGCCGGTTCTCGTTCAACTTTTGAGGCTAAGACAGGGGGGTCAGCCTCGGGTCTGGCTGCTATTTCCCGATAATATATGACGGGACCCTCGGAGATGGACTGAAGCATTAAATTCCCAAGCGGTTGCATTCCAACGAATTTGAGGAACCGGGATTTCCATTGTTCATACTCATCTGGATAGAGAACAGGTGGTTGGTTCTCATATCCGAGTACGAGAGCTTCGCGAGACATGATGATAGTGCTGATGAAAGATTTAAGATCTTAAAGGTGGAAACTTGACACGGATGGGCTGGACTATGGAAGAATAGCACTGTGGATGGTGCGAATTCGGATAAGATACGGATTTCGGATGGAATGGTATTTCGGATTGCTGGAGTTTGGGTAAACAGTAATTCGGATGGGCAGGATTTCGGATGGCAAGAGACCAAATTCGGATGGGCTTTGGTATTGGATGAAGGCCTAATTCGGATGAACTTGGAATTCGGATGGAGGATGTAATTCGGATGGACAACCTATTTCGGTTGGTGTTTCGGATGGGAGCTAAGTCGGATGCTTAGAAGTTTGATGGACTGAATTCGGATGAACCAGATTCGGATGAACAGTGATGACTTCGGATAGGGAACTGCGGATGAACAGTTTGTGCTTCGGATGAAATGAGGTAACCGAATTCGTATGGTCCGAATTCGGGTGAACAGTGGACAGGGCTTAGGAAAATGTCTAGGTAGGGGACCGAATTCGGATGGTCCGAAATGGATATGGTCCGAATTTGAAATTTAAAAATTTAAGCACAAGTCCACAATGGTAAAATGGGAATGCCGGATCGGAACTTCGGATGGTCCGAAGTTCGGATGGGACCGCATTATAGTGCGAAATGGGCACTGGGAGGTCCGAAATTCACCTAAGGTTGGTCTGAATTTGACCGAAGTGAGGTCCGAACTAGGATGATATTTGGTCCGAATTGGGATCTTAAATGGTCCGAATTGCTACAGTAACAGGTCCGAATTAAAGCAGGTTTTTGCAGGTTTTCTAAGGCAGAACAGAGCAGAAGCCTATTTTATCAGTTTTAAAGCCTAAAAAGGTTTCTAAATGATTGATAAACTATTTTAAACACTTTTGGTGATTTAAAATAACTGAAAACACTTAGAATCAGTAAAGAACAAGCTAAAAACCCACTAAAAACCCATATTTTCAAACTTTTTCAAAAACTTCGATTTTTAATGATTTTAATGGAAATATGGAAGTGAATGAACTGGAAATCAGTGTATGGGGATATTGTGATGATTATAAGACTATAAGAACACGATAAACACGTAAAAACAGAGAAAGAAATGATCTAACCGAGTGGGAGAATGAAGAACACGAAGAACACAAGAAAAAACCTAGCAGAATCCGAGATGAACAAGTTGAAATCCACCTTTTGGTCTCTGATACCAATTGTAGAATATGAAATCCCATATGTTTCAGCACCTTTGATTATTCTTTATCATATCCCAAGAAGAAACAATGCTCAATAATTGGAAAATGATGAAGAAGACAATATGAATGTTGAGAGAATGAATAGTGGCGACTGCAATGTGATATTCAATATATTCAACCGTGTGTCTACAATAAAGTAACCCTAGGAGCTTTATAGCTACATTTAATTATCTATGGGGCATTGACACAATTGCCCCCTAGACTTTTACATAGAAATAAGTTACAAGGAAACAAATACAAAGATAAATGCAAAGTAAATAACTATTACTAAATAACTCCCTATGATCGAAATTAAATGTCTAAAACATGGGAATTAGATCTATATTGAATACTACATCATCTACCAATAACGTGCAATTCTTATATACTTTGTCTGCTTTAACTAACATGTTGCTAGCAGTCTCTATGTCAAGTACAAATTGTAGTTTTGAAGTAGGCATATTGAATTGACGAGCAAATGAAGTGGAGACAAATGAACGATTTGCATTGGAATCAAACAAGATATGTGCAGGAATTGAATTAACAAAGAAGGTACCAGTGACCACCTCCGGGTCATCCTTTGCTTCTTCAGTTGTGATTTGGAATGCCCTTGTTGGAGCCCTTTGAGATTGATCCCTGCGAGCAGTGGAAGATCTTGTCATTGATTGTTGAATACTTTGATCTCGTGGGGGTTTCGGGCAGTCTCTTGCAAAATGACCAAGTCTGTGGCAGTTGTAGCATGCATCATCTTTTCGTGGACAATGGTCCCAGTGATGGCCTTTCTGCCCACAGTAGAAGCAGTACATGTCTTGAGTCTTGCACTCCCCAGAGTGCGCCTTTCTGCATCGCCTGCAGTCTCTCATTTCTGAACTGGCCGAAAAGGCCCTTCCCTTCTTGGGTGATGATGATTGTTGATGAGATTGAGGATAGAATCGAGATGATCCAGACTCCCGCTGCCTTTTTGGCGGCGACGGTTGAGTCGGTGTTGCGGCAATTGACCCGATGACATATCCGGATAATTGAACAATCTGCTCCACGTTTCGAGCAGCCTCTAGCAAACCAGCAAATGTTGTATACCGAACCCCACTCATGGTTCGGCGTATCTCATAGTCTAGACCGGCCTCAAACCGGGCTATCTTTCTTTCCTCCGTGTCAACTTGATGTGGTGCGAACAAGCTTAGTCGGGTGAACTCAACGTCATATTGTGTTACCGTTTTCGTTCCTTGAGTCAGGTTCAAAAATTTTGCCTCTAGTCGGCGCTTCTCATCGGTAGGACAGTATTGCTGAGAGAATACTTCTTTGAACTCGTTCCAAGTCATATGTGACACTACCTCCATCGTCAACACATGTGTCATAGCATCCCACCACATCACTGCGTCCCTTGCAAACATAGCGGTTGCAAAGCGGACCATGTCCTTATCAGCACAGTCGCTGATTCTGAAAGTTCTCTCCGTGGTGGTGATCCATTCCAGTGCTGTGACAGCATCTCCAGTTCCATCAAAAGTAACCGCTCCGTTACTTTTGAAGTCCTTAAACCTACAACCCCTTGACTTATTGGAAGAACCAGAGTCATCTTGTCTTTCCTCTTGCTCTCCCTGTTGTTGCTCCTTATTCTTTCTTTTATCAGCCTTTCGTTTCGCTTCGGCCTCATCTCTGGCCCTTAATTGGTCAACAGATGACTGAGCCTGCTCAACCATTCTTTTGGATTGTAGTTCATTGTTCTGTTCCATGAGAGCTTGCATCATCTGGAACAATTGTTGAGGAGTCATATTGTCTCCTGACATGTTCTCTAATATAACAACTTATATTTAGAACATTTATTTGTAAGCCTTAAGTGTTTACAGTTACCCTTTATTTGTCCCCGTGTGCATGTCAATCCTATCTTAGTTCGGATCATTTCCTAGGAGTTCATTCTAATATCATAACCTAAGTTTGAGTCCAAGTCCTCGCGGACACTTGAAACCTCAAACTAATGCTTTGATACCAAAACCTGTGACACCCTCTTGTTTTGATAGTATAAATGTAATCACCAGGATCAACAAATAACCCAATGAATTACATGATAATTAAGATTGAATACTTAAAACAGATTTAAGAAGTTCCACACTAAAAGTGATTAAGTCTAACTATTACAACACCATAATTGTTTTGAAAGTAGAAATCCCAGCCCAAAGCTATTACATTCAAGTACCAATAGCTTCTAAAGTCTCTGGGATATTGAGTGAAAAGCTTAAGTGGAAGGTCCTGCTATACTTTTGCCTTTTCCTGAAAACAATGTGAGTCAACAGTAAGCTAATTTGCTTAGTGAGATAACAGATTATGCAAACAACAAATATTTCTTTACAAGCAATGCTTAACCATGGGCAGTGTAAGCCCCATGTATGTGAAAACAGGCAGTGTAAGCCTCTATGTATGTGAAAACCATGCAGTGCTAGCATGGGGTTGGCAGTTCATATGCTGATCGGGGATGTGCCGAACCTGACTAGGATAACGAGTGGGATGATCAGTCCCCGACAGTGGCCTGCTGTCAGCCCCAGTCTGGGTCGCATCAGATTGTGAAGTAATGATCATGCAGTGCAAGCATGTTGTAAATAGATGCACTTTCAAATGAACGCTGGCTACATGTGTGTTACATGTCGAGTACGAGTGTGCATCATAACAACAAATCATTCATGAGTGCCAAATAATGTATATGAACAATGTGAACATGCCATTGAATATATAAACATGAAGGCAAAAACAATAAATGTTAGAATGACAATCTGTTACTCACAGTGATTGGTATATTGTGACTTGTCTCTGATTTAAATGTGTGTTTTGATAACACCACAATGATCTGTAAAGTAAGTATAATAGTGATTTTGTGTCAGTAATTGCTTAAGACTTGTATTCTGTAATTTAAATGAAATTCTAATTGAATTCGGACCACATCCGAATTCGGATGGTCCGAAATCCGGATGGTCCGAATTGGGTGAGGTCCGAAGTTAGCGTAGTTCCGAAATAGGGTTAGTCCGAAATAAGTGTATGGTCCAAAATTGTGTATTGTCCGAATTAGGTATGGGATCCGAAATTACTAGTGGTCCGAATTCTCTGTTGGTCCGGATTGGGTATTGTCCGAACTCGGATGTACAGGACCGAATTGGTGTTGGTCCGAGATGGGACAGGTCCGAGTTCATACTTAGAAATTTTCCAACATTTTTTAGAAATTATGTTTGGACCATTTTTGCATGTTTCAGTAATTAAAATTGAAGATATGAACTTATATGTACTCATTTAACTTATATCATAACACTTATTTACCAAAATAACCCATTTATGTCCAATTTTCATCATGTCTCGATGAACACACACACTAAAAACACACACTTATCTCAAAATCATACTTATACCTTGAATCTGATTCTGAAAATTGGTATACTACAATATCATCAACCGATTTTAACATTCCCACAATTATTTCCAACATGCATTAACAATCACCAGAATCTTAAGATTCGGTTTTCACCAAAAAACCGAACAAAACTTCAAAAATTCGTAAATATAAGCCATTGTTACCTCAAATTGTTTTTTGCAATGCTTATAGTTCCTTCCAATATAATTGAATCCAACTTTTTGCACTTGAAATTGCTGATTCTTGTGTGTTTTTGTATTGAAGTCGAGAGAGAGAGAGAGTAGAGAGAGAAATCGGTTTAGAGAGAGAGAGAGAGAGAGTAGTGAGAGAGTGGATTTTGAAAATGAAAGGGTTTTTCCATCTTTTATTTGATACTTTGACCCATTTGCATATTACACCCCTCAACTTCGTATTTTTCTCATTTATAAATTTGTGAACCTAATTTGCTTAAATTGATATAAATATTCATTAATACAAATAATTGAGTCTTAAAATCGTAAATTACATATAATTAAAATTTGGGATGTTACATGGGAGTTCAGGTAAGTGTTCTGGAAAAACTTTGGGGTAACCATAAATAATAACAATATTTTCGAGCCGCTTTTCCTTTGGCTCCCTCTCTGTCAACACTTCAGGGTCCTAATGCTAGATATGATGCTTACATTGGTATCTCTTGCTTTGCCTTGGACAGTAAGGACCTTCTTATTGGCTAAAGGTATATGAACCGTCTTCTTGTTGCACACTATTTCCACACGATTGTTCGATAATCAATCGATTCCTATGACCACGTCAAAACTTCTCAGTTTGACGCGCATCAAGTCTGTTTTAAAGAGTCGGCCTACAAATTCTAAGGAGCATCCTCGACTTATATTCTTTGTCTTACGTGTCTTACTGTTATCAACCTTAATAGCATAAGTGACACTTAATGGTGTAAGAATGGAATTTATCTGCTTACTGTACTTAGTGGATATAAAGCTCCTATCAGCACCAGTATCAAATAGTAGAAATGCATATGTGGTATCTAATGGGGTAAGAGGATAAGGCTATGGGTCTGAAATTTCTTAGGCAGATAGCCATAGCTTTATCTCCTCATACGCAGAGTTGTAATTAAAACTTAATTCCTTATTAAAGTTCTTGATACCTAATCTTTGGGTATGATATGGTTGGGATTTTTCGATAAATTTTCAAGCCTTACATACATCTGTTAGTAAAAACCTAGAGATATACTATAAACTGGTAGAAGCGTACCAAGTATGAGGTGCCTCCTCGTACTTCAGTGCATTAAATTGTTGGGTTAGCTCTGTAATTCGGCGTTGCGCTCTGCTAAGCGCCGTCATAATTCCTCGGTTGCGTCTTATTGGCTCGCCTAGGTATTCTGGTTGGCCTAATGTATGTTGGAGTGTTGCCTCCTACTTAATCCTTGCAGAGATCTCACCGACCCCCTGGTGGAGGTCGTGCCTGGCGGCCCTTGCCACCAACAGAAGCATCATTTGTTATGTAGGTTTCTGGGTAAGTGTCGGCACATGAGAGGAAGATGGTGTTCTGACTTCAAACTGGTTTTGGATCCCTTCCTCGTTTCTCCACTCTTGGAGAGTGTGAGGCATCCATCCCCACTTTCTTATGGTTGCCCGTCACTACTGCGGTGGCTTTGGCTGATGGGCAGGTACCGGGATAGACTCTCGTTGTGCCAGTCACACCCTTTTCCTAGGGTTGAACTTCCTCAATGGTCCATTGAGATGGCTCCTGAATAGGGTGTAAGATGGAATACATGGTGGTGATGGTGGAGCAATTTGAGCTGCAGGGCCACAGTTGCCCCCCTCTTGTTCTGACGGGTCCTCTACCTCGTCATTGATTGGGTCTGGATGGGTCTTCGATCCAAAGTACATCTTAGTGTCACCTTGGCTTCCTTGTTCCATGGGTGAGAATTCATCCTCAGGGTCAAAGAGGATAATAATCGTATTTTGATTGACATGTTTTTGTCATTAGGGTCCATACATATGTTCACAGTTCTGGAATAAGGTTTAGTTTCTGTTATAGTTATAGTCTAGGTACTAATGCAACCTAGTTCACTATAACTATGGCTCTGATACTAATCTGTCACACCCCGTTACCCCGGTTGGCAACGAACCGTGACGTCGCGGAAGCGTAACCATAATCATAACGAACGACCACTATATGGACGTTTTCAAAAATACATTGAATTGACATCAAATATAAATATTGTTTTACATAACCAAAATACAATGTACGTAGTTCTTAAAATACCAAGATTTAAATACACAATTTAGTTTATCAGGAAAGATGCAAGTAAATCACCGAGTTTGAAAATGATGCGACTCCAAAATGAACGGAAGCCTTGGAATGCTTCCGATAAATGTGCATGTCTTAATCACCTGAAAATACATGCTAAAATACGTCAACAAATTGTTGGTGAGCTCATAGGTTTACGCGAAAAGACAAGTTGTATGGACATTATCGAATGAGTTGAATTTATAAAGCATAAATTCTGTGTATGTATTACATTGTAAGGTCTACCACTACGAGATCTATCTAGACGCGGAACCGTCAACGAGTGCGGAATCCTCGTTCACGGGTAGACGGAAACAACTCTCACACACGAAACACAGAGACTATTAGAAGCTGAACGAAGGACATACGAACGATCCTACAAACTGATTCTCTCCGAAACGGCACTAACACTGATGATAAACTCGAGATCGCCTTTTGCTTAATCACTCACGAATTCTTCAAAAAGTCTAATAATATTTCGAGTATATCCCTAATTATAGAGGCTAATTTGAGTCTGTTATGGTCCAAACTCGAATCTGGCCCAAGGCCCATTCGAGTTTGCCCTCACTAACACTCTCGAATCTGCCTTCATTCGAATCTAGTCCCACATTCGAATCTATCACAGATTCAAATGTCAACCCTTATATAATTCGAATATAGTATTTCACATACTTAACTTAGTATTGAAACTTATGTTTTTACCTTATGATTGATTTTATCTTTGATCTTTATGTTTGAACTTCTCGTAATACGTTACATCAAGTTCAAACACACAAGCAATAATAACTATCAACCATATATAAACATATATAACAAACACTTGCTAGAATCACAATGTAGGATCACTTAGACTGCTATCGTCACACAGGATGTAACAACAGACTCCCCCTTGACGATAGCTTCTAATAATTCACACATTTGATTAATAACTTTGTTTATTATTTATTCAAACTACTTCCAGCATACAAGCCTTTTTCAACACATACTTTGACTACATTCTCATATTTCCTAGCTTCGCTATCCATATGAGCATCACTAGAAATCTTACAAGCATGCAAAATATGAAGATCATTTCTAGAAAGGTTTACCAGGTGAAGAGGATCGTAAACTCTATGAATAACTTTTTCTTCAAAGTCCTCCATGACCGCTTCTCCAGTCTCAGTCTCAGCATACCACCAATGCAGATTCTTCAAGACATTCTGTGGCATAGGCTTGAGAGGCACCTTCCTAAGACATCTTACTGGTTTGTCATGGATCCTCATCCAAGGTCGCCCAGTTAGAGGATCAATACGTGAAGGATCTTCTACTCTTTTTCCAACCCTTGGATTCAGTCGCTCAAACTTCCTTGATCTTCCCTCTTTTCTTATGATTCTTGCAATTACGTCTGCGTAGGGATCATTGCCAATATTAATCAGATCTTTCCATGCTAACGCTGTGATCTCGATCTTTGGCAGTGAATTGAATGCTTTCAGTGTTCGTCTCAGGTACTGGAGCCCGTCTTTCCTCTTAATTATGAATAGCTGCAGTTCTCGATCAAAGAACCAGCTTAATATGCGTGCAGACAACTTCCCAGTACCCGGCACCCTCATTTTCGTTTTAAGCTCTAACTCCTTCTTTTCAGCTCTGAACCACAATTTTCTCTTCTCTTCATTTGTTAGTTCTCTGGCAGGTTCCTCTATTGATGGCTGAACATTTAACGCAGCATTCACTACTTCTACGTTAACAATATCATTCCCATCTATCACGTATGTATTAGTGATAGGATTCTGCTGTACAACGATCTCATCAGCTTCATCGTCGTCATCAGCACATACCTCGTCATCTGATTGCCAGTCAACTATCTCTTCAGGTACAAACTCACCCTCTTCTAGCTCTTCATCTTCACAATCAAAACCTAAATCCATCGGATTATCATCAAGATCCATAAGAGCATCGATCATCTCACTAATCTCAAAATCTGTAGGCTTAGATGAACTCGCTTCTCCTACTTCTTCTCCTGCTAGACTAGGCTCCCCCTGAGATTGAGCAGTCTGAGCAGCAGAAAAATCTACTGGCTCATTCTGACTTTTAGGGCTGGGATCATTGCCTTGGTTGTCTTCATCATCATCATCTCTCGGCCTCTGTACATTCTGATCACGGCACGACGTCTCCCCCTGAGCCTGTAAATTTTTTATTAACTGCTCTATTAGGGAGCGCATCGTCCTTATCTCAGCTGTCTGATCGCAGACGAACGTCTTCAACTCTACATTCTCTTCCTGAACTTGTTCCACAATCTTCTTCAAATCAGCATTCTCTTTATCAAGATTTGCATTATGCGTCTGAATTTCACCGATTGCCTGGGTTAGGCTTAAGATTTGGACATTCTGGAAGTCAACACGAGCTTTAAGCTGCAGAAATCGTTGATTGTCGGCATATGATGATGAGGTTGATGGAATTGACTGAATCGGAGTTGGAAGGATTGGTGATGGAATATATGGTTCATGTTGAGGTGGTGGTGGTGGAAAGGTGGTTTGAGGTTTTTGAGGTTTTGTGTTTTGAGTTTGCTGAATTTCTGGTTGATCTGTTGATGCAGAAGATGATCCTTGCATGAATCGATGACGCTTGGCCCGTTGCCTCGTCACTAAAGGAGCAATCTCTTCTTCTTCAAAATCCGATTCATCAGCCTCTCTTATTACTCGCCTCCTTGAAGCTTCTTCGTTAACTACCAACCTTGATCCATATGTTCCTATTTGAACATGAGGTTCAGTAGACACTGATTCTGGAGCTTCTACTTCAATTTCCTCCATTTCCTCTGATTCGGTTGCAGATGATGACTCATCAATACCAGTCTGCTCTGGCACATATTCGTCCACATCTCTCAACACATCTTCTTCTCCCTCAGGAGGCTCAAGTAATTCACCCACCAATGCTGCAGCGATATCTTCATTAGCATGAGGACCTGCCTCCCAAATTTCATTAAGAGTTTGGCACAACTGATCAGCTTCATTGGGGACATCTGAAGGCCCGGCTTCCTGTGCCTCTGTCTGCTGACTGGTAGAAGGCCTAGACGCCTGAGTTTGACTCGCAGAGGTTCTTTGTCTTCGCCTTTGTGCACGTGGTGGCTGTGGTTGTTGTTGTTGTTGTGGAGGCTGCCTGGCTCGAACTTCAACTTCCCCTGCCCAGTTGGCAATCTCTGGAGCTTCAAAATTCCTATCCAAGATGGCCCCAAACAACGGATGCTCAACTGGAACAGCCAATCTTCCTCTGTGCGAGGAACAATCAGCAAAGATCCTGTTATCCATTACAGCTACGCTTTAAATCTCATTCGATTGAGGCAGATTTGGCAAGAAATGCCTGATAAGCATCATGATGAGCCGTGGATACAGCAGGAATTGTTGATTTTTTGGAGCGGTGATCTGATGAACAAATTCAGAGAAAAACATTTCCGAGAAACTGTATGGTCGATTATACACTATCGCGATAATCCCAGACTGGATCTTCGAGACCATATAGTCAAAACCGGCTTTCTTTGGTGCAAAGCAGACCATAAAGACATGAGCCAGAAATCTCCATTGGCCGATTAGCCCGCTCTTCATATACGAAACCTTTGTCACGTCTAGACTATAACCCATTCTCTGAAAGGCCGCTTGCCTAATATTCAGAGGAAACTCGATTGGCCCAGATTCTTCTTCTTGAGAACCTAGCTGCAACACCTGACGCAACATATCCGCAGAGAACACGAACGGTTGCCCTGCTATTCTTGTCCTTAGCACTGTCGGAGTGACAGAGCAGTCTACCTGAAGATGATCATAAAATTGACGAATATACGGTAGAACAATCTGAACATTATGGGACAAAGCAAATCCAATCCTAGATTCTACTAGGAAATCCAACATTTGTCTGAATCCCTGTGCCTCAGGGATATGATGGTCGGGGTGAAGGACCATATTGTGCTTTGGCACAAACACTCGAACAGCCATATCTGCACAATAAACAAACTATTAGATTCATTAAAAATCAATAAACTTGTTTAAATTCAAATCTGTTTTATTTTGAACTTGTTTAAGTACAAAATCCAACACAATTAAATTTTTACAAGTTTAATAAAAATTAAATTAAATAATGCAAATAAAAGACAGATTCGAATTTAATAGATTCGAATAAGTCCCCCATTCGAGTTTGATGACAGAATCGAATAACATGGTCTTCTCGAGTTTGTCAGTAGACTCGAGAAAAACTCATGAACAGATTCGAACAGTCGTCGTCCTTCTCTTCAACAAAAATCATGATTTTAACCATTTTGAACTTAGGAAATCACATACATTAGTCCAACTAGGTTCTAATCACAGATATGTGCAATTAATTTTACTATTTATCGGTCCAAACTTGGTATTTTTGTAAAAAACCGATTTCGACCTTTAAACCTTCAAAAATCGATGATTTTGCCTGAAATGATGTATAAAACTACATGAATCTTGTATAATCCAGTTGATTATACCTAGATACAATAGTAGAATCGAACTCCTTAGCAATAATCTAGACAAATTGTCGTTTATGAGAGAAACGGTAGATTCGAGAAACAGATTCGAAATCGCCTAAGTAGATTCGAGGATATAGATTCGAAAACAGTAAGTAGTTAATGACTTCACTGTTAACCTATATATACCACCTACTTTCGAATCCAAGGCCAATGTCGAATCTACTGACAGATTCGAAACCACACCATTTTGAGTCTGTACTAAACTCGAAAAACACCAAATACTTAGAAAGATTTCGAAAATTTTGAACTAACTTCAACTTTTTCAACCTTTTCAACGGTATTGTGTAACAAGATAAACTATGCCAACTCTTTTACCCTAAGCACATGATTTTTCACGCAGTGTTAATTTTATCCAACTTTGAATGCAACCTCAGTTATTTTTGACCTTTTACCTAAGTAAAAATTAAATTAAAATAACAAATAAAAATAAAAATAAAAGTAAACTAAAATAAAATAAACTAAGATAAAATAAAATAAAATAAAAATTTTGACTTAAAAATTGAACTTAAACTTAAGCTATACCTATTAAAATTTACAACCTAAGCTTTAAACAAAATCTTTTTGATGAGTATAGTCTAAGAAAGGTTCAATCAGATAGCAATGTCTGAGACTCACTTTCAGTACTTAAACTTTCACACTTAGGAATTTTTGATTTCTTTGATTGTTTGTCGTGAAATATCTATTTAGCCGATTGTTGGTATTTTACCCCTTTAAACATGCTACATTTCGGAATATCCCTTGGCATTTTTATTTATCACGAAATTATCTTACGTGACTCAGACATAGACATACTTTAATGATCAAGGCACACAGACAAAGATTCTAACTTGTTGGTATTTGCAAACTTTCTTTAAAAGACAAACATCGGACACAGGTCTGTATTTTCATACAACAAAGTGTCTTAGTTTGACTTAAGGTTTATCTTTAAAGTTAGCAAGACAGCGGTGACAGGTCTGTACCGACGTACAACAAAGCGACATATCTGGCTATCCTGAATCTAAACAGAGGCAACAGGTCTGTACTTACGTACAACAAAGTTACATGTTTTCGACTCTCAATTTTGTATGATTTTACTATTCTTTCCATTTTAAGATGTATTTGATGTTGCTATACATCCCCAGAAAGTTTGCATACCTCATTTAGACTCAAAGTTTGTATGTCTTGTACAAAAATTAAGACCGATTGGTCATACATCTAAGTTAGTGACACGTTTGACTTTTTCTTGAATATTTTATTTGCCTTGAGACTCCCTATATGTATTATGCCTACCAACACATCAAACTAAACTGAAGTATAACACTTAGAATTTAGTTGCATTATGTGTGAAAGCCTAAACACTTAGAGTTAGTAACGACTGTGCTAATTTTCGTCACTTTGAACCTATGCTCCTAAGACTTAACTCCTAATCTGATATTCTTTTTTTTTTTTGTATTTTTATAATTTTCTCTCTTTTTTTTGTTTTTCATAAGAAATAGCAATAAAAGAAGATAACCTATTAACTTACTAAAAATAGAAACTTACTAAAAATAGAAACTTACTAAAAATAGAACATATCCTAAATTAGCAGATTTACTATAAAAAGAAAGAAATACTACTTCTATAAAAGGAAATAAACTACTACTAAGGCCAAATTACTCTGGGTTGCGCATTCCATTTAGTTGAATTAAATATTCAAACCGTGACTTATCAAATGCTTTTGTTAATAAATCAGCATTATTATCTTCTGTTGCCACTTTTACCAATTTGATTAAGTTCTTTTCAGCACAATCACGAATAAAATGATTCCTAATGTCTATGTGCTTTGTTTTGTTGTGTTTAACTGGTTTATTAGTTATAGCAATTGTAGATTGATTGTCTATCCTAATTGGAGTTTGAGTATAAGCCAAACCGTAATCCCGCAATTGTTGTTGTATCCACAGAACCTGTGAGCAGCAACTACCAGCAGCAACATACTCGGCCTCGCACGTTGACACAGCTACCGACGTCTGTTTCTTGCATTGCCAGGATACCAATCTCCCTCCTAGGAACTGACAACCTCCAGTTGTTGATTTGCGCGTCAAGCTGCATCCTCCGTAGTCAGAATCCGTGAACGCCTCCAACTCTAGATCTCCTTCCGCGTGATACCAAAGACCCAGCTTCGGTTTCGACTTGAGGTATCGTAGAATCCGCTTCACATCTTTCATATGCATCTCCTTCGGATTCGCTTGAAACCTAGCACAAATACACACAGCAAACATGATGTCAGGTCTTGAAGCAGTTAAATACATAAGTGATCCAATCATGGCCCATCGGTATCACTTTCAGTACCCGGTCCGAGATTATGATTCACTTGAATCGGCGTGCTGAAATGAGCAGTCAATTTTGTTCCTTCCATCCCGAAACGCTCCAATATGTCATTGACATACTTCGTCTGATGGATAAACATCCCTTCCTTCTTCTGGTCAACTTGTAACCCCAAAAAGAAAGTTAACTCTCCCATTGCACTCATCTCGAATTTCGACTTCATCACCTTCTCGAAATCTTTGCACATCTGTTCGTCTGATGATCCAAAAATGATATCATCGACGTACACTTGTACCAAGATAAAATGTTCTCCCTTCCTCTTAACAAACAGAGTACTATCTATCCTACCCCTTTCAAACCCGTTCTCTAATAAATGGTTGGATAGAGTCTCATACCATGCCCTAGGTGCCTGATGCAATCCATATAGAGCCTTATCTAAGCGATATACTCTATCAGGATATTTTGGATCTGTAAATCCGGGCAGTTGTTCTACATACACCAACTCCTTCACTTTCCTGTACAGGAGAGCACTCTTAACATCCAATTGATATACCTGAAAGCCCTTGAAGGAGGCAAAAGCTAAAAACAACCTAATGGCTTCCAGCCTTGCTACTGGTGCAAAAACCTCGTTGTAATCGATTCCCTCCTCTTGGTTGAAACCCTTTACAACTAGCCTAGCCTTGTTGCGCGTGACTATACCCCGATCGTCTCTTTTGCACTTAAAAACCCATTTGGTTCCTATAGCAACTTCCCCTCGAGGTAATGGAACTAACTCCCACACTTCTAGTTTCCTAAATTGCGAAAGTTCTTCCTGCATCGCTTCAACCCAGGAGTTATCCTTAAGTGCCATTTGCACATTCTTAGGCTCTACTTGCGATATGAAACAAGAATAGAGACATGTGTGATATGCCTCGGAGTCGTTTATCATCGACAACAACACAGTGTTGTTATTTAAACTACTCCTAGTCCTCACACCCTCGTTAGGATTTCCTATGATGCTTTCTATAGGATGATTCTTATTAATCCTAGAGGTCTCTATCTCATCAACCCTTAGATTATCTCCTAAGTTAGATCCTATTTCACCTAATGGGGGAACAGACTCAGTCTCTACATTTTCCTCCTCGTGGACATTTTCCTCAGAGTTGGAACTTGATGCTTGAGTCTGATTTTCAATTGTAGGTGCTTCTGGATCAGCAACTTCTGGAGGTCCATCTACAGTCGCAGTGGGCTCAGATGTGGACTCAAACGTAGTCCTTGGAAAGGTATGGCCATCGTCATTCAGATGCAACGTCGCCATGTCCTTTTCGATTGTACCTGCATTATCATCCAAAGGAATGTTAAATGACTCAAATAATTTATCATAGTCGAATATCCATTCCGGACCTGTTTGGGGTTCATGTGTATAACTTGTGACTTCAATGTTATACACAATCTCCACTGTACCATTTGTTTTGTTAAAAACCCGTTTGTTTGGTGAGTTCGGCACATAACCTAGGAAGTGTCATTTGTTAGCCTTTTCACCAAACTTCGGTTGATGTTTTGTACGTAAAAGAGTGCATGGTACCCCAAACGGTTCGAATCCAGTTAAATTAGGTGGCCGTTTATTCAAAATTTCATAACATGTTTTGTTCAAAGATTTGACTGTAAGGACTCGGTTTAAAATATGGCACGCGGTATTCACTGCTTCCCCCCAAAACATGGTAGGAAGCTTTGAATCTGAAAGCATAGTCCTTGCAGCCTCAATCAGTGTCCTATTTTTACGTTCGGCCACCCCATTTTGTTGAGGTTCATATGGTGCACTGAATTGATGCACTATGCCCTTTGATAGGCAATATACACCAATTACAGTGTTTTTGAATTCATCCCATTATCACTACGTATTCTTTTAACCCTTGTTCCGTAGGGATTCTCCACTTGGTCTAAGAACCCGATGAGCTTGGAAGCCGTCTCGTCCTTTGTACCTAAAAAGAAAACCCAAGAAAAGCGTGAGTAATCGTCAGTGATAACCAAACAAAACCAACTACCTCCTATACTCCTTTTGTTGATAGGTCCGAAAAGGTCCATATGCAACAAATCGAATGTTGAGGTTATGGAATTCTGAGTCTTGGACTTGTGTGTCTTCTTATGTTGTTTGCCCTTCTTGCACGGTAGACACTTGTCCTCGAACTGAAAGCTCTTCATAGGCACACCTTGCACCAGGCCATTCTTCGTTATGTAGTTCATCTTCCTTAGGTGCAAGTGAGCCATGCGTCTGTGCCACAATACCGATTCCGTCTCCGAAGCTTTGGATAGTAAACAAATTGGCCCCATCGAAGTCTCTGGCTTGTTCATATCAAGCATGTACAAGTCATTCTTCCTTAGCGCCCGCATCAATACCCATTCTTCAGAAATCTTGAATCCCGACTTTAGCACTAACGCCTCAGTGTCCGTGAACAACACTGAGTTCTTCTTGTCACAGATTTGAGATACACTAATGAGATTGTGAACCAGTTTATCAACGTGATAAACTAGGTCCAACTTGATCGTCCCATTAATGACTACTCCGGTACCCGTGATGTTTCCTCCTTTGTTACCGGCGAATGATACAAACCCCCGATTCCCACCCTTGATGTCTGTAAGAAGACTTCGTTCCCCCGTCATGTGCCTGGAGCATCCACTGTCGACGAACCACTTGTTGTTTGGACCGGTGGTAATCTCCTGCACATGAAAGAAAATAGGTTAGTTATCACGGGGAACCCAAGCCATGACTGACTTGGTTATACCATTCTCGTCTACATATTTAAACTCTTTCAAATACCCATCTTGCCTTTCAGGTGACTTGGGTCGTTGAACAGGAGTTTGTTGTGGTGCCGAGTGATTTAAATTCACTTTTTGCCTTTGAGTAGGCATTTGTTGTGGAGCTCTAGAATAATTACGATTCTATTGCATTTCAGACTGTGACCCCTGAGCTCTTACCGGTGCGTACTGTCTAACTGGAGTATGAGACCTAACTGGAGTGTGTGACCTGCTAGGCGTTGTGCTCCTATAGACTTGTTGAGGTGCTGACCTAGGTTGATTAATGACACGATTCGGGGAATTTGTCCTAACCCCTTCCTTTGGTCCAACCTTTACCGGTGTTTGTTTCACAACTGGTTTTGGTGCGGCCTGCACAGTTTTCTCGGTACTCTGAGAACGACTAGTGCTCGCCACACTGGTTGAGGGCTTAACAGGTGTTGGGTTCACTGTCTTAGGTGTAACATCGGCTTTCCTAAGCGGACAGTGAGAAGCAACATGGCCCTTTTCATGACATCTGAAGCAAGACATCTTATCTATGGACTTTTTGTGTGTTCCCTTAGACTTAGGTGTCTCACTAGTGTCTTGGTCCTTATGTACATCTATGGCGACTGGCTCATCGTCCTGATCAGCCCAATCAATTTTATGTTTTCCTGCAGGTGTTTCACTGGAGGAAGTCACAAATTTGACTTTCTTAACCTTGACGGTTGTGTCAGCCACCTTAGGTGTATTTTCTACTATAGGCTCAGATAAAGGTTCAGGTGTGTCCTCTAAATCTACTGACTTATCAGTTTTCTCCTGAGGCTGAGGCACATAGTTTGCATTAAAAGGTGGAGGAATTTCATGAAATCCTAGACGTACGGCTTTTTAGACTGTCTTTGGGCATCTAAAACTTTCCCTAGGTTTAGGCTTGAATTCCTAAACTTCTCTAGCTTACTGTTTGCCTCTGCTACCTTTACCTTTGTTTCGGCTAGCTCAATGTCTTTGTCTTTAAGGTTTTTTGTCAAGGCCTCTACATGCTCATACATAAGCTCTATCCTAACACACTGCTCATTCAGTTTGTCTTTTAGAACTATTACGTCTTGAGCATCAGCCTTAAGCTTTTCTTTAAGATCTTGCTTAATATCGTTCAGGCTAGCGTTTTCAATTTTTAAATTCTCATTTTGAGCAGTTATGGTTGTATGTGATTCTAAGACTGGATTTAACCTATCGTTAGAATTAACACACAACGCACATAATTCACGAAAAAGAGAGTAAGTCAGACTAACCTTTGAGTTATCAGATTCCACGTTGGCCATCTGAGCAGCAAACTCCAGAACTGTCTGATCATTCGTCTTTTCCACCCACATCGGACTGTTTTCCCTTGTGGTCTGCTCTTCTCCTTTGCACCCAGTCTCTGTGACTTCAGCCATAAAAGCTCGAGCATTTGACTCTGGATGTGAGCTCCAGTCATACGTACCATCTAGCTGTCTGTCTGAAGTGACATTGGATAGTAGACCAGCTAGGTTGGCTTGACCGTTAGATGAACTTGGAAGGTATCGTTGTTGAGACTGATTCTGAAACTGTCCCTGATGCTGACTCTGCCCTTGGTACGTTTCTACCTTCGGTCTCTGGCATTCTCTGGCGAAGTGTCCCAGACCTTGACAGTTGTAGCACTTTACTTTGGACTTATCAAATCCAATCCCCTTGTTGTTCATTGTCAGATTCCTCCCATTTCTTTTAATGAATCTCTTAA
Source organism: Centrapalus pauciflorus (assembly GCA_020465985.1). Classification (NCBI taxonomy): domain Eukaryota; kingdom Viridiplantae; phylum Streptophyta; class Magnoliopsida; order Asterales; family Asteraceae; genus Centrapalus; species Centrapalus pauciflorus. Next base: position 331,302 of record JAANYP010002031.1, on the reverse strand, counting down.
CCCGTTGGGTTACCATGGCCAGTTGCCATTTAAGATCCATTTCCTCAAGATCATCAGGGTCGACTTGATCGTAGTCCTCATCCCAGAGGGCAGGATCGTTAATCTTCCCCTGAACACAATTCCCATACGCGGCCACAAAAGAGGCAAGCAGATTCAAATGTTCTTCCGCTGATTTTGCGCTCATGGGCATCTTCGAATAGCTCTTCACCTGGTAAACCGTCTACAAGCGTCAGGAAACCTAGAATGTATCTAGATGAACACGAAGAACACTCTGTAGGCTCTGATACCACTTGTAAGGTCTACCACTACGAGATCTATCTAGACGCGGAACCGTCAACGAGTGCGGAATCCTCATTTACGGGTTGACGGAAACAACTCTCACACACGAAACACAGAGACTATCAGAATCTGAAACAAACGACACACGAACGATCCTACAAACTGATTCTCTCCGAAACGGCACTAACACTGATGATAAACTCGAGATCGCCTTTTGCTTAATCACTCACGAAGTCTGCAATAAGTCTAATAATATTTCGAGTCTATCCCTAATTATAGAGGCTAATTCGAGTCTGTTATGGGCCAAACTCGAATCTGGCCCAAGGCCCATTCTAGTTTGCCCTCACTAACACTCTCGAATCTGCCTTCATTCGAATCTAGTCCCACATTCGAATCTATCACAGATTCGAATGTCAACCCTTATATAATTCGAATCTAGTATTTCACATACTTAACTTAGTATTGAAACTTATGTTTTTACCTTATGATTGATTTTATCTTTGATCTTTATGTTTGAACTTCTTGTAATACGTTACATCAAGTTCAAACACACAAGCAATAATAACTATCAACCATATATAAACATATATAACAAACACTTGCTAGAATCACAATGTAGGATCACTTAGACTGCTATCGTCACACAGGATGTACCAACAGAAACCATCATGCAACCGAAGCTTAATTAAATGAGTTTGCCGAGTGCAGTATTCCCATACGTAATACTGTGTGTCGAATATATATGCATCCCGCCGTTAGCCGATTCAGACTAACCCGAATGGGGGACATGACTTCCGATAGATCTATCCACAATATATTCGCGCTTACAAATAAATGTAATTAACGGTTCACGATTTGAGGGCTGATGGATCTACACATGTAATACATATAAGAAATAAACAGTTTTGATGTCCATATGAAAATTCTGCATGTATTTCCACCCCAATAGATAGTGAAAATAGGGCTATAAGGACTCACCGAGCTTGTGATGGCAAAATATTTACGTAAAATGCAAGTTAGCGTAGATTGATGGGTGATGCACCGGATGTGTTTAATCGAGCCATAAAGGATAATAGGGACTTAATAACTCTCATATATGATAATATGTGTATGTATATATATATATATATATATATATATATATATATATATATATATATATATATATATATATATATATATATATATATATATATATATATATATATATATATTCCAGGTTTTCGAAGGTTTTCCGGCCTACTTTGAGGCTGTTTTTGACCAAGCTCCAAAACTATTTAGGCTTTGGTTTTCTTCGACACTAAACTACTATATACAAAGAATTTTTAAAGTCAAGAACGACCATTTTTCGAGATGTGTAGGTTAGGGAAAAAGCTTGTTGAAAACCCTATGTTGGCCATTTATGAGCTGTCAAACTTTTGGGTTCCCAAATAATATCTGGGGGTTCTAAACCTCATAATAAATTATGAAAACTTCCAGATTTTTAGTTAAGACATAGACCTAACTTCTGAGACAATAATCAACTCATTTTGGTAAGTTGTGAATTAGTTATGATTTTTCAAAGTGGATGCAACTTTTCTGCCGAAATTCTGTAGTTCATAAACTTTAAATAACTAGTGATTTTTTTTGTTTATTCAAAGACTACTTATATACAAGTTATAATATATATATATATATATATATATATATATATATATATATATATATATATATATATATATATATATATATATATTACTTGTTTTTCATAATATTTACACTTTCATGATGAGTTTATATATTTATAGACACATTTGAAGAAAACAACTTAAAAACAAAAACTAGAGGCTTATAAACATTAATGAGTAGAAGGTTGGATCTTCAAAAGTATCACCAATAACACTTGAATATTTCAAGAACATAAAAAATTGAATGTTTTTGGCTTTTTGAGGGCCTTGTGGCCGGATTTCGAGAGAAAGTGTTAGTGCACCCTGTGTGACGATAGCAGTCTAAGTATAGACATATTTTGTAAAAGTCAATTTGATCGTTATTACACATTAACAAATGTTTGATATATGTTTGTTATATGTTTGATTATATATGTTTGATATTTATTGTTTGTATGTTTCAACTTGGTGTAATATGTTACAATAAGTTCAAACATAAGTTCAAAGATAAGTTTGAAGCATAAGATTCGAATTTGTAGAGGACAAGTTCGAAAGGCCTTGGGCTTATTCGAACTTCTCCTAGGCAAATTCGAACTAGGTGTTATAATGAAGGGTTAATTCGATTAATTATGTGACTTTCTCAGAAGTTTATCAGACCGATTAGGAAAGGCGATCTTGAACTTGCAAGTATCAGAGAGTTTGTTCTTGGAGAGAATCACGTGTCGGGACGTTCTGTTGTTCGTCTATCACAGCGTGTGTCTCCGTGTTTCGTGTGCGTGTTCCATCTGTCAAGCCTCTAACGAGGATTCTGCACTTGTTGGCAGGTGTCGCGTCAAGATAGGATCCATAGTAAGGCGACCTTACAAGTGGTATCAAATCCATAAGGGTGTTCGTGGTGTTCTTCGTGTTCACAAGTAACATCCGTGGTTTCTTGGCGTTTTTGAACGGAAAAATCACTTTTTGGTTAAGATTTCGAGTTTTTTCAAGTAAGATATCGGGAAAAAGTTCATATTAGTTCATCATTTTGGTCGAAATCATAGTTTTTAATCCTAAAACCTTTGGTTTAAACTGAAAAGTTGAAAAAACCGATCTTTTGGCCGTTTTTCGAACTTGCGGCGCTCGAACATAAGGGGGTATTAGGGTTTGTTCGAATTTTGTCAAAAATTTGAATTTGTAAGAAAATACGGTCCTCTCGAATTTGTTTTAGGGTTTGATTCGAATTTGATAAATTCGAACTTGCTTATATTCGAATTTACTCATATTCGAACTTGTCTAAACTTCGAAACTGTCATATTTTCGAATTTGTTGATTTCAACCTTAATTTCGAATTTAATTTCAAACAAATTTAAAATTAACCAAATTCGAACTTACACAAGTTCGAAAGGGTTCATTAATTAAGTTTTAAATTCATAATATTAAGAAAGAATGACAAGTTTACAAAAGTTTATTGAAATGGACCATGAGGTCGGAAAGGCAAATTCTCTACCCAAGCTGATTAAGTAGGAAGACTATTATTGGGGGAAGGATAGGTTCGCCGACTTTGCTCGTTTCAACGATATGCGTATGTGGATCTGTATCGATGAAGGATATGTGCCACCTACGACAGAAGTTGAAGGTCGTCAAAGAGTCTTATCATATCAAATGATGAAGGAGGATGATAAGAAACTATATGAGGCCGAGAACCGAGCATTCTCAATTATTCGAATGGCATTACCTCAGGAGATCCTGCACACATTCAGAAATCAACGAACAGCGAAAGAGTTGTGGGATGCACTCGAGAAAAGGTGTGAGGGAAATCCGAGGGTTCGGAAAGGTAGAACGGAGATGCTCAAATAGCCGTTCGCTATTTTCAAGGCTTTGAAAAACGAAAAGTTGGATGAGAGTATTACCAGGTTCTATCACTTGTTGACAGAGTTAGACAATCACGATGTCGATTATCATGAAGTCGAAAAGATTGAGAAACTTCTGGATGCTTTACCAGCAAAATGGGAGATATACGTAGCACTGATAAAGCATGATGAAGAGAAATTTGAGACTCTAACTCTAGAAGGAGTCATTGGAAGTCCAAACCATCAGCTGCAACTGATCTCAAGACAGCTACAACATTCTATACGGGTGAATCATCGACTCCAGTGGAAGTAGACGACTCAGGGAGCCGGGCTTTCTTAGGGTACTCCAAACCGGAAGAAAAGCCAACTCAGTCTGCATCTACTTCTCAAGGATACTCAAGGATGCCAATGAGCGCAAAATCAGCTGAAGATCATCTAAATCTTTTGGCTTCATTTGTCAAGGGAAAATCAACGATCCTGCTCTATGGGATGAAGACTATGATCAGGTAGATCTTGATGATTTGGAAGAAGTAGATCTTCAATGGCAACTGGCCATGGTGACTCAGAGGGTCAAGAGATTCATCAAGAGGACAGGCAGAAATCTAAATGTCAGCAACAATAAGATTGGGTTCGACAAATCCAAAGTTAAGTGCTATAACTGCCAGGGGTTAGGACACTTTGCTCGAGAGTGTCAACAACCTAAAGTTGAGAACTACCAGAATAAATCTCAGGGGAGATATCAGCCGGGTAGTTCGGGGAATCAAGCGAACATCGCTGGTCTGTTAACTAACGTATCATCAGACAGACAGCTTGATGGAACGTACGATTGGAGTTCACACCCAGAGTCTAATGCTAGAGCCTTCATGGCTGAAGTAACAGAGACTGGAAGTAACGGAGCAGAGGAAGAAACAGAGGACAGACACCAGAATGTTACAAGTTCTGTGTTGGTGGAAAAGTCAGACAATCAGACTATTCTAGAGTTTGCTGCACAAATGGCAAACGTGGAATCAGATCATGCATAGGTAATTCTAAGCTTTTCTACATTCCGCGATTTATGTGCTTTCTTTGCTACTTCTAATGATAGATTAAATTTAGTGCTAGAAACACATAGTAATTTAACTGCTCAAACTGAATCCTTAAATTCGGACAATGCTAGCCTCCTAGGTATAAAAGAAGATCATAGGAATAAGCTGAAGGCAGATGCTCGAGATGTCATAGTTCTAAAGACAAGCTATGTGAGCAGTGTGTCAGGATAGAACTAATGTATGAGCATGTTGAGGCGTTAACCAAAGAGCTTAAGATTAAACAGGTAGAGCTAGCTGAAGCAAAGGTTAAGGTTGTAGAGGTGAATAGTAAATTAGAAAAGTTTAGGAACTCTTCACTGAACCTAGGGAAGATCTTAGATACATAGCGTCAGTCTAAGAAACCAGTAGGTTTAGGGTATAATGAGAATCCTCCACCTTTTAATGATAACTATGTGCCTCAGCCTCAGGATAAAACTGATAAACAAGTTGAATCAGAGGTAGCATCTGAACTTGTGTCTGAATCTGTTAAGGATAAAGAAACTAAGGTGACTAATAACAATGCCAAGATTAAGAAAGTCAAATTTGTGCAATCTTCTAGCGATAACATTCTAGGAGAAGCTAAATCTGACTTTAATAATCAAAAGAAGAAAAAGTCACTGTAGTTGGGAAGCAAGAACATGACACTAGTGAGACACCTAAGTCAAAGGGCACTCATAAGAAGTCTATTGATAGAATGTCTTGTTTTAGATGTCATGAAAGGGGTCATGTTGCTTCCAGTTGTCCATATAGGAAGGTAGAATCTACTCCTAATGTTGGAAAGCCGGAACAACCTAAACCCTCACAAAGTGTAGCAAGCACAAGTATTTCTCAAAATACTGAGAAGATTGTGCAAGCCACACCTAAGACTGCTGTAAAACAAACACCGGTGTCAGGTAGACAAAATGAAGTGGTTAGGACTAATTCTCCGAATAGAGTCCATAATCAATCTAGGTCAGGACCTCAACAAAATTATAGGAGTACTACACCTAGAAGAGCTTACACTCCGATTAGGTCACACACTCATGTAAGACATCAGACACCAGGTAGAGCCGAGGGATATCAATCTGAAATGCCCTATAATAGAAATTATTCGAGGGCTCCACAGCAAATGCCTACACAAAGGCCGAGAGTGAATTTAAAACACTCTGCACCACAACAGGCTCTCAATCAAACACCCAAGTCACCTGAAAGGAGAGATGGGTATATGAAGGAGTTCATGTATGTGGATGAGAATGGTATTACCAAGTCAGTCATGGCTTGGGTTCCCCGTGATAACTAACCTCTTTTCTTTTATGTGCAGTAGATAACTACAGGTCTAAACAACAAGTGGTTCGTCAACAGTGGTTGCTCTAGGCACATGACTGGGAAAGAAGTCTACTCACAGACTTCAAGGGAGGGAACTGGGGATTTGTAACATTCGCTGGAAACAAAGGAGGAAATATCACCGGTACTGGAGTGGTCACTAATGGGACTATCAAACTTGATCAAGTTTACCACGTTGATAAACTTTATCAAAATCTCATTAGTGTATCTCAAATCTGTGATAAGAAGAACTCAGTGATTTTCACTAATACTGAGGCGTTAATGCTAAAACCGGGATTTAAAGTACCTGAAAAGTGGATACTGATGAAGGCCCCAAGGAAGAATGATTTGTACATGCTAGACATCAATAAACCGGATTCTTCAATGGGACCAATATGTATTTTATCTAAAGCTTCAGAGACCGAATCAGTTCTATGGCACAGACGCATGACACACTTGCACCTAAGTAAAATGAACTACATCACTAAAAATGGACTGGTGCAAGGTGTCCCGATGAAGAGTTTCAGTTTGAAGACAATTGTGTACCGTGCAAGAAAGGCAAACAACATAAGAAGTCACACAAGCCAAATACTCAGAACACTATAACTTCCACTTTCGATTTGTTGCATTTGGACCTTTTCGGACCTATCAACAAAAGGAGTATAGGTGGTAGTTGGTACTGTTTAGTTATCACTGATGATTACTCACAATTTTCATGGGTTTTCTTTTTAGGTACGAAGGACGAGACAGCTGCAAAGTTGATTGGGTTCTTAGAAGAAGTCGAAAACTCCTATGGGACGAGGCTAAAACGTATCAGGAGTGATAATGAGACAGAATTCAAAAACACAGTAGTTGGTGTATATTGCCTATCAAAAGGCATAGTGCATCAATTTAGTGCACCATATGAGCCACAACAAAATGGGGTGGCAGAACAGAAAAACAGGACTTTGATTGAGGCAGCAAGGACTATGCTCACGGATTCAAAGCTTCCTACCATATTTTGGGGGGGAGGCAGTTAGGGGTGTTCAAAACCGGATATCCGAAATTTCGGATAGTGAAATTTTGCTATCCGAATCCGAAATTTCGGATTTCCGAAAATCGGATATCCGAAATTTCGAATTCGGATATCGGATTATCCGAATATCTGAAAAAATATCCGAAAATTCATATTTTTTAGATTTTTTAAAAAATTAAATCAAATATTTAAATAACTAAAATACAAATTCATATATTAAAATAGATATTAAAAATACATATATCACAAACTAAATGTATCCGGAATTATTTTACTCAAAACGACTAAAAAAATATAAAAAAACTAAAAATTTATAAAAATATTAGTTAATAAATCTATAATACTTAGATAAAACTCAAAAAAATACATTAGAATTATAATAAACACTCAATATTTTGTAAATAATCAATACTAAAGATATAAAAAAAATTTAAAAAATTATTTTTTTTGGATTTTCGGATATCGGATTATCCGAATATCCGAAAATCTGGAATTTTACTATCCGAATCCGACTCCAAAATTTCAGATATCCGATTTTCGGATATCCGAAAATCTGGATATCGAAAATTTTGGATAGTTTCGGATCGGATTTTCGGATTTTTGTTTCGGATGCTCGGATTCGGATTTTTTTGAACACCCCTAGAGGCAGTGAATGCCGCTTGACATGTTTTAAATCAGGTCCTGACTGTCATATCATTGAACAAAACTTGTTATGAAGTTTTGAATAAAAGGCCACCAAATTTAACTGGCTTCGTACCGTTTGGGGTACCGTGTACTTTAATGAAAACAAAACATCAACGTAAGTTTGGTGAAAAGGCTGACGAAGGTTATTTCCTAGGTTATGTGCCTAACTCACCAAACAAACAGGTTTTTAACAAATCAAACGGTACAGTAGAAATTATGTATAACATTGATGTAACAAGTTATACACATGAACCCCAAACTGGTCCGGAATGGATATTTGATTATGACAAATTGTTTGAGTCATTTAACATTTCTATGGATGGAAATGTAGGTACAATGGAACATGACTTATCGTCAGTAAATCTGAATGACGACAGTCAAGGTTTTCCAAAGACGAGCTTTCCATCAGCTTCTGAGCCTACAACAACAGAAGATTTGTCTCCAGTAGAGAATGATTCAGAGTTACCTACAAAGGAAAATCAGGCTACAAATTCTAACTCCGAGGACATTGATCATGAGGAAGAGAATGTAGCATCTGAAGTCGTTCCCCCGTTGGGTGAAATATGATCAAACTTAGGTAATAATCTTAGGGTTGAGGATATCGAAATATCAAGGATAAATAAGGATCATCCGGTTAAGAGCATCATAGGAAATCTGAATGATGGTGTGAGAACTAGGAGAAGTTTGAATAACAACACAGTGCTGTTGTGGATGATTAATGACTCCGAGGCTTTTTGCACTTGCATGTATTCATGTTTCATCTCGCAAGTAGAGTCGAAAAATGTGCAAATGGCACTGAAAGACAACTCTTGGGCTGAAGCGATGCAAGAAGAACTGTCACAATTCAAAAAACTTGAAGTGTGGGCGCTCGAACAAAAGGGGGTATTAGGGTTTGTTCGAATTTTGTCAAAAACTCGAATTTGTAAGAAAATACGCTCCTCTCGAATTTGTTTTAGGGTTTGATTCGAATTTGATAAATTCGAATTTGCTTATCTTCGAATTTACTCATATTCGAACTTGTCTAAACTTCGAAACTGTCATATTTTCGAATTTGTTGATTTCAACCTTAATTTCGAATTTAATTTCAAACAAATTTAAAATTAACCAAATTCGAACTTACACAAGTTTGAAAGGGTTCATTAATTAAGTTTTAAATTCATAATTTTAAGAAAGAATGACAAGTTTACAAAAGTTTATTGAAATGGACCATGAGGTCGGAAAAGAAAATTCTCCACTCAAGCTGATGAAGTAGGAAGACTATTATTGGAGGAAGGATAGGTTCGCTGAATTTGCTCGTTTCAACGATATGCGTATGTCGATCTGTATCAATGAAGGATATGTGCCACCTACGACAGAAGTTGAAGGTCGTCAAAGAGTCTTATCATATCAAATGATGAAGGAGGATGATAAGAAACTATATGAGGCCGAGAACCGAGCATTCTCAATTATTCGAATGACATTACCTCAGGAGATCCTGCACACATTCAAAAATCAACGAACAGCGAAAGAGTTGTGGGATGCACTCGAGAAAAGGTGTAAGGGAAATCCGAGGGTTCGGAAAGGTAGAACGGAGATGCTCAAACAACAGTTCGCTATTTTCAAGGCTTTGAAAAATGAAAAGCTGGATGAGACTATTACCAGGTTCTATCACTTGTTGACAGAGTTAGACAATCACGATGTCGATTATCGTGAAGCAGAAAAGATTGAGAAACTTCCGGATGCTTTACCAGCAAAATGGGAGATGTACGTAGCACTGATAAAGCATGATGAAGAGAAATTTGAGACTCTAACTCTAGAAGGAGTCATTGGAAGTCCAAACCATCAACTGCAACTGATCTCAAGACAACTACAACATTCTATACGGGTGAAAGATCGACTCGAGTAGAAGTAGACGACTCAGGGAGCCGGGCTTTCTTAGGGTACTTCAAACTGGAAAAAAAAGCCAACTCAGTCTACATCTACTTCTCAAGGTTACTCAAGGATGCCAATGAGCGCAAAATCAGCTGAAGATCATCTAAATCTTTTGGCTTCATTTGTCAAGGGAAAATCAACGATCCTGCTCTATGGGATGAAGACTATGATCAGGTAGATCCTGATGATTTGGAAGAAATGGATCTTCAATGGCAACTGACCATGGTGACTCAGAGGGTCAAGAGATTCATCAAAAGGACAGACAGAAATCTAAATGTCAGCAACAACAGATCGGGTTCGAAAAATCCAAAGTTAAGTGTTATAACTGCCAGGGGTTACCGCTTGTCATGTTTTAAATCGGGTCCTGACTGTCATATCATTGAACAAAACTTGTTATGAAGTTTTGAATAAAAGGCCACCAAATTTAACTGGCTTCGTACCGTTTGTGGTACCGTGTACTTTAATGAAAACAAAACATCAACGTAAGTTTGGTGAAAAGGCTGACGAAGGTTATTTCCTAGGTTATGTGCCTAACTCACCAAACAAACCGGTTTTTAACAAATCAAACGGTACTGTAGAAATTATGTATAACATTGATGTAACAAGTTATACACATGAACCCCAAACTGGTCCGGAATGGATATTTGATTATGACAAATTGTTTGAGTCATTTAACATTTCTATGGATGGAAATGTAGGTACAATGGAACATGACTTATCGTCATTAAATCTGAATGACGACGGTCAAGGTTTTCCAAAGACGAGCATTCCATCAACTAAATGGTATGCGTAATCCAGAGTAGCTTGACCTTAGTCTAGTTTCTTTCCTGTTAATAGTAAGTTAGTAGTTAAGTAGAATTTATTTCCTTTTAATAGTAAGTTAGTAGTTAAGTAGAATTTACTTCCTTTTATAGTAAGTTAGTAGGTTACTTTATTAGCTTACTCTTATTTATGAAAAACAAAAGAAAAAAGAGAGAAAACCATAAAAAGCTCAAAAAAGGAGAATATTAGAAAATGGAGTTAAGTATTAGAGACATAGGTTCACAGTGACGAAAATTAGCACAGTCGATACAATCTCTAAGTGTTAAGCTTTCACATATAATGCACCTAAAACTCTAAGTGATATACACTTTCTAGTTCGATGTGTTGGTAGGCATAATACACAAAAGGGAATCTCAAAAGCTAATAAAATATTCAAGAAAAAGTCATATGTGTAACTAACTTAGACGTATGACCAAATGGTCTTAATTTTTATGTTAGAGACATACAAACAATGATTCTAAATGAGGTATGAAAATTTTCTGGGGAATGTATAGCCACATCAGATACATCTTAAAGAAAAGAAAAGAAAAGAAAATAAAACTTTTGATAAAAGGAGAGAGTCAAAACAAGTCACTCTGTTGTACGTAAGTACAGACCTGTTACCTCTGGTTTGACTCGAGTTAGCAAGATAAGTCACTTTGTTGTACGTCAGTACAGTCCTGTCACCGCTGTCTTGTTAGCTTTAAAAAAAACTTTAAGACAAACTAAGACACTCTGTTGTATGTGAATACAGAACTGTGTCCGACGTTTGCCATTTAAAGAAAATTTGCAATACCGGAAAGTTAAAATCATTTTGTGTATGCCTTGATCATAAAAGTATGTCTAAGTATGGGACACGTAAGGTAGTTTCTTGATAAATAAAAATGCCAAGGGATATTCCAAAGTGTTACATGTTTAAAGGGAAAATAATACTGACAATCGCCTAGAAATGTGTGTCACGACAAACAATCAAGGAATCAAAAGTTCCTAAGTGTGAAAGTGTAATACTGAAAGTACGTATTGACATCGCTATCTGATTGAACCTTCTTTGACTTTCTCGCCAAAAATATTCTGTTAATTTAGATTTTTTTTAAAAAAATATTTTTGAGTAGCTTAAGTTTAAATTTTATTTTATATTATTTTATTGTAAGTAGGAAAACGGTCAAAGTTACTAGGATGCATTATTTGTTGAAAAAACAAACATTGCATGAATATCTATTGCTTGGTGTGAATAATTTTGCAAGGTTTGTTCTGTTACACGAAAAAATTGAAAAAATTGTATTTTATTCAAAGATTTTCAAAATTTTCAATTAAATTCAAAGTTAAGGCATTTTCGAATTAACCTTCGAATTTGTCAATATCTTCGAATTTATATAAAGTTCGAAGGTGTTTAGTATAAAAGGGTCAACAGTGAACATTTGTTTCACCTACTTTCGATATTAACTCTTCGAACTTGTACTAGGCGATTTCGAATTTATCTCTTCGAAGTTATCGTTTCGACTTTGTCACTATTTCACGAAGTTTTGCTCGTTTGTTTTCGAATCTACCAACACACCTAGGTATAATAATTAGTATTATACAAAGTTTAGGTAGTTTAGGACTCATTTTTAGCAAAAAAATCGATCATATTTGAAGTTTTTGGGGTTTAAACTTTGTGATTCAAAATCACAAGATTTAACCGGTGAAACTTCAAATAAAGTACATATAACTTTGATTAGATTCCAATAGGACTATTGATACTATTTTCTAAGTCAAATGGGGTTAAAATCATGGCTTTGTATTTTAAGGTGACCGACTTCGAACATGTTCATCATGTTCGAACTTGTCAGAAAATTCGAATTTGTTTAAAATATCGACAAATTCGAATTCAGTCAAATTCGAATTTGTCTTTAAATTCAAATATTTTTATAAAATAAATTCAAAACTTGTAAAAATTTGAATGTGTTGGATTTCGATCTTATGTAAGTTCGAAATAAAGCAAACTCGAAATTAAACAAGTTTCACTTTTATTTTTTCGTTACTAATATGGGTTGTTGTTTTTATGTGCAAATATGGGTGATCGCGCGTTCTTTAATAAGCATAACATGGTAATGTCCGTCGATAGAGAACTTCCTGAAGCTCAACCATTTCGACAAATGGGGGAATTTTTGACGCATTCAAGGGTTTCTTATGCTTTAACCCATAACCTGCAAATAATCTTACCATATGTAAGACAATTCTGGGATCACCTACAAGTAGACTGCTCTGTGACGCCGACAGTCTTATGAACAAGAGTTGGAGGGCAGCCAATTATTTTCTCTGCTGACATGCTTCGTCAGATTCTGCAGCTAGGCTCCGAAGACCAAGAAATGAGGCCCATTGATTTTCTGGTAAATATAAGGCAAGTGGCCTTCTTACGTATGGGATATTCCCTAGATATCACCAAAGTCGCGTACATGAAAAGTGGCTTAATCGGGCAATGGAGGTACTTGGTGCATGTGTTTATGGTGTGTTTTGCACCGAAAAGGCTGGATTTGACTACATTGTGTTCAAGATGCAGTCAGCTGTGATTGCATTGGTATATAACAAGCGCTTCAGTTATTCAGAAATGTTCTTTGCTGAGTTTGTGCATCAAATCACGGCTCCAGTCCGTGAAAGATTCCTGATGTACCCGCGCTTTGCTATGATGATTATACGCCACTCCTTGCCAAACCTGCCTCAACTTTAAGATACTCACGGTGTGGCTATTATCGACAAGAGAATATTCGCTGACTGCCAGTCGCACAATGCACGAAGGGTTGAGCAAGTCAGGCCTCAGGTGACACCATTGTTTTGAGCAGTAATTGACCCAGATTTTATGGCTCCGGAATGAGATAACTGGGCTGGTGAAGGTCCTCAACCGCAGCAACTGCAGTAACAGCCACCACAACAACAACAACCACAACCACGCAGGAGGCAGAGAGCTCCAGAGAGACAAATTCAGGCATCGAGGCCATCCTCAAGCAGACTTCCGGAGCCTACCACAGCAGGTCCATCTTCGGACACTACAGGCCCTTCAACCTTGGCCACAGAAATTGATCCAATAGCATAGACCCTAGAAGAGACATGGCTCACGGAACTCAAGCCCAACAAGATATTGCAGCTCAACCGGTTCATGATATCTTGGAGCCTCCAACTGATCTCCATGATCTACTAAGAGATGTTGATGAATATCAAGCACCAGAGGGTGAGGATATGGACATTGAGGTCCAGGGTCAAGTAGCTGCAGAAAGGGAGACCATGCAGACTGAGGTAGAGGGTCAAGCAATGACCGCCTCCGAGTCTGAGTCTGAATCTGAGGAAGTTGAAGAAGTAGAACGTGTTGATCCGGCTGTCCGCATTGGCAGATATGGATCAAGAATAGTCGTCAGCGCGCGAGAGACGACAAGAAGATCTGCTCGAGATTCAGATGATGACGACTCTAAATTTCGAAGAAGAAGATCCAACTCCCCTCGTTCCTAGGCATAGGGCGAGGCGGCACCGATTTATGCATGGGGCTTCATCCGCCTCAGCTCCTGAGCCTGTAATTCCAGCTGCTCAATCACCCATCACTCCATCACCATCTACATCCATTCCATCAAGATCAACGACATTCACCGAAAATCAGCGGTTTACAGAGCTGAAGGGCAAGGTGGATTTCTAATCAGTCCAAATTTTCCAGCTATCTACGGCAGTAACAGAACTTCAAGCTCACAATGCCAGACTTGATCAGGAAAATGCTGATTTGAAAGAAACAGTTGTTGATCAAGCGTCTGAGATAAACACAATGAAGTCTCTCCTGGAGTAGTTAATGAAAAATTTTGAAGCTCAGGGGGAGTGCAGCCGCAAAGAAGCCGAAGTGCTAAGACGAGATGATGAAGGCAATGATCCTGATGCTGGAAGAGAAGGTGAGCTAGCAGATCTTCGACTGCTCAGCAAACATCAATTCAGGGGGAGCCAAGTCAGTCTAGAATGGAAAGAGTTGAAGGTGAAACCTCAAAATTTTGTGAGAGCGAAATGATTGAAGCTCTGATGGATATTGAAGAAGAAGAAATAATATTTGATTTTGAGGATGAGATTGAAGATCTGGAAGAAGGGGAGTTTGTTCTAGAAGATATAGCAGAGTGGAAATCAGATGAGGAGGCTGTAGTATACGAAGACGATGATGTAGACGAAGTAATCATTCCGTCACAGCCTATCACAGAACAATATATGCACAACGATCACAGTGTAATTGACATAGATGAATTAAGTTGGCATATGTGGATGATTCAGAATTGGATACAGCTGATATAGAGCAAAGCAGAACAGAGTTCATAAATCTTTGGTTTTGAAAGGAAGAAAAGAAATCAGAGCTGAAGATGAAGAAGAGTATGAGAGTGCCAAATTCTGGAAACCTCACAGGTGGGATACTCAGCTGGTTCTTTGACAGGGAATTGCAACTTTTTGTGCTTAAAAGAAGAGACGAGCTACAATATTTGAAGAGAACCTTGAAGGTTTTTAATACATTGCCTAAATGTGAGGTGAAGGAGTGGGCCTAGAAAGACCTTTTAAACATTGGAGATGACCCCTATGCTGAAGTGATCGCTAAGATTATCAGAAGGAAGGGTAGATCTGGAAAATTTGAAAGGCTAAAGCCAAAGTCAGGCAAGAGAGTAGTAGACAAGACGAGAATAGATCCCCATACGGGTAAACCTTGGGCTACAATGGTTTACAAGCCAATAAGATGCTTGAAGAAAGTTCCGTTAAAGTCTATGCCACAGGATATACTTGCAAACATGAAGTGGAGGTACGTAGATAACGAAACAGCTGAAGCCGTTATGGAGGATCAAGAAGAGAAAACAATTTTGAGAGCATACGATCCTCTACATCTAATCAATCTATCCAAGGATGACCTGCAAAAGCTTCATGATCAGCAAATTTTCTTCAATGAAGGATGGAGATCTGAAGGTAGGAAATTCCAAAAGATAGTTAATGTTTGTATTGATCTAGCATTGTATGCAGGTAGTAGCTTATACAATTCTAGTACTTAGACAAAATATAAATAGTTAGAAGCTATCGTCAAGGGGGAGTCTGTTAGTGCACCCTGTGTGACGATAGCAGTCTAAGTATAGACATATTTTGTAAAAGTCAATTTGATTGTTATTACACATTAACAAGTGTTTGATATATGTTTGTTATATGTTTGATTATATATGTTTGATATTGATTGTTTGTATGTTTGAACTTGGTGTAATGTGTTACAATAAGTTCAAACATAAGTTCAAAGATAAGTTCAAACATAACTTCAAAGATAAGTTTGAAGCATAAGATTCGAATTTGTAGAGGACAAGTTCGAAAGGCCTTGAGCTTATTCGAACTTGTCCTAGGAAAATTCGAACTGGGTGTTATAATTAAGGGTTAATTCGATTAATTATGTGACTTTTGCAGAAGTTTATCAGAGCGATTAGCAAAGGCGATCTCGAATTTGCAAGTATCAGAGAGTTTGTTCTTGGAGAGAATCACGTGTCGGGACGTTTCGTTGTTTGTCTATCACAGTGTGTGTCTCCCTATTTCGTGTGCGTGGTCTATCCGTAAAGCCGCTAACGAGGATACCGCACTCGTTGGACGGTGTCGTGTCAAGATAGAATCCGTAGGAAGGCGACCTTACAGAAAGAATGGAGAGGAATTTTTGCTTTGCAAGGTGTGAAGTGAATGAGAAGTTGGGGTCTGTATTTATAGAGGAAATTGGTCTTGAAAAGATGGTGATAATGGAGGTTGAGTAAAATTCTTACAAAAAGTGGTGAGATGATGAAGACCTTTGATGTTGATTGTGCATGGGTGTTGTATTAACATATTTGAAGTCAAAAGCTAGTATAGTACTACCCTATGGCCGGCCCTTGATGAATTTTTTTATGTATTTTCATTTTTGGGTATAAAAGTATTTAGAAATGTATTCTTGTATTTCCCTTTTTTTTCGTAAATTCATAAATACTTATAAATGCATTTGTTTAATAAATTGTTTTAGTCTTGCATAATTAATGTTAAGTAATTGTATTAGTGTATGATTAGTGTCACTAATCATAATTTAATTTTGTACTTAGTTGAATTAATCCTTCATATCATATATCGATTGGATTAATTGATTTCCCGATTCATCGCACCGATGAATTTGATTCTAATTGAGTTGAATTTCTTCATGAACCTTCTTAATCACTTTGATTAATTTCTAATGACCACTGATTAGGTTATAATTGGCTATTAAATACTGATTAGGTCATAGTTCCTAACCTGGTTTAATGCCAGATGTTACATTATTCATGTTGAGTCCATTAGTTTAGGGATTAAGACGAGTATCAATGTTGCATACGCTATGCTGAGAGTTATTGGTTAAAACACATTTGATTAATTTAGTCGCACAATTGATTATGTCTATGTGATCATTGTATGAAATTATAGTGAGTAATACTTATGTCGTGGTGATTCCGTGAATGGTTATTCGTATCTTGATTGTTTATCTTCTTCGTTAGTTACTTCGTTCTTAATTTTAGTTACAAGCAATAGCAAATCATTATTCTAAACAACTCATTCAAATCCACAATTTCACAATTTAAATGCTTTCAATAAATCTATTCCTATAAGGCTAATAACCTAATCCTAATTACCACCACACTCCCTGTGGATTCGACCCTTACTTCTCTAGCTAATTAGTGGATTTAAGGATTAAATCGGCGGGTCACAACGACGGCCCGTTAGAATTTTGGCGCCGTTGCCGGGGAGTGTAACGGTAGTTTAGGTTTAAAGTTAGGTTGTTGCTTTAGTTTTAAGTTCCTTTTGATGGTTATTTTTAGTCTTCATTTTATAATTATTAAAAATCAAATAAATTTTTTTTTCAAAAAGGTAATTGTAGTCCTCTACTTTAACACAAAAAATATTAGTTTAATTAAGTCTTTAATCTTTAGTAATACTTTATTTAGTGTATGCGCCCACGTCGATCTGCTAAAGGATTGCCGCTACAATTCGAACCCGAAATCGAAAAAGTAGCGAGATCGAACCGAAAGACTGTCAGGATTAATAATTAACAATTAATCATGGAGAATTTAAACGTACAAGAGGAAGAAATTCCTGATTTTGAAATTCCCGATTCAGAGAATCCTAATTTAGAAAGCCCTCCGATTTCGCCACGAAATCGTGATCAAGAAGAACCCGAGCGCATAGTCGATAGAATGGGTGATCAACCGAGACGTACGGTCGAGTCGCATTACAGCCCAGGTGATGTGCCTGATCCGTTTCCAACTCGTTATCCCGAAAACGAGAACGAACCCGAAGTTCGTCCTCAATTATTCCAAATTCTTCCGATCTTTCGAGGGATGCCAAGTGAGGAACCCTATGAACATCTAGCTGAGTTCACAGCTATTTGTAAAGCAAACCATATTCGAAGTATTGATGGTTTAAAACTTTGATTATTTTCTTTCTTGTTAAAAGAGAAAGCGAAGAATTGGTTCGTATCCTTACCAACCAATAGCATTACAACATGGGATCAAATGAAACGAGAATTCCTTAATGAAATCTTACCCCATTAGTAAACACCTGAAAAAATAAAGGAAATTACCGGATTTAAACAAAAACCAGGCGAACAATTCTATGAAGCGTTCGATCGTATGAATGAATTACTGAGAGCTTGTCCACAACATGAGGTACCCAAATAGATGCTTATCACAACATTCTTTGATGGTGTGAGTCAAGAGAGTCGTAATATGATTATAGCTGCCACAAGAGGCACATTTCTAGGTAAAGAAGACGATGAAGCTTGGGAGTTGCTTAATCAACTCGGCAAAGATCTTATGTCCAAGATGGTTCTGAAAATAGTATAGGAGTTCAAGTTATGGGCATAGATAATGCCTGGAAATGTGAGGTTAAAAACTAAAATTTCAGAATTAGGAAAGAAAATGGACCAATTAATGAAGGGTTTTTCAAACCCTAGTGTATCAATTAATTGTGTTACATGCGGAGATCCATCGCATCATTCAGAAGCATGCCCTCAAAGTGTAATCCACTGAGGAATTTGCTAATGAAGTTTACGGATTTAGAGCTCATCGAGAAAGGGATAATCCATTTTCGGAAACATACAATCCGGGATGGAGAAACCGTTCCAACTTTCTATTGAAAAACGATCAACCTACCGATCATCAATCGAAACCAAGATATGAACCACCCAAGAGAGAATATCAATATGGTTCAACTTCAGTAGCTAAGGATGAGCAATATTATAAGTCAAATCATCGTGATCAACTACAATTTCAAGTAGAATCAAATATGACTTCTGCGCAATTTGCAGAGTTTGTTGAATTTATGAAACAGCAATCAGTTATCAGTACTAAGACCATGGAGATGTTCACACGCCCATCATCATAACAAAGATAAGAAACACAAGATTAACGAAGTTAATGAAGTAGCTAAGGTAACCACGTTAAGGAGTGGAAGAGAGGTAGACAATAGAATAGAGATGTCTAAAGAGAAAGAGGCAGAAGAAGATACCGACACTGAAGTCATGTATGAGGAGAAAGAGTATCCAAAGGAGAAATAGGTTTTGAAGAAGGTTTCTTTTAAAGAGACAATTAAAGCAGATATTCCAACGCCCAAAGTTGGTGTGGCGGATAAGAGTCATGATAATTCAATTCCTCCTCCTTATCCTGCTACTTTAGAAAATCCAAAATCTTCTCCATACGGAAAAAGAGTCCCACAACCAGAGGATCTTTGGGATTTATTTAAGCTAGTTAAGATCAATATTCCTCTAATTAAGGCTATTCAACAGGTTCCATCTTATGCCAAATTTTTAAAAGATCTCTGTCCTCAAAAAAGAAAGTATAAGGTCTCGCTCCCAAAGCAGATCAATCTAACTGAACAATTGAGTGTAGTAGTTTCTAGTTCTCTACCTCCTAAGCTGAAAGATCCTGGATCACCATTGATTCAGAAGGCATTGATTGATCTTGGAGCTAGTGTTAATATTTTACCTGGAAACTTGTTTGATAAACATGATCTAGGTCAGTTATAGACAACCGGTATTATCTTACAACTGGCAGATCGGTCAACCAAGTGCCCAAGAGGTATTTTATCACATGTCATAGTAAAAGTGGAAGATTTTTACTATCAAGTTGGCTTCCCAGTGTTGCACACCGAAATTTCAATGGGAGATAATCAACCGGATATTATCCTAGGCAGACCTTTCTTAGCCACAATTAATGCACAAATTATTTGTAGGACAGGAGCAGTGGATATTGCCTTTGGTAATAGGAAAATAAGACTGAATGAATTTAATGCTTCAAGTGTCTCTGCTATTGATTCAGAATGTTATCTTATAGATATGGTGGATGAACTTGCGCAGCAGCATAGTTCGTGAATCAACACCAAAGATGCTACGAAATTATTCTTTGCTAGAAATGAATTAGCCAAGATAAATCATACTGAGTGTAATGAATTAGAAGTAGTCATAGAATCCATATTGGAGTCAAAACAACCACCGTGGACCCATAGGACTGAAAAATTACCGACTGATTTACCCAAGTCAGCCAAACCTTCAATAGAACAACCACTTGTTCTAGGAGCTGCCATCGCATTTGAAATATGCTTTTCTATGTCAGAATGACACGTCCCCAGTCATAATTTCATCACATCTAACTGAAGAGCAAGAGAAAGCTCTACTAGAAGTGTTAGACAAATATAAAGAAGTAGTAGGGTGGACAATAGTTGACTTAAAAGGAGTCAGTCCCACTTTGTGTATGCACCGAATCATTACTGATCCATAAGCTAAACCAGCTCCGGATGCACAAAGGAGGTTGAATCCTAATTTGAGAGAGGTAGTTAAGAAGGAAGTATTAAAATGGTTGGACACTGATCTGATAGTAAATGGGTAAGTCCTACCCAAACTGTGCCCAATAAATTGGGAATTACAGTAATTAATAATGTAGAAGGAGAGAAGATAACTACTCGCCCTGTAACTGGGTAGAGAGTTTGTATAGTTTATAAAAAGCTTAATGCTGCTACTTCAAAAGATCATTTTCCGCTACCATTTATAGATCAGATGGTTGAAAAATTAGCATGACAAAAGTTTTACTGTTTTCTGGATGGATATTCTGGTTACAATCAAATCCCAATCCATCCAGAGGATCAAGAGAAAACCACATTTACTTGTCCCTATGGCACCTTTGCCTACCGAAGGATGCCATTTCGACTATGTAATGCACCTGCCACATTTCAGCGATGTATGATGGCTATCTTTTAAGATATGGTGGGTGGTTCTCTTGAAATATTTATGGATGATTTCTCCATATTTGATAAAACAATTGAAGATTGTCTGGGACATTTAGAAAAAGTCCTAAAGAGATGCACTGAAACCAACTTAGTATTAAGTTGGGAGAAAAGCCATTTTATGGTAAAGGAAGGGGTAGTCTTAGGTCACATTGTGTCTGAAAGAGGAATGGAGGTAGATAAGGCAAAAGTTCAATTAATTTCCTCACTTCCACCCCCAAACAACGTTAAAGGAATAAGATCATTCTTAGGCCACGCTAGTTTTTATCAACGATTCATTAAAGATTTCAGTGAGATCTCAAGACCTTTAGGCAATCTTCTTTCAAAAGATATCGAGTTTAATTTTGATGATGCTTGTATGAAAGCATTTGAGAAGCTTAAATAAAAAATTAACCGAAGCGTCGATTCTGCAATCTCCGGATTGGTATCAACCGTTTGAGATCATGTGCGATGCAAGTGATTATGCAGTTGGTGCAGTTTTAGGACAAAGATTTGAGAAAAAGCTAGTGGTCATCTATTATGCAAGTAAAACATTTAATGAAGCACAGATCAATTACACCACTACGGAAAAAGAGCTATTAGCTATAGTGTTTGCCCTAGATAAATTCAGATCCTATATTTGGGGGGCAAAAGTAATTGTGTACTCTGACCACAGTGCTTTAAAACATTTATTGGCAAAGAAGGATGCCAAGCCTAGATTGATTATGTGGATCCTTCTTTTGCAAGAGTTTGATTAAGAAATTATAGATAAGAAAGGCACATAAATGTTGTTGCCGATCATTTATCAAGGCTTCAATTAATCCCAACAAACTCAACTGATCAAATCAGGGACTCCTTCCCTGATGAACAATTATTATCTGTATCTAAAATTCCCAGGTTTGCAAATCTAGTTAATTATTTCGTAACAGGAAGATTGCCAGAGCACTGGAACTCACAACAGAGAAAATATTTCTATGCTCAAGCAAAACAATATATTTGGGATGAGCCTGATCTATTTAACATAGGAGCAGATCAATTATAAGACGATGTGTCCCGAACTCGGAACACGAAGATATTCTTAAACACTACCATGCATATGCATGCGGTGGCCATTTCAGCGCAAAGAAAACTGGCCACCGGATATTGCTATGTGGGTTTTTCTGGCCCACAATATTTAAGGATGCCTACGAGTTTGTTAAAGGATGCACAAGATGCCAGAAAAATGGTGGCATCGCGAAAAGCAATGAAATGCCTATGACCCCGATATTAATTGTCGAAATATTTGATGTATGGGGTATTGATTTTATGAGACCATTCCCTAACTCATTTGGATATGAGTACATCTTAGTGGCAGTAGATTATGTTTCCAAATGGGTGGATGCAGAAGCTATACGCACTAATGATAACCGGGTTGTGTGCAAATTTGTTAAAGGAAATATTTTAGCACGACACGGTATTCCAAGGGCTATTATCTGTGACGCAGGGTCACATTTTAATAATCAGCACTTTTCTAGAATCCTTAAAAAGTATGGAGTTAATCATAGAATAGTAACGGCTTATCATCCGCAAACAAGCGGACAAGTCGAGATCTCTAATAGAGAGATCAAGAGAATCCCTGAAAAAACTGTCAGACCTGATCGTAAAGATTGGTCTCAAAAACTAGAGGATGCTCTATGGGCATACAGAACCGCATTTAAATTACCAATCGGTATGTCCCCATACAGACTTGTGTATGGTAAGCTTTGCCATCTCCCAGTGGAATTAGAACACCGAGCTCTCTTGGCAATCAAAAACACTAATTTTAATTTACATGATGCCGGTGTTGATAGGAAATTCCAATTAAATGAACTGGAAGAAATTCGTAGAGAAGCCTACGAAAGTGCTAGAATTTATAAAGAGAAAACTAAGTTTTTCCATGATAGAATGATTAAAAATAAAATATTTACCAAAGAAAATAAAGTTCGGTTATTTAACGCAAGACCGAGATTATTTCCTGGTAAATTAAAAAAGTAAGTGGACAGGCCCATTTATTGTAACGAATACCTGCCCACATGGTGCAGTAGAAATACAGGACCTGAAAGGTGGTGAGCCATTTAAAGTAAACAGACATAGACTTAAATTATATGTTCAATGGGCCACCAATGATATGTTAGTATCTGAGATTATCAGACTACAAGATCCTAAGGTTAATTAATTAGTTTAGGAGCAGTACGTCTAGCTGAAGACGTAAAACTTAGGGCTTTCTGGGAGGCAACCCAAAGTATTTTGATTATTTGAATTTAATTGTTTTTAAGTCTGTTTAATTATTTATTTGCTTATTTGTGTTATTTGTGTGTACCCAATTAAGTTGGGGAGGATTCATCCTCCTGAACTTGGTTGTGTTTATAATTAAGATTTAAATTAAATAATAAAACCCCGCATCAAAAAATAAAAATTTAAGCATGTAACAGAATTATTTTAACCCGATAGTACGAGAGTAAGTTGGGGAGAATACCCGTAAAAATTAAGAAATTAAATAATTAGGGTTCCAAGACCAGTGCACGGCCCAGATCGCAAATCCAGAGGCCCGGGCATAGGGGGGCGCAGGCCAGCGCTTCCCTGTGGGCCGACGTGCTCAAAATCTTATAAAAATGGCAGTGGTCATTGCCATAAGTCCAAAACCCTAATTCCAGTTCCAGAAGATGGCGAAATCGATTTTCTAAGCCTAAAAACATAAAAAATTCATCTTTTCTACGTCAATTTTTTGATCCGATGCTTGTTCATCGCTAAGATAATCAATGTATACTCATTACAATCCCTTAAAACTTCATTCTACATAAGTTTCATCATGTTTTATCACGCATGCATGATTAAGTTTTTGGGAATTATATGGTTTTTATAGAAAAAGGGTTTTTCCGTATTTTTTTATCAATTATAAACTTTTTGTCATAAAAGGTGATATTTTATTGATTATTTTAAGTTTATGCATTTGATACGGTTAGATTGGGCTCACATTGTTGGTGAGACTTAGGATTAGTTAATTATTATTGAAAAAAGGGTGTTAAAATTATCATGCATTATATATATTAAAACACCTCATTTTTAATCCTTGGTTTTTGCATTATTTTTAGATTTCAACCCAATATCATGCAAACGGTAACCGTCCTGGAACCTCTCAAAAACCTAGAAGAGAACCCATGACCCTAGAGTTATCCATTTTGAAAAATCACTTAATGTGGAATTCCCCAAAATTCCACCAAACACTTACAATGGTAAACCCCCTTGGATTCTCATAGAGCGTAGCATAAAAGAGAGTGATTTTGATAATTTTGAAATTTTGTAGTGTTTTGAGAGGCTAGGTTGGCCAAAGCCATACAAGCCATAGGTGGGCCAAAGCCATCAAATGATAGAAACAGTTTTTGATATTTCACTTAGAACTGCCCGGACCTATACCTCCTTCAACAGAGGTGATTTATGCCCTTTAGCCAAAGTTATGTGGATGTTTGTTATCTTTAACATACTTCCGCGTCATCAAGACACCACAAATGTGAAACCACAAGAGATTCTAATAGTACACGCATTAATTACTGGACACCCAACAATATCCTTAGGGTATATCATCATGCAAAATCTGTGGGAATGTCATGTCCTAGGCCAAGTGATAAGTTACCCCCATTGTAGGATGTTAACCGAATTATTCGTGATAGAAAAGGCTGTGTCTGAGGATTTGCCCTTACAGATCCTCAACCTAAATACCTTATGGATTACAAGATTTACGATGGTAGGGCTAGTTTTTGAATGTACCGAGAGGGGTTTCCAAATTCGTTGTCCAAAGTCTACTAAAGTAACCCAAATCCCTTACGAAGCCCAAGAACCCATTCCTGAAAGACAAAATAATAAAGGAAAAGCCTGAATGGATGTTTATGAAGATGATCAGAGGCCGTGGAAGAGAGTCGAGACCATTGACCTTGTTTGGGATGAAGTGCACAAGTTGAAGGAAACAGTTGGAGGTTTAGTGAAGGCAAACAACATTTTAATTAAGGATATCCAACTTCTTCGGGAAAATCAAAAGAAGAATGAGGAATTGTTTAACACGCATTCGGACTGGCTCGCCAACCTTCAGATCACTGTTGGAGAATTGGAAGAAACCGTTGCATCTCATACCGAATGATAAGTTTTATAATTATTTGAATATTTAATTTAATTACGTGTGCTAAAAACATTAAGTATGGTTTGTATTTTATTTTTTGCTGACCCTGTGTCCCATCGGTTTTAAATTTAATTTTGAGCCCCAATTCTCCATTTTCACAACCCTAGAACAAGAACCTACGGTTGGGTGTGCGGCTTCCTCCCAAAAACATCATTTTTGTGCCCAAAATTTGCAAAATTCAAGCTTCAAAACACCTACATTTTCACAAATATCAAAGTTCTAGGCTAGAAATCACCTCCTTGTGGGCTGTTTCATCCGTTTTTTGAAGATTTTTGAATAGAGAAAGTGTGGAAGAAAAAAGCTAGATTGATACCAAGTAAAGCTTCCAATCACCAAGGTTAGTGTTTTAATTGAGTTATTGAAACTTATTTAATACTTTTTGAGCAAAAAATGAAAGCTTGAGCTTCATGGTCATCCATGGAGTTTTCATGGTGATTTTGACTTTTTAGAGTCAAAGTATGTAAAATTGCATGATTTTCATGATAACCATGATGTATGTTTCATTAAATATGTGTTTATGTGTTAAGTTTTTTAATTTACCATGGCAAGGAGAACGAGACAACGAACACAAAATGTTGATGTCCCAATATATTGGTCTCCAAACCTCCGTTTATCCCAACACCCCGAACACTTTAGAATACTTGTTTTTAATATTGGAAATATTCTAATAAAGTGTTGACTGAAAAGAGGGTTAAAAGGAGTGACATTGAGGATTACGGGATCCACAATCTTTTTTAATATTTCGGGTGGGAAGGTGTGTTTGAGTTGGGTGGTAATAATATTTAACAATGAGATGTAGTCGAGTGGATGTCTACCCTACGAAGGGAGACGGGTCGTTCAGCGAACGACTTTAGGTTGATAGACAATGTCCATGGTTGGGACATGGCGATGGATGCACCAATCCTTCGCTAATTGTTTCATGTAGATGCTGGGGTAGGCTACGAAGGGTCTGACCAGCAGGGGTATGAGTATATGAATGAGGCCCAATTGGCCTTTACTGATATGACTTGGTAAGGGGAGTGGATGGAGCACGTTAATAAAGACTTTATCCCGTCCATTTTGGAGGCCGAGTCCTCCACTTCCTACAGCCGAAAGGCTTTATCTCCGAGGTGCAAGGTGCTTCACAAGATTCTTGTGAATAACATCTTACCTCGTGATAGTGACCTAACCAAAGTCAGGCATAGGGATATCACTGTCCTTCACGCCCTTCTTAAGGGTATGCCCAGATTGTCCTTTGCATGGACAATTATGAATGATTTATGTGCTATGTACGACATGAGAGAGTGGACGATCATCCCCCATGCATGGTTGATTTCCAAGTTCCTTGAGAGGACGGGCTCACTTTCGTCTGATTCCCTGCCATCCCCCATTTCGGTGACGTTCATTACGGCTGCCAAGTTCCGTACCTTGATTTTTAGGGAAGTTGATGAAGGGTTCGAGATATTCGACAAAGAGACAAATAAGTCGTATATCGAGGACTATACTGAGGATGAGAGGAGAGATAGAGTGAGGAGAAGGCCACCAATGAGGCGAATGTTCGGCATTTTGAGCCGAACCTAGATGCGTCTACCTCGCGCAGTCGAGGTAATGACAGTTTTTATTTTGACAGCATGATGAGGCGGATTGAGGATATAGCTGTGGGTCAGCGTGAGTTCCGAGAGGATGTGACCCAGAGGCTAGATGTGATGAATGGGCGATTTACCCATATTTATGATACGGTTGATCACTTAGCGGGCCGAGTAGACCAGTTACAGGACGGGGAGAGAGCCCTGGCATACCAAAATGCCTACTACCAGCACCATGACTGGGCATACAGGGAGGGAGTTTGACACCACGAGGACTCTATGGCAGGTATGCCATATCAGTCATATGAGGATTACACGATGACCGGCTACCAGGCCTACAACCCTACCGTCAATACTTATCAGCGCTATCCGCCGCATGGCAGGCAGGACCTCCCAGACAAGATGTCTCCTATTTTGGTTCCGGCGACTGCACAGTTCACCAATGGCCAGAACCCGTATACTGACTTCTTCAACAGCGTCTTCGGTCCTCCTCTGCCGCCTCCTCCATTTGAGTGATCGGGTACTACCTTTCCTTATTCTTTACTTTCTGTATTTTATTTTAGTTTGTTATGCATTTAATTTCTTTATCGTAATTTCATTTTTAATTCTTAGCTGTGTCCTATTTAAAGTTTTTAATGTTTATATAGTCTGTCATTTATCCCCCATTTGAGTCTTGTTTGCCGATCAGGCCGTGGAATATGATGATACCTAGAAAATACATGTGCAGTGAATTGGCTAGTGTTGACAGGATATTTTATAATTAATAAAAGGAGTGGTAGTAATAATTACAATTTTTGCCATGTAAAATGAATTCAAGGACATTAAAATTTATTTGGGCTTAAATATAAGTAATGTGTCAAAAGATTTTGAAAACCCATGCAATAAGGGGGAGAACTTAATCATATTTTAGCCTCAAAGTAATATAATTGTAGTCTAGATGGTTTGAAAAATTAAGTCCATAGGGGTACCACTTATGCCTAACCCCCTAAAACCATTTGGTTTGGGAGCGGTTGACCGAAATCTCGTTACACGGACCATTTAGCTAATATAGTGAAAGAAAATAGACAGAAGCATGGTATTTAAAAAGGAAATTTGTTGTAAACATGCAAAGAGGAAAAGTATGGTCGGAAGACCCACATGTTTTAAGTATTGTAACCTTAAGCTAAAAGGGTATTTTCAAAAGTGAGATACATTATATAAATTATAAGAGAAGTATATTTTAACTGAAAACGTCTTCAATTTACATGTTAATAATTTTAATGTATTAGTACGAAGGCAAGCATGACATAAAATTCCTAGACTCAGTGCCAATTCTTGCTCGTTACTTAGTTTGTTCTGATTCCAAAAGCTTGTTCGGGGACGACCAAGAGTTAAGTTAGGGAGATTGTATAAGTCTATAATTTATATGATTTCTAAGTCATTTTATGATCATTTAAAGCACCAATACTTCGTAAAATCCATATTATTACTCCAAATTTGTATTTCAGGGCCATGATGATAAAAAGAAGCAATCCGATAGAATTCAGAGCAAATTGGACTGAGGGGGTGCAGGTCTGCGCTACCTTGCGCTCCACACAGCGCCCAACCTGTCCAGATACGTTCCAGCACACGCCAGCTGAACCCTAGCCGCATCCGGGCGCAGGCCTGCCTTGGCCTGCGCTGGTGCGGCGCCAATACGCGTTTTTCAACAATGGAAACCCTAATTTCGATTCTTTATAAATAGTGGAGGAGGGGCAACTTTGGAGAAGGAGTCCCGACGTGTGTGCAACTGTGCCGATCCATGATTGTGACGTGTGTGCAACTGTGGTTCGCAAGCTCTCTAATGGCTCAGATCCATGATTGTGACGAGCATACGATGAGCGGCTAATCCCATTAGCCGTTTGCGGAGTATCTACGACAAAGTTTACTTTTCATTAATTTTTTATGTTTTGATGTATTCGTATTGAGCTAGATCTATTATGTGTATGCAAATGATAAATATTTGGCTATGATTATGATTATGTGTTGCGATTGGTAAAAGCAAGATAGTTTATAGTAGTGCTGTTATTCGTGCCTAGTCCATTAGTTTAGGGATTAAGACGAGTATTAATGTTGCATACGCTATGCCGAGAGTTATTGGTTAAAACACGTTTGATTAATTTAGTCACACAATTGATTATGTCTATGTGATCATTGTATGAAATTATAGTGAGTAATACTTATGAGATGCTGTTGAAACATCAAGGGTAAATAAGGATCATCCTATTAAAGACATCATTGGGAATCCAAATGCTGGTGTGAGAAGTCGGAGTAGTGTGAATAGTAACACAGTGTTGTTATCAATGATCAATGACTCTGAGGCATTTCACACTTGTTTGTACACTTGTTTCATATCACAATTTGAGCCAAATAATGTACAAATGTCTCTGAAGGATAATTCTTGGGTTGAAGCAATGCAAGAGGAACTCTCACAGTTCAAAAAGCTTGAAGTCTGGGAGTTAGTGCCATTGCCTAGAGGAGAAGTTCTAATAGGGACCAAATGGGTCTTTAGGTGTAAACGGGATGATCGAGGCATCGTTTCACGTAACAAGGCAAGACTTGTAGTCAAGGGGTTCAACCAAGAAGAAGGGATAGATTACAATTAGGTGTTTGCACCAATTGCAAGGCTTGAAGCCAAGTTTGAGATAAGTGCGATGGGAGAGCTGAACTTCTTTTGAGTTTACAAATTGAACAACGAAAGGAGAGGATATTCATTCATCAGACGAAGTATGTCTATGAAATATTAAAGCACTTCGGGATGGAAGGAACAAAGCTTATAGCAGATTTCAGTACTTCAATTCAAGTTAATCACAATCTCGGACCGGGTACCGATAGTGATACTGAGGTGGATCCGACATTATATCGTACCATGATCGTGTCACTTATGTATTTAACTACTTCTCGACCTTACATAATGTTTGCTGTTTGTATTTAGTATCATGCTGATGGAGATCTGGAATTGGAAGCTTACACAGACTCGGATTATAGAGGGTGCAGCTTGAATAGAAAGTCAACAACGGGTAGTTGTCAGTTCGTAGGAGGGAGTCTCGTGTCCTAGCAATGCTAGAAACAGACTTCAGTAGCCGTATCAACATACGAGGCCGAATATGTAGCTGCAAGGAGTTGCTATTCACAGGTTCTGTGGATTCAACAATAATTGCGGGATTACGGTTTGACTTATACTCATACTACCATTACTATAGATAATCAATCCACGATTGCAATAACCAATAATCCGGTTAAGCACAGTAAGCCTAAGCACATAGATATAAGATATAATTTTGTTTGGGACTGTGCTGAGAAAAACCTGATAAAATTGGTAAAAGTTCCAACGGAAGACAACAATCCGGATATGTTCAGAAAAGCATTTGATACATCACGCTTTGAGTTGTTAGTCCAACTAAATGAGATGCGTAATCCAGAGTAACCTGACCTTAGTAGATTTTTTCATTTAAATATTTTTAAGTTATTAGTTTATCTTATTAGTTACTTTACTTGAAAAATAGGAGAATAAGAAAAGAAAAAAGAGAGAACAACATAAAAAAGAGAAAAATGAAAATAAAGAGAGAAGTCTTAGAGTCCAAGGTTCAACGTGACGAAATTTATCACAATCTAACAAACTCTAAAGTGTTAAAATTTCACACATAATGCACTATAAAATCAAAGTGATATACATGTCCATGTTCTGATATGTTGGTAGGCAGAAAACATGAAGGTTTTCCTAAAAGATATAAACCATTCAAGACATTGTCATATGGGTAACTAACTTAGACGTATGACCAATAGGTCATAATTTCTGTGTTAGACGCACACATACGATAATTATGAATGAGGTATGTAAATCAGTCAGGGGGATGTATGTCTTCATCAAAATACATCTTAAAAAAGAGCAAATATGAGACGTAAAGAGAGTCAAGACATGTCGCTTTGTTGTACGTAACTACAGACCTGTCACCCCTGTTTTGACTCAATATAGCAAGATATGTCGCTTTGTTGTACGTAAGTACAGACCTGTCACCACTTTCTTGGCTAAATAAAAGAAGTATGCTCTACCCGAAGACAAACTAAGACACTCTTTTGTATGTAAACACAAAACTGTGTCGAAGTTTGCCTTTTAAAGATGATTTGTAAAATACCAAAAAGTCATGATAATTGTATGTCTGTCTTGATAATAAAAGTATGTCTAAGTGTGGGACACGTAAGGAGATTTCTTGATAAATAAAAAGGGCAAAGGAAAATTCTAGTGTTGAGTGTTTAAGTGGACAACAATACCATTAATCGGCATGAGTATGCACGTTACAACAAACAATAAAAGGAATAAAAAATTCCAAAGTGTGAAAGTGCAACACCGAAAGTGCGTTGGCAAAGCTATATGATTGAACCTTCTTTGACTCATACCAAAAGCATATGCACTGACTCAGAGTCTGACACTTCTGATTCAATACATTCGCCAACTATGGAGTACTCTACGCCTGAATACTTCAGTGATTCCCCAGGTTCTTCGAGCTACAGTGAATGGCAACACCATTGCTTCATCTGCAAATGATCTGAGAGTAATTTTAAATTTAGGAACTGAAGAATTGGAAATTGGTCCTATTGATTTTCCTGCTCCTATACGAGATGCAGCGTTTCAGAGGATGTGCTATGCACAAGATACAGCCAGGCCATCTTATGTTAAGAGTGGCTTGATAGGCCAATGGAGGTATCAGATGCATGTTCTTCTGGTATGCCTTGCACCTAAGAAGGCTGGTTTTGATGTGATGATGTCCAAGCTTCAATCCGGGGTAATCTCGCTTATATATAATAAGCCTTATAGTTTTTCGAGCTTCTTCTTTGCCGAATTTGTTTATTAAGTAACGGCACCCAGTTGCGAGAAGTTTTTGCTATATCCGAGATTTGTTATGATGATAATCCACCTCTTCCTGCCGAATTTTCCACCTTCTCCTGAGGTGGTTGTCGTTGCAGGAATTGATAGGAGGATCTTTTCTGGCTGTCAAAGTCACAGTCAGAGACGGGCAGAAAATGTTAGACCGCAGATCACTCCATTGTTTGGAGTTCTGCTTGATCCAGATTTTGTTGCTCCAGCTGGAGATGATTGGATAGAGATCGAGCCACAACGACAAGCATTGGCACAACAAGAAGCAGCTGCTCTAATTCAGCTTCTGCCTAGGTCAGCACCGGCAGCTGTGGCTACTACATCGGTAACACAAGCTGATGAGAGACAAGAGGCATTAGATGATATTTTTGCTCAAGGGGGAGCGGCTCAGGAAGGTATCGCTGAATAGTTGATCCAGGATATCCTTCATCCTCTAGAGGCCCCGGGAAATATTTTTGAGGATATAGACAACTATCAGCCTGAACAATCCAATGTAGCGATTGAGACAGAGTCCGAGACGGAGTCCGAAATTGAAAGAGATTTGAGGGAGGCAGTGAATCCCTCGACCTGCTTTGGTTGTTATGGTACAAGAGTTGTTGTGCCGTCACAAATAGATGAACCGCAATCATTCACTCTCCAAGATGAAGATGAGGCAGATGAGGATTTTGTGCCAGATGAAGAGGCTTAGGTCGCAAGGCACCAAAGGGCAATGCGACAACGTCTAGATCAATCAGGGCCTTCAAAATCAACAGCCATTCCACCAGAATTCACCACAACCACTCCATCCATATCCACACCAACCAACACCCAAAGCCTTCGTCAACTAAAAGCTCAAGTTGATGTCCTATCAGTCCAAATACTTCAACTTACAAGGGCAGTCACAGAGCTACAATAGCATAACGCTCATTTAGATCAACATAATGCACATTTAGGTCAGATTGTGTCTTCCCAACGACAACAATTAGCAACTCTTCAGGACCTATTGGAGCATATATTAAAAGACCGTGCAGCTCAGGCGTAGACTTGTAGAGGTGATGAGTTGAGGGGGAGTCATAGAGAAGATGAAGGAGACGACCCTGGTGCACAAAAGGACAGTGAGCTAGCAGATCTTTCTGTACAACAGACTGCTCAGCAAGCTGATTTGCAGGGGGAGCCTGGATCATCAGGCTCGGAAAGAGATAAAGGCAAGGCTCCCGAAGCTACAAAAATTGTTGAAGAGGAAATGATTGGATCCTTGGTCGGGTTGGAAGATGATGATGTAAGATTTGATTTTGAAGATGACTTGGATCATAAAGAGCTTGAGGAAGGAGATTTTATTCCTGAAGACATACCAGATTCGAAGTTAGATGATGAGGTGTTTTTCGAAGAAGATGAGAAAGTACATGAAGTGGTCATTCAAAAGCAACCCGTCATGGAGCTATACGAGAATGAGAGTTAGAATGTGATAGACATTGACATGTTGGGATCAGCAGGAAATGATGAATCAGAATCTGATACAACTGACAGGGAGCTGACAAAAGAAGAGAAAAAGAGATTATGGTTTAAAAAGGAATAGCAAAAGATGGACTTGGCAGTGAAGAAAAAAATGAAAATGCCAAGTCCAGGAAAGTTAACCGGAGGAATTGTTAGCTGGTTCTTTGATAGAGAAGCATAGCTTTTCGTTCTGAAGAGAAAATATGGACTCCAATATATGAGAAGAATGCTAAATGACTTCAATTCACTGCCGAAATGTGAAGTTAAAGAGTTAGCCTGGAAGGAGCTTATCAACCTTAGTGAAGAACAATATGCTGAAGTGATTTAAAAGATAATCAGAAGAGAAGGTAAGTCCAGGAGGTTTGAGAGGCTGAAACCAAGGACAGGTAAACGGGTCTTCGATGAAACCAAGATAGATTCGTTAAATGGCAGGCATTAGATTTAGATGTACTATAAGCCTTTCAAGTGCCTAAAGAAGGTCCCGTTAAAGAATATGCCACAGAATGCTTTATGGAACTTGAAATGGTGGTATGTTGATAACGAGACAGCTGAGGACATAATGGAGGATATTTATGAGAAAGTAATTTTGAAAGTATATGATCCTCTGCATCTGGTGAACCTCTCTCAGGGTGATCTGTAGAAACTTCATGATCAGCCAATTTTCTTTCACGAAGGCTGGAGTTCAGAAGACAGAAATATTAGAGAGTGGTCAAAGTTTTCATAGAGCAGGGATTATACGCAGGTAGTTATTTAAATAAGCCTAGATCTATAGATCAATGAAAATCTACTAGAACCTATCGTCAATGGGAAGTCTGTTCACCCAGTGTGACGATAGCAGTCTAGTTATGTAATAGATAGTCATTTGTAATAGATAGGGCTCTATTAATACAAGTCATGATTGTTTGTTCATATTTATGTCTTAAGTTCATGATTCTGTATTGTGTTCACTCGATGAAGGAGTTGTGAATGAAGATCAGAATGTGATAGATCTAGAGGTGCCGAAATCTGCACTGAATGATGAATCAGATTCTGAAGTATAAGGTGATTGATTTAGCTTGGAAGGACCTTGTGAACCTAGGAGACGATTCATATGTTGATGTATGTGCAAAAACTATCAAAAGAGAGGGTCGATCAAGAAAGTTTGAAAAAGTTAATCCAAGAGTTGGTAGAATAATAATGGATAAAACAAGAATAAATCCTCTGACTGGTAGGTGACGGGCCGTCATTGTAACCCACAGAATTAGTCCTTAAATCCACTATTAAGTTAGAGAAGTAAGGGTCGAATCCACAGGGAGTGTGATCATAATTAGGATTGAGTTATTAGCCTTATAAGTTTATTGAAAGCATTTAAATTGTGAATTTGTGGATTTGAATGATTTGTTTAGAGTAATGATTTGCTATTGCTTTGTAACTAAAATTAAGGACGAAGTAACTAACGAAGAAGATAAACAATCAAGATACGAATAACCATTCACGGAATCATCACGGCATAAGTATTACTCACAATAATTTCATGCAACGATCACATAGACATAATCAATTGCGTGACTAAATTAATCAAACGTGTTTTAACCAATAACTCTCGGCTTAGCGTATGCAACATTAATGCTCGTCTGAATCCCTAAACTAATGGACTCGGCACGAATAATAACACCACAATAAACTATCTTGCTTTCACCAATCGCAACATATAATCATAATCATAGCCAAATGTTTATCATTTGCATACACATAATAGATCTCGCTCAATACGAATACATCAAAACATAAGCAATTAAAGAAGAGTAAACTTAGTCGTAGAGCCTCCGCAAACGGCAAATGGGATTAGCCGCTCATCGTATGCTCGTCACAATCACAATTCTGAGCCATTGGGTAGCTTGCGAACCACCGTCTTCGTTCTCTTATCGTAGATCCACCCCGACAGGGCTTCGACACACTTTCACACATGTTGGGACTCTCTCCGAAGCTGCCCCTTGCCTTGTACTAATAGGGAGGTCGAGATTAGGGTTCCAGACGCTGCAAAACGCGTTTTTGCGTCGCACTAGCGCAGGCCAGGCGCAGGCCTATGCCCCCTGCGCCCGGATGCGGCTAGGGTTCAGCTGGCGTGTGCGGGAACGTATCTGGACCTTTTGGGCGCTATGTGGAGCGCAGGGTGGCGCAGGCCTACGCCCCTATCAGCCTGATTTGCTCTGAATTCTCTCGGATTCCTTCTTTTTAACATCTTGGCCCTGAAATACAAACTTGGAGTAATAATATGGATTTTATAAAGTATCGATGCTTAAAATGATCATAACATGACTCAGAAACCATATAAAGTATAGACTTATCAAATCTCCCCAACTTAACTCTTGGTCGTCCCCGAACAAGCTTTTGGAATCAGAACTAACTAAGTAACGAGCATGTATTGGCAGTGAGTCTAGGAATTTTATGTCTAGCTAGCCTTCACACTAATGCATTAAAATTCTTCACAACAAATTTTCTTTTTAACACAATGCTTCTAGCTATATCCTTTCCACTACATTAGCTAGATGGTCCATGTAACGAGATTTCGGTCAACCGCTCCCAAACCAAACGGTTTTAGGGGATCAGGCATGAGTGGTAGCCCTACGGACTTAGTTTCCCGAACCATCTAAGCTACAATTATCTTACTTTTGAGGCTAAAACATGATTACGTTTCCCCCCTTATTGCATGAGTTTCCAAAATTTTTTGACACATTACTTATATTTAAGCCTAAATACATTTTAACGTACTTGAATTCATTTTACATAGCAAGAGTTTTAATTATTACTACGACTGTTTTCTTAATTATAAAATATCCTGTCAACACTAGCCAATTCCCTTGCACATGTATTTTCTAGGTATCATCATGTTCCACGGCCTGATCGGAAAACAAGACTCAAATGGGGAAGACATGACAGACTATATAAACATTATAAACTGTAAATAGGACTCGACTAAGAACTAAAAATAATTGAAATTACGATAAAGAAATTAAATGCATAACAAACTAAAGTAACTTAAAATAAAAGACAGAAAGTAAAGAATAAGGAAGGATAGTACCCGATCATTCAAATGGAGGAGGCTGCGGAGGAGGACCGAAGACGCTGTTGAAGAAGTTGGTATATGGGTTCTGGCCATGGGTGAACTGTGCAGGCGGCGGAACCAAGTGAGGAGGCGGAACCAAGTGAGGAGGCATCGGGTCTGGGAGGTGCTGCTTGCCATGCGCCGGATAGCGCTGATAAGTATCTACGGCAGAGTTATAGCCTTAGTAGTCGGGCATCGTGTAATCCTCATAAGACTGATATGGCATACCGGCTACGGAGACCTCATGATGTCGGACTCCCTCCCAATATTCCCAGTCATGGTGCTGGTAGTAGGCATTTTGGTATGCCAGGGCTCTCTGCCCATCCTGCGACTGATCTACCCGACCTGCTAAGTGATCGACCCTGTCATAAATATGGTCATATGCCTATTCATCTCATCTAGCCCCTGAGTCACATCCTCTCGGAACTCACCCTGACCCACGGCTATCTCCTCTATCCGTCTCATCATGCGGTCAAAATCAAAACTTTCATTACCTCGACTGCGCGAGGCAGACGCACCTAGGTTCGGCTCAGAATGATGAACTCACGCCTCATTGGCGGCCTTCTCCTCTATCTCTCTCCTCTCATCCTCAGTATAGTCCTCGATATAGGAATCATTTGTCTCTAATTGTCGAATATCTCGAACCCTTCGTCAACTTCCCTAACAATCAAGGTAGGGAACATGGGGGCCGTAATGAACGTCGTCGAAATGGGGGATAGCAGGGAATCGGGCGAAAGTGAGCCCGTCCTCTCAAGGAACTTGGAGATCAACCAAGCATGGGGGATGATCCTCCTCTCTCTCTTGTTGTATATGGCCCATAAATCATTCATAATTGTCCATGCAAAGGACAGTCCGGGCCTACCCTTAAGAAGGGCGTGAAGGACTGTGATATCCCTATGCCTGACTTTGGTCAGGTCGCTATCACGAGGTAAGATGTTATTCACAAGTATCTTGTGAAGCACCTTACACCTCGGAGATAAAGACTTTCGGCTGTAGGAAGTGGAGGACTCAGACCCCAAAATGGATGGGACAAAAACTCTATTAACCTGCTCTGTCCACTCCCCTGACCAAGTCATATCAGTGAAGGCCAATTAGGCCTCATTCCTATACTCATACCCCTACTGGTTAGACCCTTCGTAGCCTACCCCAGTATCTAAATTAAATAATTGGCAAAGGATTTGTGGATCCATCGCCACGTCCCTACCATGGACGGTACCTATCAACCTAAAGTCGTTCGCTGAACGACCCGTCTCCCTCCGTAGGGTAGACATCCACTCGACTATATCATGCTGATAAATATCATTGCCGCCCATATCTAACACACTTTCCCACCCCAAATAGTCAAAAAGGTATGGGATCCCGTAATCCTTAAAATCACTCCGCTTAACTCTCTTTTTAGTTAACACTTTATTTGAATATTTCTTATATAAAAACAAGTGTGTTCTAATGTGTTCGGGGTGTTGGGATAATAGGAGGTTTGGGGACCAATCTATCGGGACATTAACATTTTGGGATTCGTTGCCTTGTTCTCCTCGACATCTACAATTTGTGCCAACCAACCACAATATGTATGAGATAAATTAAATAAAGTAACCGATAATTGCAATTTGCACAATTACGCTGACTTAAAAGATGCAACTATATATATACTGTTTTACGCTCACATTTTGCATCCTATATATATATATATATATATATATATATATATATATATATATATATATATATATATATATATATATATATATATATATATATATATATATATATATATATATATATATATATATATATAATTTGCCATTATTTTAAGCACTAAACACATATCATGTTTTCAATAAAAACCATTTAGCACATAAATTAATTTTTAAGCTAGTCACCCAAGTTTTATAATTCTAACAATATATGCACATTTAGGCAACCAACTTTATAACTTCAAATTAATCTCTAAAAATTAACCATGGCAAATTAATAAACTTAACACATAAACACATATCTCATAAAACATACATCAAGGTTATCATCATATTCATGCAATTTCACATACTTTGACTCTAAAAAGTTAAAATCACCATGAAAACTTCATGGATGACCGTGAAGCCAAGCTTTCATTTTTGCTCAAAAACTATGAAATAAGTTTCAATAACTCAACAAAAACACTAACCTTGGTGATTGGAAGCTTAACTTGGTACGAATCTTGCTTTTTTCTTCATCACTTTCTTTACTCAAAAATCTTCAAAATGGATGAAACTACCCACAACGAAGTAAATTCTAGCCTAGATCTTTGATATTTGTGAAAATGTAGGTGTTTTGAAGCTTTAATTTGCAAATTTTGGGAACAAAAGTGATGTTTTTGGGAGAGAGCAGCACACCCAAGCGTAGCCTATTGTTCTAGATTTTAAGTCGACGGGACGCAGGGCCAGCGCAGGCCTGCGCCCCCTGCGCCCAATTCCATTAAAATTTCATTTTTTTACTGTTTTGGTATGCGGGGCTGTAAATCTTTCTGATTTTTGATATGGAATGTAGTCTAAAAATTTTTCTGAGGGCTAAATTAATTAATTAATTTTATCAGTATAACCTACCCTCCCAAACTTAGACTTTTGGTGACGTCCTCGTCACATCAAAATTAATTTATCGGTTAAGAACATAGAGAGATAGATCGTTACATATTCCTTATTCATAATAATTAAACTTAAACAAACAAATAATTAAACAAACAAAATTTAACTTCTATAATTCAACTTAAATGAACATCACACTTTAAAATAAAAATAGAAGTAAAAGTACTATTACAATCCAAATAAATGTAAATAAACAAACCAAACAAAATAAATCACCACATCAGGAATAATCCAAACCATACTTAATATTTTAGCACGCGTAATTAAAATAAATATACAAGTAATTATAAAATCATCATTCGGCCTGACAATCTCTTCCAACTCTCCGACAGTGATTTAAACATTGGTGAGCCAGTCTGAGTGCGTGTTAAACAGTTGAGCATTCTTCTTTTGATTTTCCCGAAGCATTTGGATCTCCTTAATCAAGATGTTCTTCGCGTTTACTAAATCTCCAACTGTCTCTTTCAACTTGTGCACTTGATCCGAAACGAGATCAACGGTCTCGACCCTCTTCCATGGCCTCTGTCATCTTCATCAACTTTCATTCTGGCTTTTCCTTTGTTATTCTGTCATTCAGGTACAGGTTCTGGGCTTTGAAAGGGATTTGGGTCAGTTTAGCAGACTTTAGACAACGAATTTAGAAACCTCTCTTGGTACGTTCAAAAACTAGTCTTACCATCGTAAACCTTGTAAACCATAGGGTATTTGGGTTGATGATCTGTATGGGCAAATCCTCAGACACAGCCTTTTCTATCACGAATAATTCGGTTAACATCCTACAATGGGGGTATCTTATCCCTTGGCCTAAGACATGGCATTCCCACAAATTTTGCATAATAATGTACTCTAAGGATATGGTCAGGTGTCCAGTCATTAATGCGTGCACTTCCAAAATTTCTTGTTGTTTCACATATGTGGTGTCTTGATGACGCAGTAGTATGTTAAAGATAACAAACTTCCACATAACTTTGGCTAACGGGCAGAAATCACCTCTATTGAAGGCAGTATAGGTCCGGGCATCTCTAATTGAAATACCAAAAACGCTTACTATCATTTGATCCCATTGATTAGTCAATTTGTTAACTGTACGCATTCTATCCCCCTGGGTATTAGACAATGTCCATAACAGCATAGGATGATGTGTTTCGGTGTCAATTAGGAATTCTTCATATAATTTTTCTTTAGAGATTAACACCACTTTGTTTCCTACCCTTCCCACTAGTTCAAAATCATGTTCCTTACACATCTCAATCCTACGCATTGTGACGAACCACTGTTGGATTAAAGTAGTATGAATATACAAAAGTTCTCATTTTATGGCTTTAGCCCATCCTAGCCTCTCAAAGCACTCTAATATTTCAAAATTACCAAAGTCAATCTCTTTTAGGGTACTCTATATGAGAAACCTAGGATGTTTACCATTGTTAGTGTTTGGTGGAATTTCAGGGAACTCCACATTGAGTTGTTTTTCGAAACAAACATCCCTAGCGTCGTGGGTTCTCATACTAGGTTTTTGGGAAGTTCCAGGACAGTTGTCGTTTGCATGAAACTGGGTTGACATATAAAAATAATGCAAAAACAAAGGTTTAAAACGGGGGTGGGGGGTTTAACGTAAATGATGCATGATAAATTTAAACGCCCTTTATTAATAATAATTAAACTAATCCTAAGTCGCACGAACAATGTAAGCCCAATATAACCCTATCAAATGCATAAACTTTAAGTAAATAATAAAAATGTAAGCTTTTACGACAAAAAGTTTATAAATTATAATAAGTACGAAAAAATGCATAATTTTTACAAAAGTTTTGCAAAAATAATTTTATATTAATTAAATGAATATTAGAAATTTATTAATAACCCTTTTTTTCTATAAAACCACATAATTCCCAAGAACTCAACCCATGCATGCATGATAAAACTAAATGAAACTAGGGTAGAATGAAGTTAAAGGGATTATAGGGAGTATACCTTGCTAACCTTTGAGATAAACAAGCGTTGGATCGAAGAATTGACGTAGAAAAGATGAATTTTTGATGTTTTAGGCTTAGAAAATCGAAATCGCCGTCTACTGGTACTGGAATTAGGGTTCTGGAATTATCGGGATGATCATTACCATTTTTATAAAATTTTGAGCGCGTCGGGCCGCAGGGCCAGCGCAGGCCTGTGGTTCTCCCTGCGCCCGGGCCTCTGCATTCGCGATCTGGGCCGTGCACTGGTCTTGGAATCCTAATTTTATAATTTCTTATTTTTTACGGGTATTCTCCCCAACTGACGCTCTTATTATCGGGCTAAAATAATTCTGCTACGTGCTTAAAATTTTATTTTCTGACGCGGGGTCTTATTATTTAATTTAAATCCTAATTTCTAAGCACAACCAAGTTCAGGATGATGAAACCTCCCCAACTTAATTGGGTACACACAAGTAACACAAATAAGCAAATAAACACACTTAAAAAATATTAAATTTAAATAATCAAAATACTCTGGGTTGCCTCCCAGAAAGCGCTAAGTTTTACGTCTTCAGCCAGACGTACTGCTCCTAAACAAATTAATTAACCTTAGGATCTTGTAGTCTGATGAGTTCAGATACTAACATATCATTGGTGGCCCATTAAACATATAATTTGAGTCTATGTCCATTTACTTTAAATGGCTCACCATTTATTAGGTCCTGTATTTCTACCGCACCGTGTGGGCAAGTATTCGTTACAATATATGGACCTGTACATTTACTTTTTAATTTACCAGGAAATAATCTAAGTCTTGCGTTAAATAGCCAAACTTTATTTCTTTTGGTAAATATATTATTTTTAATCATTGTATTGGAAAACCTTAGTTTTCTCTTTATAAATTCTAGCGCTTTCGTAGGCTTCTCTACGAATTTCTTCCAGTTCATTTAATTGGAATTTTCTGTCAACACCGGCATCATGTAATTAAAATTAGTGTTTTTGATAGCCCATAGAGCTCAGTGTTCAAATTCCATTGGGAGATGGCAAAGCTTATTTGCGGATGATAAGGCGTTGCTATTCTATGGTAACTCCATACTGTTTAAGGAGTTTATAAAAATGCTGATTATTAACGTGTGATCCTCCGTCACTGATGATAGCCCTTGGAATACCGTGTCGTGGTAAAATATTTCTT
Organism: Centrapalus pauciflorus; assembly: GCA_020465985.1. NCBI lineage: Eukaryota > Viridiplantae > Streptophyta > Magnoliopsida > Asterales > Asteraceae > Centrapalus > Centrapalus pauciflorus. The sequence continues at coordinate 289,537 of JAANYP010002031.1, read as the reverse complement.
TTAAAAAATTTACACACAACCCGGTTGTCATTAGTGCGTGTAGTTTCTGCTTCCACCCATTTGGAAACATAATCTACTGCAACTAAAATGTATTCAAATCCAAATGATTTAGGGAATGATCCCATATAATCAATGACCCAAACATCAAATATTTCGACAGTTAATATCGGGGTCATAGGCGTTTCATCTCTTTTCGCGATGCCACCAGTTTGCTGGCATCTTGTGCACCCTTTAACAAACTCGTAGGCATCCTTAAATATTGTGACCCTGAAAAACCCACCTTGCAATATCCGGTGGCCAATTTTCTTTGCGCTGAAATGGCCACCGCATGCATATGCATGGCAGTGTTTAAGAATATCTTTGTGTTCCGAGTTCGGGACACATCTTCTTATAATTTGATATGCTCCTATTTTAAATAGATCAGGCTCATACCAAATGTATTGCCTTGTTTGTGCATAGAAATATTTTCTCTGTAGTGAGTTCCAGTGCTCTGGCAATCTTCCTGTTATGAAATAGTTAACTTGATTCATAAACCAGAGAATTTTAGATACAGATAATAATTGTTCATCAGGGAAGGAGTCCCTGATTTGATCAGTTGAGTTTGTTGGGATAAATTGAAGCCTTGATAAATGATTGTCAACAACATTTTCTGTGCCTTTTTTATCTTTAATTGCTAAGTCGAATTCTTGCAATAGAAGGATCCACCGAATCAATCTAGACTTGACATCCTTCTTTGCCAGTAAATGTCTTAAAGCGCTGTGGTCAGAGTACACAATTACTTTTGCCCCCTAAATATAGAATCTGAATTTATCTTGGGCAAACACTACAGCTAATAGCTCTTTTTCCGTAGTGGTGTAATTAATTTGTGCCTCATTAAAGGTTTTACTTGAATAGTAAATCACCACTGGTTTTTTCTCAAATCTTTATCCTAAAACAGCACCAACTGCATAATCAGTCGCATAGCACGTGATCTCAAACAATTGAGACCAGTCCGGAGATTGCAGAATTGGCGCTTCGGTTAATTTTGATTTAAGCTTCTCAAATGCTTTCATACAACCATCATCAAAATTAAACTCGATATCTTTTGATAGAAGATTGCATAACGGCCTTGAGATCTCAATGAAATCTTTAATGACTTGCCGATAAAAACCAGCGTGGACTAAGAATGATCTTAGTCCTTTAACGTTGGTAGTGGGTGGAAGTGAGGAAATTAATTGAACTTTTGCTTTCTATACCTCCATTCCTCTCTCGGACACAATGTGACCTACGACTACCCCTTCCTTTACCATAAAATGGCTTTTCTCCCAACTTAATACTAAGTTGGTTTTCAGTGCATCTCTTTAGGACTTTTTCTAAATGTCTCAGAAAATGTTCAAATGTTTTATCAAATATGGAGAAATCGTCCATAAATATTTCAAGAGAACCACCAATCGTATCTGAAAAGATAGACATCATACATCGCTGTAATTTGGCGGGTGCATTACATAGTCCAAACGGCGTCCTTCTAGGAAAAGGTGCCATAGGGACAAGTAAATGTAGTTTCCTCTTGATCCTCTGGATGGAAAGGGATTTGATTGTAAGCAGAATATTAATCAAGGAAATAGTAAAACTTCTGTCCTGTTAATTTTTCCACTATTTGATCTATAAATGGTAGCGGAAAATGATCTTTAGAATTAGCAGCTTTAAGTTTTCTGTAATCTATACAAACTCTCCACCCAGTTACAGGGCGAGTAGTTATCTTCTCTCCTTCTTCAGTATTAATTACTATAATTCCTGATTTCTTGGGCACAGTTTGGGTTGGACTTACCCACTTACTATCAGATATAGGATATATAATTCCAACGTCCAACCATTTTAATACTTTCTTCTTAACTACCTGTCTTAAATTAGGATTCAACCTCCTTTATGCATCCTGATCGTGTAATAAATAACCATGTTTTTTAAGCGTAAAAGAGTTGTTTTAAATTAAAATATGTCGTAGAATGTGCTGCTATTGAGTATGTGCTTGTGCAGGTAAATAAAATTCAGTCTAAGTTGGCAAAAAAGGAAAGAAATCTGAACACTTTTTAGAGTGCCAGGCGCAGAGGGGGGCGCAGCCCTGTGCCTACGCATGCGCCTAACCCATTAAATAAAAATTCCAGCCGTTTTTAGGGTTCTCAGCTCTCCTCTATAAATACAAAACTCAGAGGAGGAAAAAGATCATTTTTTGAAGAGAGAAAAGCTTAGAAAGAGGTCCTGTTTGAGCGAATACGAGTACGAAGTAAGCACGAGTCAAGCTACGACATTGCTATGAAGATGGATACACAACTCTGGAGTATTACACCAATGATGTCCGGCTAATCTCACAATAATCATTCTCGGAGGAAGCACGACGCTAAGTGTTTAATTTCTATGAACGATTTCTTATGTTTGCATGGTTTTTATTGTTTATGTTTTGATTGTGAACGAATAATTGTTATTTGTTTAGTTGCGTTTGGCAAGATAGTTCGGTGATATTTTATTATTCGTGCCGAGTTACATGTTTAATTAAGACGAGTAATCAACGTATCACGCGCTATGCCCAATATCACGTAACAATTCTAATAATAGTTATAAAGAAAAGATTATGTCTATGTAATCTTCACTTCGTTCATGAAATCAAATATAAAGCTAAATGTGGAATCTGGGAATGATTATCTTCGTTACTACATTTAATCAAACAACTCAATTAAGTTTTCTTTTTAAAAATCGCGCAAGTAGTTAACTTTACAAAGCACATGATAATCCTTTTCAACCAATCACTTTTTGCAAGTAATTAAATTATAACGCTAGTCGCTCGAATATGAGAAATTAACCTCTCGCTCTCTGTGGATACGATCCCTACTTACCCTAACTTCTAAGGTAATTCGTGGTTATTTTTGGCGAGGTAACGACACTCGTATCAAATTTTGGTGCCTTTGCCGGGGAGCGGTTGCGCTTAAAGACACGTATTTTAGTAATTAGCTTAAGTTTAGTTAATTAGTTTTTTCTAGATTATTAAAGTTTTTTTCAAGTTATTTGCTTATTTGCTTTAAGTTTCTTATTTAGTATTAAATTATTTATTTGTTCTTATTCTAGTCATTTAGTTTTAAGCTTTAACTATTGCCTTAGTTTTATTAAGAAAAAGGGAATCGTGGCGCAAGCATCGATTCTCACCAAAAAGAAAGCTTCTAGTTCTCGTTTTTCATCTAGTCATCATAGGCTTATGCACACGTGTTATTCTGGAAGAATTTCACCTTTGAAGTTTGACCCAGAAATAGAAAAAACTTCTAGATCTAATAGGCGAGCCACAACTCAAGCAAACAAAAATAAAAACATTGCTCCTAAGGTAGACATGGAAGAAGAAGTAGTTAGTTCAGAAGACGAGAACGTCGATAACGTTCTTGTCGACGTCCAACAAAACCAAAGACCAATGGGAGACCGTAGAACCGTAGAATCCTATTATAGGCCTAGTGATATTCCTGATCCATCACCCATTCTCTACCCAATCAATGAGAATGAACCTGAAATTAGGCCACAACTATTTAGCATCTTACCGTATTTTCACGGAGCACCAAGCGAAGAACCGTATGAGCACTTCACTGAATTCACTGCTATATGTAAGGCCAATCACGTTAGGGGAATGATCGTAGATGCACTCAAACTTAGACTGTTTCCTTTCTCCTTCAAGAAAGAGCGAAAAACTAGTTTGTGTCACTTCCCACTGATAATATAACTAATTGGGAATAAATGAAATAGAATTTTTAACCGAATACTACCCCCCAATTAGCAAGAGTACAGATAAACGAAAAGAAATAACTGGATTTAAACAGAAAATTGGAGAACAATTCCACGAAGCATTTAATAAGTTAAATGAATTACTAAGAACATGCGCTCGCCATGAGATTCCTAGATGGATGCTAATTAAGACCTTCTTCGATGAGGTTAGTCAGGAAAGTAGGAATATGATCACTACCGCTTCAGGCGGAACCTTTTTAGCCAAAGAAGATGACAAAGTCTTGGAATTATTAACCCAGCTAAGCAAGAGTTTAAAAGTCCAAGCGGGTTGGGATAGTAGTGTTGGTGTCCAAGTCATGGGCATAGACAATGCATGGAAAAAGGAAGTTAAATCCGACATCTCCGAACTAAGCTAAAATATGGACCTGTTGATGTAGGAATGGGAAAGGCTACCGTAGCACAGGTCTGCTGTGTCACTTGTGGAGACCCTTCCTATCAAACCGAGAATTGCCCACATACCTTCGCCCATGAAGAGTATGTGAATGAAGCTTTTGGCTTTCGGCAACGAAGAGAACGGGAGAACCCATACTCGGAAACCTATAATCCGGAATAGAGAAAACACCCGAACTTTAGTTGGAGGGATAATCAAGACAATGATGCTCCCACGAAGCCAAGATATGGGCAACCTCGTCAACAAAAACTAGACTTCCAATACGGATCAACCTCAGCTACGAAGGATGATCGATACTATAAACGTCAAGACCCTAAAGAAGAGCATGAGTTACGCGACCAGTGTCGGGGAATTCAAAAGAGTTTTCCGAATTTATGGATTGCATGAAACAACAAACCATGGTACAAGCGAAAACTGTGGAGTTGCCTGGAAGGCAAATGGGACAAATTGCAGAGTCCCTAACTAAACAAGAAGAAGGGAAGCTTCCAAGTAAAACCACAGTTAACCCATCGCACTACCATGGCAAGGAGAAGAAATATGAAGTCAATGAAGTGAATGAAGTAAACAAAGTCACTACCCTTAGGAGTGGAAAGAAAGTAGATAATAAGATAGAAACGCCTAAGGAAAGTGAGATAGACGATGAGGTAGAAATTGCCTATGAAGAGGAACCACCTAAATCAGAGTCAAAGGTAGAAACAAAGATTAAGAAAGTAACTTTTAAGGATCCAGAAGCAAACTCAAGTTGGGGAAGGCAGTTCAAACACTGAAATTGCTCCTTACCCAACAGCCTTAGAAAATTCGGCATCATTTCCTTATAGTAAGAATGGACCTAAAAATAAAGAGTTATAAGACATTTTTAATCAAGTTAAAATTTACATTCCCTTAATCAAAGCTATACAACAAGTTCCTTCTTATGCTAAATTTTTAAAAGACCTTTGTACTCAGAAACGTAAATTCAAAATATCTCTTCCAAAACAAAGCAACCTCACTGAACAAGTCAGTGTAGTTATCACTAGCTCACTGCCGCCTAAACTAAAAGACCCAGGATCACCCTTGATCCCGGTGACTATCGGCGATATTCAGATCAAAAAAACACATCTAGAATTAGGGGCAAGTGTTAATATCTTACCTGGTAATTTATTTGACCAACATGATATAGGCACCCTACAAACAACAGATGTCATCTTACAATTAGCGGATAGGCCCACCAATGTACCACGGGGGATGTTATCTGATGTAATTCTTAATGTCGAAGATTTCTATTATCCAGTAGATTTCTTAGTGTTGGACTCAGACAGTACTTATAAAGAAAGCCAACCGACAATCATCTTAGGACGTCCCTTCTTAGCCACATTCAATGCTCAGATCAATTGCAAGACAGGTGCTTTAGACATAGAATTCGGAAACCGCAAACTCCGACTCAATGTCTTTAATAATGTACCTAATGCACCATTAGATTCAGAGTGCTACATGATCGATTTAGTTGATGATTGAATACAACAACAGTTATCAACAATAACATGTAAGGATCCAGTGGAGCTGCTTCTGTATTATAATGAGCATAAGTTAGATAATATGCCTGAAGGTAAGGAGTTCGAACTTGAACGTGTTCAGTCTGTGGACTCTACTCAACCACCATGCACACATAAGATCGAGAAACTTCCTACTGATCTTCCACCATCAGCAAAACCATCTCTAGAGCAACCACCCAAGTTAGAGTTGAAACCACTTCCATCTCATCTAAAATATGCTTTCCTTGGCCCTGACAGTACATTGCCCGTAATCATTACAACGGATCTTACTGCTGCACAAGAAAAGGCTTTATTAGAAGTTTTATCGAGATATAAGGAAGCGGGAGGTTGGACTATAGCAGACCTTAAGGGGATTAGGCCAACACTATGTATGCATAGGATTATAACTGATCCAACAGCTAAGCCGAGCAGAGATGCTCAGCGAAGGCTAAATCTCAACCTTAGAGAGGTAGTGAAGAAAGAAGCACTAAAATGGCTAGATGCTGGAATTATTTGTCCTATATCAGATAGCCAATTGGTTAGTCCCACACATACGGTTCCTAAGAAATCTGGAATAACTGTTGTCGATACTCCTCAAGGAGAAAATATTGCAACTCGCCCTGTAACGGGGTGGAGTGTATGTATCGACTATTGAAAACTGAATGCAGCAACCTCTAAAGACCATTTCCCTTTGCCATTCATCGACCAAATAGTAGAGAAATTAGCAAGGCAAAAATTCTATTGCTTCTTAGATGGCTATTCAAGGTATAATCAATTCCCGATACACGCAAGATAAGACGACCTTTACGTGTCCGTATGGCACATTCGCCTACTGAAGAATGCCATTTGGATTATGTAACGCTCCGGCCACATTCCAACGATGTATGATGGCTATATTTTCAGACATGGTCGGAGGGTCTCTTAAAATATTCATGGGCGATTTTTCTATATTCGATAACTCATTCGAAGGGTGTCTCTCTCATTTAGTAGAAGTTCTCAAGCGGTGTACCGAAACCAATTTGGTATTAAGTTGGGAAAAGAGTCATTTTATAGTCAAAGAGGGAGTAGTTGTAGGACATATAGTGTCTGAAAGAGAAATGGAGGTTGATCCCGCTAAAATACAATTAATTTCATCGTTACCACCGCCTACTAATATTAAAAAAATTCGTTCCTTCTTAGGACATGCAGGATTCTATCGAAGGTTTATAAAAGATTTTAGTGCCATAACTAAACCCTTATGTAACCTGGTACTCAAAGACGCACCATTTAATTTCGATAAGGGATGCGTAGAGGCGTTTGATACATTAAAAGCTAAGCTCACGGAAGCACCAATACTGCAATCACCCGATTGGTCTCAGCCCTTTGAGATCATGTGCGACGCAAGTGATCACGCAGTAGGTGCTCTCCTTGGTCAAAGAGTGGACAAAAAGCCTGTGGTAATATACTATGCAAGTAAAACATTCTCTGAAGCTCAGATAAATTATACAATAGCTGAAAAAGAATTACTTGCAGTAGTTTATGCGTTAGATAAGTTCAGATCTTATGTCTGGGGAGCTAATGTAATTGTGTATTCTGATCACAGTGCCTTACGACATCTCTTGGCTAAGAAAGACGCTAAACCACGGCTAATTCGTTGGATACTACTATTACAAGAATTTGATTTAGAAATTCGAGACAAAAGGGCTTAGAAAATGTAGTAGCAGATCATCTATCGAGATTGCCAGCAATCACAACCGATATGCTGGATTCCATTAGGGAAAACATCCCAGATGAACAATTGCTGTTCATCGCAAAAGTGCCATGGTTTGCTAATTTAGTGAACAATTTTGTCACAGGAAAAATCCCAGGCAACTGGAATTCACATCAACGAAAGTATTTCTTTTCCGAAACTAAACAATACATTTTGGAGGAGCCGCATTTATTCAAAATAGGAGTAGATCAAATTATCTGGCGATGTGTACCAGACAATGAGCATTACGACATCATGAATCACTACCATTCATATGCATGTGGAGGTCAGTTTAGTGCCAAAAAGACAGGCCATCGAATCTTACAAAGTGGATTTTTTTGGCCGACCATCTTTAAGGACTCCTACGAGTTCGTTTGATCATGCTTGTGATGCCAACAAATAGGAGGAATTTCAAAACGACACCAAATGCCTATGACACATATTCTTATAGTTGAGATTTTCGACGTGTGGGGCATAGACTTCATGGGACCATTCCCTAAGTTGTATGGTTTTGAATATATCCTAGTGGCAGTCGATTACGTATCTAAGTGGGTAGAAGCAGAAGCCACAAGGACTAATGACCACAAAGTAGTATGACAATTTGTTAAACGAAATATATTTTCTCGTCATGGAATTCCTAAGGCCATAATTAGTGATGGGGGTTCTCATTTCAAGAATATGTACTTTAGCAAACTAGTTAAGCATTATTGAGTAACCCATAAGATTGCAACCCCATACCACTCACAAACTAGTGGACAGGTAGAAGTGTCTAATAGGGAAGTTAAGCGCATTCTAGAGAAAAGAGTACGACACGATAGGAAATACCTGTCAACACGACTAGACGATGCACTTTGGGCGTATCACACTGCTTTTAAAACCCATATTGGTTTGTCTCCCTATAAGTTAGTGTATGGGAAACTATGTCATCTCCCAGTTGAGCTAGAACACCGGGCGTTATGGGCAATTAAAACCACAAATCTCAATTTCATAGCTGCCGGTATAAATCGAAAACACCAATTAAACGAATTTGAAAAAATACAAAAGGAAGCTTATGAAAGTGCTAAAATATATAAAGAAAAGACAAAAGCTTTCCACGATCGACTAATTAAACGAAAGGTGTTTAATAAATGTGACAAAGTGTGGTTATTCAACGCACGCCTGCGGCTCTTCCCAGGCAAACTAAAAAGTAAATGGTCAGGCCCATACACAGTAACTAACGTCTACCCTCACGGTGCGGTGGAAATAATAGATAAAAAAGGTGGTGAGTCATTTAAAGTAAACGGTCATCGATTAAAGTTATTTGTACAATGGGCTGATAATGAAATTATATCATCTGAGACAATGGTCTTGGAAGATATCACTTAAATATTAGAGTTCCAAAATGTCTGGCTGAAGACGTAAAACTTAGTGCTTTCTGGAAGGCAATCCAGCGAACTTTGTGGGTGTGTTCCATAGAAACCTAACGAGAGTATAACTCGTCTACTCGGGCTACCGAGGGATTTAAAGGCTTGTTGCACATGCTAAGGGCAATCGTCGTTCACCACGAAAGTGTGTTTTTTAATTATAGATATTCAAGTAGATTTTAATGATTTATACATGTTTTAGTAATTTTAATCGCTCCTTTAAGACACTTAGCTACATAACGATTCATCCTACAACATAATGCCACACGTAGTGTCCGATTAAGTTGGGGAAAAACTATACATCATTGGAAAAAATTCAAAGACGGAGAACGACGAAATAACGGCTAAAATCGAAGAAGGATTCAGTGTTTCATACGTAAAAATGCTAGCATTAGGGGGACCAAACTCCACAAAAAGCACAGACAAAAAAACCACCTAGCAGCTAGGGCAGCGAAGTCCTGCGCCCCTCACTGCGCCCCAGGCGCACCGGCCATCGCAGGGGTGCGCCAGCGTCTGCGACCCGATGAAGATCAGCAGTTTTTAACCCCTTTTCAGACCATTTCACCCAAATCTCTGAAATTTTAGCTCCTTTTTGCGTTCCAATATTCTAAAATCAGGAGCTCTCTTCGATTTTCGTCCTCTCTTTGTGATCATTTCACCAATGTAAGTTATTCTCTCTTCCATTTTTCTTCTTTTCAAGACAAGAAGTGCTATTATGTCGTGAACTTAATTTCTGCCCTAATTCTATGTTTATGCTTGAGGAAAAATGTTTAGATGCATATCATGTTCTTAGTTGAGCGAAAATTCCTAGACTATAAACAACCCATGAATTTCATATTTTCTAAATGTGATTTTATGAAGAATTCCTTCACTGTGATTTGTTCATAAAAGTCCATGTTAGTGATTTTGTCATGCCCTAGGTTCACCAAATTCATGTTAGAATTCTGATCAACATGTACATCGTAACACATTACATATTTCGCATTTGTAATTGCTACATTTTTCAAAGAAAGTCACAAGGTTCATGCCATTTACGTAACTCTTGCCATGCTACGTACTTCCATTTTCCATGCATCATGCATATGAGACAAATGCCAAAATTATGGTAGGAGAGTTCTCATCCCGTCGTTGTTATATGTGCACTATAGCTTCCGCGGCATTATTTGAAACATGGCATTTAACTCATGATTATCTCATTGGTTTCATCGGAATCCATCGAGATTTGCATAATTGTGTGCCAAATTGTGCATTTATTCATTTTAAATCTATTCTTGCTATATATAGATGGCGCATCAATTTACCGACAATTTTCGTCGCCGCGTAACACGTACACATTGCATGCGTGTACACATACCAATCCCTATCAACATAGAGTACCTCTCGCCTCCACCTTCACCGCCCGCTTCGGAACCACCAACCCATTTTTACATCTAGAAAACACTCAAGGAGACGGATTTAAAGAATTTTGGGATTATTGAGAGTTTCGAAAGAATAGGGTGGTCGGGAGCTTTAAGGATAGAGACACCAAACGTGCATGAATATGAAATTCGCGAATGGATGCGTTCTTTGATTCGGAGGGAGGCCGACTTAGAACACGATTTTGAGCTTCGGGGGCGAATTGATGGAAAAGAGGTAGTGGTTACGAGGTCAGACCTTTGTGACTATTTCGACTTTAATACGGAAATCCCCACGACTAGGGAATTTTGGACGGAGCGTGACTTGTCGAGTGGTGTTTTAAGGCACTCCGAGGGATGGGCACGGAAACTTACTGAGGTTTTTAACCTCACCATTGAACAAGCCAGAGTGTATTCCAAGTATTATAGAGGTGACTTGCGACCATGGACAAAGGTTTTATGGAAAATCAATGTGTTTAATGTTCTACCCCGATCATTGAACACCACTGCGGTCCGCACGAGAGAAGTTATGCTCACTCACGCTCTCCTCACTGGAAAACCCGCCATTTCCCTCGCGTATATCATGATGCAAACCATCTAGGAGGCCACTTTATCAAAGACACCCATGGAAATTCCTTATGCCTGAATGTTGAGTGAACTGTTTATTAATACGGGGATAACTTCCGAGGGGTCGAGTCCACGTCTTCTAGGACCGAAAGATGTATGGTTTACTAGGCACACAATGGTTGGGTTGGCATTCAAACAAGTTTCTGATACATTCTTGATCCGTGATCCGGCACATGGTATGGTTACTATAATTCCATCTGCGCGATCATTTTATGTTTATGAGAATGATATTGGGAAGGGGAATGCTCGCCTTGTGGAGGATCGGACTGAAGAAGGTGGACCCTCAAATTCACAACCCTTGGATAACGCAATCATGGAAGCCCAACAAAAAGCTATTAAGGATGCGGTGGAAGGACTGTTAGCTGCAAACAAAGCGGTGCTTCTAGAAGCAGAGAAGCTTAAGCAAGATTTCAACGTGCATGGCATTTCGGTGGGAGCTCACTCCCGTTGGCTCTCTAGCGTCCACTCTCGAGTGGACGAGCTTGAGTGGCCATTTGGCCGCCAAGGTTCTCAAGCTGCATCTGCACGCACGTCACAAATGACATCCCAAGATGAATATTAACTCTGTCACTCATGGTTCCATGCTAACAAACAATTTCATGACGTCTAAACATTTACTGTAACATCCGACATTAAACCAGGTTAGAAACTACGACCTAATCTGTATTTAATAGCCAATTATAACCTAATCAGTGGTCATTAGAAATTAATCAAAGTGATTAATAAGGTTCATGAAGAAATTCAATTCAATTAGAATCAAATTCATCGGTGCGATGAATCAGGGAATCAATTAATCCGATCGATTTACGATAGGAGAGATTAATTCATCTTAGTACATATTTAAATTATGATTAGTGACACTAATCATACACTAATACAATTACTTAACATTAATTATGCAAGACTAAAAGAATTCATTAAACTAATGCATTCATAAGTATTTATGAATTTACATAAAAAGTGAAATACAAGAATCCATTTTGAAATATATTTATAAAAAAAAAGAATATACACCATTATTAGCCTCCTATGGCCGGCCATCATAGTAGGTACACAACCCCAATATTTTATTCCACAACCCATGCACAATCAACATCACACACCTCCATCTCCTTCTCCATACTTGGCAAGATTTTCACTCCACCTCTCTTATCACCATCTTTTCAAGACCAAACTTTGCCTATAAATAAGAGCACAATTCACACTTCATTTCCACACTTGCAACAACAAAAATCCTCTCCTTTCTCTTTGCAAAAATCCGGCCACCACGTCCTTCAAGGCCAACAATTGCAAACTTTTGTTCTTCAAATTTGCAAGGAAGTATTCTTTGTGCAACTCTTTCAAGATCAAGTCTTCTACTCATTTTCATACTCCTAACACTTCAAAGTAAGTAAATACTAGCTTATTTTATATTATATTTATCTTTATGTAAGTCTTGCATAATATATATATAATCACCAACAACAACAAGTTTCATAAAAACTCAAGTTTATAAATTTCTAGTTTTTGTTTTTAACTTGTTTTATTCAAATGTGTTTATAAATATATAAACACATCATAAAAGTGTAAATATTATGAAAAAAAGTGATAGAAATGTGTTTTATAACTTTTATACAAGAAGTCCTTGAATAAACAACAAGAATCACTAGTTATTTCAAGTTTATAAACTACTGATTTTCGGCAGAAAATTTACATCGACTTTGAAAAATCATAACTAATTCATCACTTAACGAAATGAGTTGATTCTTGTCTCAAAAGTTAGATCTATGTCATAACTATAAATCTGAAAGTTTTCATAAGTTATTTTTGAGTTTAAGACCTCCAGAAATTATTTGGGAAACCGAAAGTTTGACAGCTCAAAAATAGCCAACATAGGGTTTTCAACCAACTTTTTCCCCAACCTAAACATCTCGAAAAGTGACCGTTCTTGACTTTAAAAATTTTTTGTATATAGTAGTTTGATGTCCAAGAATACGAAAGCCTAAAACGTTTTGGAGCTTGTTCAAAAACATCCTCAAAGTAGGCCGAAAAACCTTCGAAAAAGCTGGAAAATGATATATATATATATATATATGTTTTAAGTGGGTTTTATTTATAAACTTGTAATGTTGGGTGATTTAAGACATAACATCGATAAATATACATATTGTCATATATTAAAGATATTAAGTCTCTATTATCATTTAGGACTCGATTAAGCACATCCGGCTTCATCACCCATCAAACAACGCTAATTTACATTTTACGCTCGTTTTGCCATCGCACTTACAGTGAATATTCATAGCCCCTATTTTCACGCTGTTATGTTTTAGGGTTGAAATACATTCTAAGTTTTCATATGGACACAGAAACAATTTCATTTCTATTATGTATTACACATGTGGTTCCATCAGCCCTCAAATCATGAACCGTTAATTGCATCTATTTGTAAGCGTGAATATATTGTGGATAGATCTATCGGGAGTCATGTCCCCCATTAGGGTTAGTTCGGCTCTCCTAACAGCGAGTGCATATATATTTAACACACGGTATTACGTATGGGAATACTGCACAGGACAAACTCATTTAATTAAGCTTCGGTTGCATGATGGTTTATATGTAATACATAACATGGAATTTATAATTTTATAAATTCGAACTCAACTGTTGTTGTCCATACAAGTCAGATGTATGAGTAAACCTATGAGCTCACCAATAATTTTGTTGACTTATTTTAGCGTGTATTTTCAGGGTATTAAGGCTAGTGCGCCACATCAGAAGTATTTTTCAAGCTTCCACATCTAAGGAGTCGCATGAATTTACAAAACTACCGGAGATTTAGTTGCATTATTTTGATTACTTTAATTATGTATCTAAATCTCTGTACCGTGCGAACTACTTTTCATCATATCAGATTATGTAAAACATTTCCATATTTTAAAGTTTTATTGATGTATTTTTGAAAATGTCCATATAGTGGTCGTTCGTTATGATTATGGTTATGTTTCCCCGACGTCACGCTTCGTTGCCAACCGGGGTAACGGGGTGTAACAGATTGGTATCAAAGCCATAGTTGTAGTGAACTAGGTTGCATTAGTACCCTAGACTATAACTGCACTTAAGTTTTAGTGATTATCAAAATATTTTGTAACTATCTAAAAGACTGTGAATTGACCTTGATAGCAGAGAACATGTCAAACAACACAATCATCATCTTGTCCGATTCAGAGGATGAGTACACCCGCATGAGCCCCGATGTCACTGAGGTTTTCACCAAAGGAGAACCGTCTGAAGAAGAGGACCCCTCCGAAGAACCGATGGAGGGGTCAGAAGAGGAACCTACGGAAGAAGACGACGACGGAGAGGATCCACCGCCCCAGTGATTCCACCCTATACACCATATCACCCCAAGGTTCCGTCATTCAAGCTGTACCGTCCCTACCCTAACAGCCCAAAGATGATGTCTACACCCCGAAAGAGGGTAATCATACCGAGGTGGAAGTTTATTCCCATCCCGACTCCTCAACCAAGTCCACCACCACAGCAGCGATGGGAAAACGCCCGTAGATGGGGCTGGATGCCCGTGACCCTCCATGAAAGGAGGAGGGAGGAAGGAATCCCCTTCCACTTTGAGATCGGAGGACCATCCTCCGCACCAACCCCATCACGCACCCAAGAACCCATGTAGGTCCCAAAAGGTTTCCCAAGTATATAGCTTTAAGCTGTAGAGGGGGGGGGGGGGTGAATACAGTTATTTAAAACTTAAATACTCTTTTCTCAATGTTTGTATGTATTATCAACAAAAGTTAATTACAAACAAGCTTGAATGCGGAAAGGTTCAAGCTGAGATGACAGATACAACAGTTTGTCAACTAATCTAAAACTCACTAAGACTAGTTACAATGAATATACTCACTTAGAAGCACTCTCTATTTTTAACAAGACTCAGAAGGACAACTTATACATGAACAGCTTAGACACACTCTACTGTTTTATATAAGCATACTTGCATGCATGGAATAACACACTTCAATGCACTCTACTCTTTATCCTTAGAAGCTTCCATTTATACTCAAAAGGAGAATCTCAATGAAGCTTCTTCATTGGACAAAAGAGATAGTGGAGAGTCCTTCCAAAAGGACAAAACACCTTTCTGCACGTTCTGATAAAGTACTTTTCTTTGTCTTCACATGGCAGAATCTTTGTCTTTTCCTTTTTGTCACTGTTGCATAAGGCTTTAACCAAAAGAGGAATGTCAACTTTGCATCTTTCTTCTTTTGCTAATACCATTTTGATATAAGAAAAGGTTTGTCACCCTATTCAAATATTTGTTTGTCTTCATGTAACAGAACAGTGTGGGCAGGCTGTGCAGTTCTGTTTTCCACTTTGTCTTCGACTTGTAAACTGATATTGTAGCCAAAAACAATACATGAGGACTTGGAAACATATTCCATAAAGTGTTTAACCTGTTCACAAAGAACAGAACACTTGAAAACTGTCCAAGCTGCTCAACAGAATAGAGCAGTTTAGACAGTTTATGTCCAGCCTGTTCAGCAGATAGAACAGCTTGGACAAACTGCCTTTGTTGCAACGAATGCAACATTGTAAACAACCTTGGGCTGTTATTGGAATCATTTTCAGGTTTCAATAAGGCATATAACAGGCCTTAAATTCAACCTTGAAATGCATCAACATGCTTGATTAAAAATCTCCCCCTCAGATGTACAGCAAGTTTGACCGAGGCCTTTTTGTGCCTAACAATCTCCCCCTATTTGCAATAATCAGTCTAAGCTGATTTAATCAATAGTCACTATGTATTTTTACATTACATTTCCTGAAATAAAATTACAACATCAAGGTAAAGTAATAAATCAGTTTATATACATACTGACTTTGATTACAGATAACAACACATGTTTTTACAAGAGTACAACTAATATACTAATGTATATTACAACTGATGTATATAAGTAATGTTACAACATATGTAACAGAATACTACTAATGTACAAAAAGTTCAACACTTTGGACTGTTGATTTTGGGAGCTGATAATGGCAAGCCTGTCCAACAGATGGACAGCTTCCATTCTTCACCTACGCTGATGGTAGATGGACTTTACTCCAGTGGAGGTGGTCCTTCAAACATCTTTTCAAGCTCATCCCTCGTTTCCTCCAAATCTTGGATTTCAATTCTGAGGATCATAAACTTGGGATCTTCAAGTTCACCTCTTTCATAAAAGACTCTGAGCTGATCCCAGACGGCTGCTCTCCACCTGCTTGATTGCCTGAATGAAGCTGCAAGTCTGAAGGCTGCAAGCTGTCTCAGATCCACCTTGTATAGATCTGATGCTTTCTGAAAGCATTTCTTCTGTGTTAAGGGATCTACAAAAAATGCCCCCAACTCAGGTTCTTTAATTATCTTGCCTTCTTCAAACTCTAGTCCACTAGGCAGGCTGTAGTCAATTCCTTTCATCTCAAGGGCATAATCACCCTGTTCAATTAAGGTAAGGAGTTGCTCCAGCTCATAATCTTTCCTTGTCCTCATGGCCTTTATTTTGACGTATGTCACAGAGACACCCTCACTTACTTCTTTTGAGATCAGGCCAAGATCCTGCACTCTCTCCATCAGCTTCTTAATATATGCCCTGATAGTCTTAGCCGTTTCTGACTTAGACTGACTCAGAGCAACTGCCAGCTCAACCCATTCCATGTACCCCATCTGTGCAACATCAGTGTAGTCATAAGTTTCCAGCTCTGGGCCTGTTGCACCCATTCTGGTTATCTGCAATTTCCAATGTTTGCCTTTTCTTGCTATGGGGACAGCTTTGACAATTGCTTCTTTGGCAAGTCTTCTATCAGCAACATCCTGAAACTTTTTCTTTGCCAAATTGTCAAAATGGAACTGGGCCCTTGCAGAGGATGCTTGTTTTGGTTTGGTCACTGAGACCCGAGCACCCTTAACTTGTTCACCTTCCTTTTCACTTGCTGATTCCTTGGCAGCTTCCATCAGTTTCTTTTGCACATCCAAAGAAGGAATTTTAATTTTGCTTGCCTCTTGAAGTTCAAAAGTTTTGGCAGCTTTGGCAGAGGCTTCTTCTTCTCTTAGAGCTTCCAGGGCTTTAAGTTGTTCATCTCTAAACTCAAAGTATTTATCCATGGGAAGACCCATTTCCTTTGCCCTGGCTTTGTGAAATTTTAAGTCTGCTGCTTTCTACTGTTCAGAATCGATTGCTGCTTTTTCTTTTCCTTTAGCTGCTGTAGTGATAACACCTTCAGGAGCCTCTTCCTCTTCTACTTCTTCCTCTAAAATGAGACGCCTCCTTCTGCTGCTTGGCCTGCCCTCAGAAATGAATTCCTCCCCCTTTGACTGAGCAGGGTTTGGAGATTCAGCCTGAGTAGGCTGAGCAGCTTGAGAGACACCTTCCATCGTACCTATTGCAGATGCTCCTGCTGGTTGACCAGTAGGTAATGATTTCTCCTTGGGAGAAGAAGGTTTCTCCCCCTTAGACTTGGTATTCGAGGCAGATGACTTCTCCCCCTTTAAAGGAGATGGACCAGCACCTTCAACACCTGGTCTGCCTGAAGACACGAAGTCAGCAGGCTTGCCAGCAGTTTTTGCAGCAGGCTTGGGGCCAACAAGGCTATGCACTAAGAAAGCCAGGTTGTCCTTCACCTCTGCAAGTTGGGAAAGACACTGTTGAAGAGAGGATGATTGGGTATCAGCAAGGGAGGTCAGCTTAAGAATGTTTTCCCTATCAGAAGCTGTGAACAGCAAAGTTTGGAGCTGTGCAAGATGTAACTCAAGAATGTCCTGCACATCAGCAAGATTTGATGACACAGAATTTGATAGAGAGCCTATTAAGGTGTTTAAGCTGGCCAAAGTGGTGGGAAGGGTAGAATTGCAAGTGGTGAGAGCTGGTTGGAGATGGCTGTCATAGAGGACACAGAGTCCTGTTGGAGTGAAAGAATGGAGGAGAGGGAGGTGGAGACAGTTTGCAGTTGTGCAGTGAGTGCAAGCAGCTGTGAGGAGTTGTCAGTTTGTTGAGTGGCTGGGAAGGAATCCTTGAACAGATCAAAGAATCCCTTAAGCTGTTCAGACACAGAGTCTGAAATTAGAGAGGGTAGAGAAGACATAGAGGTTTCTAAAGAACCAACTTTGTTGGTCAGCAAAGAGAGCTGATCCTTCAAACGTAGGTCTATAGGAAATGGAGGTGTATGGGTGGATTGTTTTCAGTGGGTGTATGGAGATGAAGAGGATGAGGCTGGTGTATGGAGATGCGATGTAGAGGGAGAAGGTATTTTGGAAAGAATCTCCATAGCCTGGGCAAATGTAATGTGGCCCAACTTGGAGGGGTCGATGGGTCCTTCAGCAGTGACTGTAGCTGCATCATCAGGAGAGTGGGTAGTGGATGGTAGCCTTTCAGACACTGCTTGTTTTGCAGTACCTTCATTAAGGCCAGTGGTGGTTCCCTCTGCAGTACCTTGATTTAAAAGTACCTCATCATGGGAAGATGGAATTTGCATTTCAACACCAGCAGTGGTGAAACCTGCTGATGGAGTTTGCATAAAGGGATTAGCCTCACCAAAGGGATGTTCTGTTCCCTGAGGTTCATCAGCTAGAGTTGTGGGTCCTTCAGCAGCTGTTTGGGGTAGAACAGCTGCATCATGAGGAGCAGATGTTTGAGGCTGATCTGCTGGGTGGTCTAAGCCAGCAGGGTGGACACCTCGTGCAGACTCAAGGTGTAGAGAAGTATGAGATGGGGACAGTGTGGACTCAGTATGGAGGGGAGAGAACTCCTGTCTTTCAATATTCTCAGCCTGTTGGGAGGCTGGAATAGTTGATGTGGCTGTGTCCATTTGTACAACTGGCTCCTGTTGGGAGGAACCAGAGGGTCTAGGCTGACTCTGGGTTGACATAGGGTGGAGTGAAGCAGGCTCCATGTGTGCTGATCCTTCACCCAAAATAGGAGAGGCAGTAGAGGTTGCTTCTTTTTCAACTGAACCCTGTTGAGTGGGAACAGAGGGGCTAGTTTGGGCTGTTGGTTTCTTTTTGCGTTGGTATAGAATGTGAGATGAAGTGGGGGATTTTGGAGAGGAGATGAGAGGTTCAGACTGGACAGGTTTGTAGACTAGGTCAGAAACAGGTGTGTTGACCTGTTCCATAGTCTCAGGTGCCACAGAGGCACCAGCCACAAAGGCTTCACGGTCAATAAATGACCCAGGGTGAGGAGCCTGCTCCCCCTCAGCCACAGAGGCCAAGGGTGCAGACTCAGACTGAGTTGTTTTGGCCTTCTTGTGGACAGGCCCAGCTTCAGTGGTTTCCAGGGTCCTTTTAACAAGCTTGGCCCTGGCTTTGGATTTTCTTCTGGGAGCAGCTTCTAGATCCACCCTCACATCAGAGGGTCCTTCCGCCAATCCTAACAACGTCCTCATTGGTGTTGACAGAGGAGGCTCATTTGGGAGAACAGGAGTATAGAAAACTCTATTACCTATTACAGGTTACGCAGCAGTATGAAGTAAAGGATGAGAGTTATACAAATGCTCACGACAAATATGTTTGAAGATGAGACTCAAAAACCTAGGTTATCGAACAGCAGCTGGTCGTGTCTCCTGCTGCACCAGGTTCCTCAAATTCAAGAAAATCCACTTAGCCATGTCTATTGTAGTTTCATCCACAAGCTGCAGAACTACAGGAACTTCATCAAGGCTCAGTTGGACAAAGGAACCAACTTTGCTGCTGAAGCACATTACCACAGAGGCAAACAAGAAGCTGTAAGTAGGAGACAAATCCTTTCTGAACAGCGTTGCTCCAACTTTTGGTTCTGCTACACCACAGAAGTGCAGCAGATTCTTCATCTGTTCATCTTCAGGCTGTGGTTGATCATATTTTTCAACCACAGGGAGTCGAAGAACTTCCCTGAGCAGACGACTGTTGATCTCAATGGTCTGAGTCCCATTGAGAATGGTGCCCTTGATGACTTTGGTATCTGGGTTGTAAGCACAAGTGTACCAGAACTCATACACCATCTCCTGGTACAGGACACCAGGAGTAGCAGTCATGGCGTAGTTCAACGGATGAACTTTCAAAAACTCCACCATTTGGTCATAGCCATTCCCCATATAGTTTTTGGGGATTGTGAGGTTGGCAATGTAGTTAGTGGGTTTCAGTGTGAGCATTGTGGTGACTGATGAGTGTTTCTTTACATCATCACGAACGAATACTGGGAGAAAGGGGTTGTTTCTATGAGCCATTTGGGAAGTAGTGAGAGTGGCAGAAGCACAAGACACTTAGTCGATTTTTAGGGTTCTTAGGAAGTTTATGGAAGTAGTGAGGAAGACGAAGATGAAACAGTAGGAGGTATTTATAGGATTTGAATGTGAGTGGGTATGAGAGAGAAACATTTGGGCGGTTGATTTGAAAAGGTCGTTAACGGAAAACGGAACGGTTGTCCATGTCAGACCACTTGAGCCCTTTTTAATTACTAACACACGAAACCCACATTATCCGTAGTAATTAAGTTAAATAAAAAAAGAAATTAAGTAACTTAATTGTGAAGAAAGGTAACTAAACTGATAGTCCAAGCTAATGGTCAAACCTGTGATGAGCAGGGTCATCACGCGCTGTTCACTCTTCAAGTTGCTCCTTCAACCTGTTCAACTTTGTAAGAACAGGTTGTGTTCAGTAGCTGATCAGGTTACAAGACAATGCCTTGTATGACAGATTGAGAGAGTGAGCAGGGTGGAGATTTGATCATCTGATCAGGCTTGACAGATAAGCTGTATTTTTGTCAAACCTGTTATATGCTCAAGCAGTTCAAGTTTTGCAGAAAACAGCTAAGTATAGAACATGCATAGCCTGTTCTATCTAAGCTGTTCTGAAAGAACTTGAGCAGTGTGACACATATCAAGTCTTAGACATTAAGGACACTTAGTCACTTTTGTTTAACATGCCCAGCTTGCTGACAAGGTAATTAAACCTGTTTTCATCAAGAGGTTTGGTGAAAAAGTCTGCAAGCTGTTCATCAGTGGAAATAAAACTTACCTCCACATTACCTTTCTGAATGTGATCTCTGATAAAGTGATGTCTGACTTCGATGTGCTTTGTTCTGGAGTGAAACACTAGATTGTTGGAAATAGCTATGGCACTTGTATTGTCACACAGAATAGGAGTTTTCCTAAGTACAAGTCCATAGTCTTCAAGCTGATGCTGCATCCACAGAATCTGCCCACAGCAGCTTCCAGCAGCATTGTACTCAGCTTCAGCACTAGAAGTAGAAACTGAGTTCTGCTTCTTGCTACACCAACTTATCAACTTACCACCAAGGAGTTGACATCCACCTGTTGTGCTTTTCTTGTCTAGCCTGCACCCTGCAAAATCAGAATCTGAATAACCTGTTAGTTCAAGGCTTGAGTCTTTGGGATACCAAAGACCCAAACCTGGTGTACCCTTAAGGTATCTGAAGATTCTTTTCACAGCAGCTAGATGTGATTCCTTATGATCAGCTTGGAACCTATCACATAAACAGGTAGCAAACATAATATCAGGTCTACTAGCAGTTAAGTACAGCAAGCTCCCAATCATGCCTTTGTAAGCTGTTACTGAAACAGCTTTGCCACTGACATTTGCATCCACTTTTACATTGGTTGCCATTGGGGTTTTAATAGGAAAACTTTGATTAAATTTAAACTTTTCAAAAGATCTAAAGTATACTTTCTTTGATTTATAAAAACTCCAGTTGAGGTTTGTTTAACCTGTAATCCTAAAAAGAAAATAAGTTCTCCCATCATACTCATTTCATACTTGGATTTCATGAGTAATGAATAATTATTGCATAATTGTTCATTAGTAAAACAAAATATTATGTCATCCACATAGATTTGAACAAGCATAATATCAGACTTCACTTTCTTTATGAACAGTGTGGTATCCACTTTACCTCTGCATTACTCATTGCTCATAAGGAAATCAGTAAGAGTGACATACCAGGCTCTAGGGGCATGTTTTAGACCATAGAGAGCTTTGTCCAACTTATAGACAAAACCTGGATGATGTTCATTTTCAAAACCTGGAGGCTGCTTGACATAAACTTCCTTTTGTAGCTTTCCATTTAAAAATGCACTCTTCACATCCATTTAAAATACCTTCATGCTCTTGTGAGCAGTGTAGGCTAGAAACAAACGAATTGCCTCTAGCATGGCCACAGGAGCAAATGTTTCATCGTAGTCAATGCCTTCCTCCTGTCTATAGCCCTGAGCAACAAGTCTTGCCTTATTTCTAATGACATGACCTTGCTCATCCATCTTGTTCCTGTAAACCCATTTGGTGCCAATTATAGTTTTACCTTTAGGAGCAGGGACCAGCTTCCTTGTTTCTATCAAACTGATTGAGTTCTTCTTGCATGGCAGTGATCCAATTGGCATCTCTAAGTGCTTCATCCACTTTCTTTGGCTCCATGAGAGACACAAAAGTAGAGAACATACAAAAGTTCCCTAAGCTGTCCCATCTTGTTTGTACCCCTTTGTTGATGTCACCAATTATTTGATTATTGGGGTGACATCTGATCCACTTAGGATCATTCTTCAATGAGGATTCTCCTGAGTTGTTAGCATCTTCAATAGGTCCTGTTGAACAGCTTTCAAGATTTTCAGACACACTGTTGTCTTGAGCATGTTCACTTGTTGAACATGACTGACCACTGTTGAACATATCAGCAGAGGATCCAGGAAAATCAGCATTGATTGGTTCAGGACATGTAGATGTAATTAAGTCAGTACACTTATTCACATTAGGTGTATCAACATAATCATCATCATGTCCATCATGGTTTGCAGGTTCCACTTTGGATGTAGTGAAAGCTTTTGAGTCCTCTTCACTGTTGGAATGCATGAGATCATCAAAGTTGAGGTCTCCTAAAACTGATTCAGGAACAGCTTTGGTGGAGACATTCCTGGACTCTTCAAAAGTGACATTGATGGATTCATCTATCACCTTTCTTTTGTTGTTGTATACTCTGTAGGCTTTGGAGATAGCAGAGTATCCAACAAACACACCTTCATCAGCTTTTGGTTCAAACTTTGCCAGTTGGTCTCTTTGATTTAGAATGAAGCAGGGACATCCAAACACATGGAAGTAGCTAATATTTGGCCTCCTCCCTTTGAGCAGCTCATAGGGAGTTTTGTTGAACCTTTTCACCACTAAGGATCTGTTTTGGGTGAAGCAAGCAATGTTGACAGCTTCAGCCTAGAATGATAAATGTAAACCAGATGCACACAGCATGGTTCTAGCAGCTTCAATAAGGGATCTATTTCTTCTTTCAACAACTCCATTTTGTTGTGGAGTTCTTACTGCTGAAAAGTTTTGAGAGATCCCTTTTTCTTCAAAGAAGTCTTCAAGAGTACTGTTTTTGAACTCAATACCATGATCACTTCTAAGCTCCTTCACTTGAGCAGAGTTCAGCATTTCCATCTTTTTGACAAAACCAATGATTTCTCTAGCAGCCTCTTTTTTGCTCTTCAAGAAGATTACCCATGTAAACCTGGAGAACTCATCAACCATTACTTGAGTATATCTTCTTCGTCCAAGACTTGGAACATTAACAGGTCCAAACAAGTCCATGTGAATTAAGAAGAGAGGAGTATCAATAGAAAAATTATGCTTAGATTTAAAAGATGATTTCCTCTGCTTGCCTTTTTCACAAGCTGTGCAGAGTTTATCCTTAATAAAAGTCATGGAAGGCAAACATGTTACCAACTCTTTCTTACAGAGTTTGTTGATGTTCTTGAAGTTCAGGTGTGACAGCCTTTTGTGCCATAACCAGTTTAGGTCTGCATTTGTTCTTGTGAGAAAACAGGTTTCAGTTGTGGGATCAGCAGATTGCATATCCACAACATATACACCTTTCTTCCGTTGAGCACACAACACAACTTTGCCTTGGGGATCCAATATGTAACCCAGGTGCTCATCAAAGTTAACCTTGTAGCCAGCATCACACAGTTGACTTATGCTTACAAGGTTATGTTTTAGCCCAATCATGTAGGCTACTCTTTTGAACACTGCAGCACCAGCTTTAAGAGTTCCATATCCTTCAGTGGATCCCTATACATTGTCACCAAAAGTGACTTTTGGCCCTTTTTCAGGCCTGAGATCATTCAGCAGGTCCTTGCAACCTGTCATGTGCCCTGAGCAGCCACTGTCCAAGTACCAAACCTGGGATGGTTGTTTGTCCTGCAGAATATCATAGGAAAATATTAGTTACTTTTAGGGGAACTCATCACAGAGATGAGTTCTCCTACTTCATCAACATGTGTTGATGGGCTGGTGATATCCACATTAATACTTCCTATTTGAATGGTATCAAATTGGATACCACTCTCATTGACTAAGTTACTTCCAACACTGCTTGTTTTAGCAATGATGGAACTAGCAGAATCAACAGGCCTCATGTCCTCTGTTTCAGGACAGTCTTTGGCCATGTGTGTCTTCTTTCCACATTTATAGCATTTTCTCTTTTTGGCCTTTTTGGAAGAAGAGTTTTCAGAAACACAATCTGAATTATTTCTTTTGATTTTATCAGCAGGTTTAGCAAACTTATTACTATTTTTCGTTGAATCAACAGCTTGGGTGGATGGCACAATAGCAAAAACTTTGCCTGTTTCTTCTTTCCTCTTTTTGGTAGGACAGATGTCAAAAACAGGGAGCTTGATTGGCTTTTGACATTCCACATGTTTGGGAAACTTATTCCCAAATTTCTCAGGCTGAGCAATGGCTTTTCCTTTGCTCTTACTGAGATGTGATTGAAGCTGCCTATCAGCATAATCACTGTTTCTGGTTTTGAAAGACTTATTTTCATTTATAATCAGTATTACACTATGATTTGAAAACTTATTTGAAACCACAGCAGATTTACTTTCAACATGAGACTTACCCTCGTTGAAAGCAGGCTGCTTACCTTTTGAAAACTTATTTTCAAAATGTTTAGCATCAAAAGGATTAACATGTCTCTTGCAATCAGCTTTGGACCCAGAGCCTGTTTTGTCAACAGGTTTAGTGTCCATCGCTGCAGTTTGAGTATGTTTTCCTTTCTTTTGCTTGTGGGAATCAGCATAGCACTTAGCAGGCTGGGTTGATTGAGAACACATTCCATCATCAGCTTTTGAGCCTTTTTCACACAAGCTGTCAGTGTTTTGAGGCCTGACAAACCTGTTTGTTGAGTTTAGCTTTCCATTAACTTTCTTGATGAAAGTACTGGGAAGCTCACCAAGAGTGGATAAGTCATCTTTCAGATTATTTATCTCAACAATGGAAGCTGCTGTGTCAAGATCCCCTCCAAGATAGGCTTGGATTTGTGCAGGGATCTGCCGACTTATACAATGGCTGACTTTTTGTGCAGATTGGCACCAAGAGTCAACTATCTTTTGAAGCTTTTCATGTTTTACATCTGTTTCTCTCTTTTCATCCAGTAAGATGGAGTTGATGTGTTTTAGTTCATCAAGTTCATTTTCCAACTTATGAAAACTGTCCAGTTTACTGGACTTAATTTCAAGATCAGTTTTAAGCTTAGAGATTTCAAATAGTAAAACATTGTGCTTCTCAACAGCAGCTTTTAAGTCAACCAGCATATATTCAAACATTTTTACTTTTTCATCTGAACTGTAAGCCATAAAATTTTGTACCTTGTACATCATTGTAGGGTTCCAGTTTTCCAAGCCGCTGAAAGCTTCAGCTTCAACCAAGTCTTGTTTGAAGTTGCTAGTTGATGGGACATCAGTATTGGCCATCAGAAAATTGTTGTCTTCTTCATCTGAGGATGAATCAGACTCCTCCCAGTCACATGTCTCTGCCATCAGTCCCTTTTGCTTGTTCGAAGCCACTGAGTTTTCCAACTTTTTCAGCTTTGCCATGGCCATAAGGTACTTAACCCTATAGCCATCGTCCTTGTTGGTCTTGTATGGTTTGGAAGACTCTCCAACAGCTTTTGACACACAGTCTGCAGCTATATGGCCAGCTTTGCCACATTTGAAGCACTCAGCTTTAGATTTATCAAATGCCTTCTTCTTGGCAGCATTTGAGTTTCCCTGCAGCATATTTCTTCCAAACCTCTTCTTGTTGAACCTTTTGACAAGCATGGCTTTCATTTGCTCATCATCAAGCTCAACAAGATCTGCACTGTCTTCCTTATCAGACATTTCCTCTCCTTCATCATCAGCCTGTTGATCAGATTGTGTGAACACATCACACTCCTGTCCAGCAGGTTGTCTCACGCTGGCCACTAAGGCAGCACCTATCTTGGACATTTCCAAGGCATTTCTTTTCTGCTGCCTTGACTGTTCGTCATTTAGTAAAGATCCATATAAGTTTACCAGATCCATACCTTTGATAGTACCTGACTTTCTCAAGATGGTGGAAAAGTAGTTCCATTCTTCAGGTAGGATGTCCAAGAACTTGTTCACCAGGGTTAGGCTGTCCTTAGTGATCCCATCAGTTTTGAGATCATTAACAAGAGCAGTAAACCTGGTGTAGGTTTCTGTGAGTGTCTCCTATGGTTTTGCAAAGAAGAGTTCATACTGTCTAACATGATTATTAATCCTGTTGTCCAGTGTGATTATGGGTCCATCATAGACGGTACACAAAGTATCTCACATCTCCTTTGCAGTCTTAACTTCTCGACCTGTTTGAACAAATCATCAGGCAGAGAGATAACCAGGTTATTCATGGCCTTTGCATCCAGAGCAACCAGTCTTTTGTCTTCATCAGACCCTTGAGCTTTGGCCTTCTCAAAGGTTCTGATTTCAGGAGCTGCTCCATCAGCAGCAGGAGTTATGGTAGTAACAGAAGTTGGCACATAGGGACCTTCCATTACTATCTCTGGTAATTGTACATCCAGATTCTCTAGATAGAGCATCATTCTGTACTTCCAGCCAGAAAAGTTCTGATGATTGAACTTTGGGGGTTTGGCCATTGACCCATTGTCATAGTAAGAGGAATTTGCAGAACTGTTGTCCATGGAAACGTAGGGAGAATGAGAGATATTAGAGATGACACACACTCTAACACTGCTCTGATACCAGTTGTAGGTCCGAAAAGGTTTCCCAAGTATATAGCTTTAAGCTGTAGAGGGGGGGGGGGTGAATACAGCTATTTAAAACTTAAATACTCTTTTCTCAATGTTTGTATGTATTATCAACAAAAGTTAATTACAAACAAGCTTGAATGCGGAAAGGTTTAAGCTGAGATGACAGATACAACAGTTTGTCAACTAATCTAAAACTCACTCAGACTAGTTACAATGAATACACTAACTTAGAAGTACTCACTGTTTTTAACAAGACTCAGAAGGACAGCTTATACATAAACAACTTAGACACACTCTACTGTTTTATATAAGCATACTTGCATGCATGGAATAACACACTTCAATGCACGTTCTGATTTCACACTCTTTATTATTTCTTTATCCTTAGAAGCTTCCTTTTATACTCAAAAGGAGAATCTCAGTGAAACTTCTTCATTGGAAAAAAGAGATAGTGGAGAGTCTTTCCAAAAGGACAAAACACCTTTCTGCACGTTCTGATAAAGTACCTTTGTCTTCACATGGCAGAATCTTTGTCTTTTCCTTTTTGTCACTATTGCATAAGGCTTTAACTAAAAGAGGAATGTCAATTTTGCATCTTTCTTCTTCTGCTAATACCATTTTGATATAAGAAAAGGTCTGTCACCCTCTTCAAATATCTGTTTGTCTTCATGTAAGTAAACAGCATGGGCATGCTGTGCAGTTCTGTTTTCCACTTTGTCTTCGACTTGTAAACTGATCTTGTAGCCAAAAACAGTACATGGGGACTTGGAAACATATTCCATAAAGTGTTTAACCTGTTCACAAAGAACAGGTTCTGTTCACAAAGAACAAAACACTTGAAAACTGTCCAAGCTGCTCAACAGAATAGAGCAGCGTAGACAGTTTATGTCCAGCCTGTTCAGCAGATAGAACAGCTTGGACAAACTGCATTTGTTGCAATGAATGCAACATTGTAAACAGCTTTGTGCTGATATTGCAAATCTTTTTCAGGTTTCAATAAGGCATATAACAGGCCTTAAATTCAACCTTCAAATGCATCAACAGGTTTGATTAAAAATCTCCCCCTCAGATATACAGCAGGTTTGACTGAGGCCTTTTTGTGACTAACAACCCGCTGAACAGACCATACCACTCTTGGTAGCTCGGTCTACAAGGCACGATATCCAACTTCGCTTACTTAACCAAGATACCGGAGAAGTTATTAATATGAGGATAACTTTCGAGGGGTCGAGTCCACGTCTTCTGGGACCGAATGATGTATGGTTTACTAGCCACACAATGGCTGGGTAGGCATTCAAGTAAGTTTCTAATACATTCTTGATCCGTGATCCGACACAGGATACGGTTTCTATAATTTCATCTGCGCGATCATTTTATGTTTATGAGAAGGATATTGGGAAGGGGAATGCTCGCCTTGTGGAGGATCAGACTGAAGAAGGCGGACCCTCAAATTCACAACCCTCGGATAATGCAATCATGGAAGCCAGACTAAAATCTATTAAGGATGCGGTGGAAGGACTGTTAGCTGCAAACAAAGCGGTGCTTCTTGAAGTAGAGAAGCTTAAGCAAGATTTCAACTTGCATGGCATATCGGTGGGGGCTCACTCCCGTTGGCTCTCTAGCCTCCACTCTCGAGTGGACGAGCTTGAGCGGGCATTCGGCCGCCTAGGTTCTCAAGCTACATCTGCACGCACGTCACACATGACATCCCAAGATGAATATTAGCTCTGTCACTCATGGTTCCGTGCTAACAAACAATTTAATGACGTCTAAACATTTACTGTAACATCCGGCATTAAACCAGATTAGCAACTACGACCTAATCTGTATTTAATAGCCAATTATAACCTAATCAGTGGTCATTAGAAAATAATCAAAGTGATTAAAAAGGTTCATGATTAAATTCAATTCAATTAGAATCGAATTCTTCGCTGCGATGAATCGAGAATCAATTAATCCGTTCGATTTACGATATGAGGGATTAATTCAACTAAGTACATAATTAAATTATGATTAGTGACACTAATCATACACTAATACAATTACTTAACATTAATTATGCAAGACTAAAACAATTCATTAAACTAATGCATTCATAAGTATTTATGAATTTACATAAGAAGGGAAATAAAAGAATACACTTAGTATTAATTTATAAAAAAAAATACACCATTATTACCCTCCTATGGCCGGCCACCATAGGAGGTACACAACCCCAATATTTTATTCCACAACCCATGCACAATCAACATCACACACCTTCATCTCCTTCTCCATACTTGACAAGATTTTTACTCCGCCTCTCTTATCACCATCTTTTCAAGACCAAACTTTGCCTATAAAAAAGACCACAATTCACACTTCATTTCCACACTTGCAACAACAAAAATCCTCTCCTTTCTCCTTGCAAAAATCCGGCCACCACCTCCTTCAATGCCAACAATTGAAAACTTCTGTTCTTCAAATTTGCAAGGAGGTATTCTTTGTGCAACTCTTTCAAGACCAAGTATTCTACTCATTTTCATCCTCCTAACACGTCAAAGTAAGTAAATACTAGCTTATTTCATCTAATATTTATGTTTATATAAGTCTTGCATAATATATATAATCACCAACAACAACAAGTTTCATAAAAACTCAAGTTTATAAATTTCTAGTTTTTGTTTTTAAGTTGTTTTCTTCAAATGTGTTTATAAATATATAAACACATCATAAAAGTGTAAATATTATGAAAAAAAGTGATATATATGATTTTTATAACTTTTATACAGGTAGTCCTTGAATAAACAACAAGAATCACTAGTTATTTCAAGTTTATAAACTACGGTTTTTCGGCAGAAAATTTACATCAACTTTGAAAAATCATAACTAATTCATGACTTAACGAAATGAGTTGATTCTTGTTTCAAAAGTTATATCTATGTCTTAACTATAAATATGGAAGTTTTCATAATTATTTTGGAGTTTAAGACCTCCAGAAATTATTTGGGAAACCGAAAGTTTGACAACTCAAAAATGGCCAACATAGGGTTTTCAACAAGCTTTTTCCCCAACCTAAACATCTCGAAAAATGGTCGTTCTTGAATTTAAAAATTCTTTGTATATAGTAGTTTGATGTCCAAGAAAACCAAAGCCTAAAACGTTTTGGAGCTTGGTCAAAAACAGCCTCAATGTAGGCCGAAAAACCATTCGAAAAAGCTGGAAAATGAAATATATATATATATATATATAAACTTGACGTTTTAAGTGGGTTTTATTTATAAACATGTAATGTTGGGTAATTTAAGACATAAAAGTCTATAAATATACATATTATCATATATTAAAGATATTAAGTCCCTATTATCATTTAGGACTCGATTAAGCGCATCCGGCTTATCACCCATCATACAACGCTAATTTACATTTTACGATCGTTTTTGCCATCGTACTCACGGTGAGTCTTCATAGCCCCTATTTTCACACTGTTATGTTTTGGGGTTAAAATACATGCTACGTTTTCATATGGAAACAGAAAAAACTTCATTTCTATTATGTACTACACATGTGGTTCCATCAGCCCTCAAATCATGAACCGTTAATTGTATTTATTTGTAAGCGTGAACATATTATGGATAGATCTATCGGGAGTCATTTCCCCATTCGGGTTAGTTCGGCTCTGCTAACAGCGAGTGCATATATATTTAACACATGGTATTACGTGTGGGAATACTGCACAGGACAAACTCATTTAATTAAGCTTCGGTTGCATGATGGTTTATATATAACACATAACATGGAATTTATAATTTTATAAATTTAAACTCAACTATTGTTGTCCATACATGTCAGATTTATGTGTAAACCTATGAGCTCACCAACAATTTTGTTGACTTATTTTAGCGTGTATTTTCATGGAATTAAGGCAAGTGTGCCACATTAGAAGTATTTTTCAAGCTTCCGCACCTAAGGAGTCGCATGCATTTACAAAACTACTGGAGATTTAGTTGCATTATTTTGATTACTTTAATTATGTATTTAAATCTCTGTACCGTGCGAACTACTTTTCATCATACCAGACAACGTAAATCATTTCCATAGTTTAAAGTTTTATTGATGTATTTTTGAAAACGTCCATATAGTGGTCGTTCGTTATGATTATGGTTATGTTTCCCCGACGTCACGCTTCGTTGCCAACCGGGGTAACGGGGTGTAACAGATTGGTATTAGAACCATAGTTATAGTGAACTAGGTTGCATTAGTACCCTAGACTATAACTGCACTTAACTTTTAGTGATTATCAAAATATTTTGTAACTAACTAAAAGACTATGAATGGACCTTGATAGCAGAAAACATGTCAAACAACACCATCATCATCTTGTCTGATTCAGAGGATGAGTACACCCCCATGAGCCCCGATGTCACTGAGGTTTACACCGAAGGAGAACCGTCTGAAGAAGAGGACCCCTCCGAAGAACCGATGGAGGAGTCAAAAGAGGAACCTATGGAAGAAGACGACGACGGAGAGGATCCACCGCCCCCAGTGATTCCACCCTACACACCATATCACCCCAAGGTTCCGTCATTCAAGCCATACCGTCCCCACCCTAACGACCCAAAGATGATGTCTACACCCCGAAAGAGGGTAATCATACCGAGGCGGGAGTCTATTTCCATCCCGACTCCTCAACCAAGTCCACCACCACAGCAGCGACGGGCAAACGCCCGTAGATGGGGCTGGATGCCCGTGACCCTCCAAGAATGGAGGCGGGAGGAGGGAATCCCCTCCCACCTTGAGATCGGAGGACCATCCTCCGCACCTACCCCATCACTCACCCAAGAACCCGCCGAATAGACCATACCACTCTTGGTAGCTCGGTCTACAAGGCACGATCTCCAACTTCGGTTACTTAACCAAGATATCGGAGAAGTTATTAATATGGGGATAACTTCCGAGGGGTCGAGTCCACGTCTTCTGGGACCGAATGATGTATGGTTTACTAGGAACACAATGGCTGGGTAGGAATTCAAGCAAGTTTCTAATACATTCTTGATCCGTGATCCGACACATGATACGGTTTCTATAATTCGATCTGTGCAATCATTTTATGTTTATGTGAAGGATATTAGGAAGGGGAATGCTCGCCTTGTGGAGGATCGAACTGAAGAAGGTGGACCCTCAAATTCACAACCCTCGGATAATGCGATCATGGAAGCCCGACTAAAAGCTATTAAGGATGCGAAGGAAGGACTGTTAGCTGCAAACAATGCGGTGCTTCTGGAAGTAGAGAAGCTTAAGCAAGATTTCAACGTGCATGGCATATCAGTGGGAGCTCACTCACGTTGGCCCTCTAGCCTCCACTCTCGAGTGGACGAGCTTGAGCGGGCATTCGGCCGCCTAGGTTCTCAAGCTACTTCTGCAGGTTAGCAACTACGACTTAATCTGTATTTAATTAGCAATTATAACCTAATCAGTGGTCATTAGAAAATAATCAAAGTGATTAATAAGGTTCATGATTAAATTCATCGGTGCGATGAATCGGGAACCAATTAATCCGATCGATTTACGACATGAGAGATTAATTCAACTAAGTACATAATTAAATTATGATTAGTGACACTAATCATACACTAATACAATTACTTAACATTAATTATGCAAGACTAAAACAATTTATTAAACTAATGCATTCATAAGTATTTATGAATTTACATAAAAAGGGAAATACAAGAATACACTTTGAAATACATTCATAAAAACAAAGAAGAAAATACACCGTTATTACCCTCCTATGACCGGCCACCATAGGAGGTACACAACCCCATTATTTTATTCCACAACCCATGCACAATCAACATCACACACCTTCATCTCATTCTCCATACTTGGGAATATTTTCACTCCGCCTCTCTTATCACCATCTTTTCAAGACCAAACTTTGCCTATAAAAAAGACCACAATTCACACTTCATTTCCACACTTGCAACAACAAAAATCCTCTCCTTTCTCTTTGCAAAAATCCGGCCACCACCTCCTTCAAAGCCAACAATTGCAAACTTTTGTTCTTCAAATTTGCAAGGAGATATTCTTTGTGAAAGTCTTTCAAGACCAAGTCTTCTACTCATTTTCATTCTCCTAACACATCAAAGTAAGTAAATACTAGCTTATTGCGTCTTATATTTATGTTTATATAAGTCTTGCATAATATATATAATCACCAACAACAAGTTTCATAAAAACTAAAGTTTATAAATTTCTAGTTTTTGTTTTTAAGTTGTTTTCTTCAAATACGTTTATAAATATGTAAACACATCATAAAAGTGTAAATATTATAAAAAAATGATATACATGATTTTTATAACTTTTATACAAGTAGTCCTTGAATAAACAACAAGAATCACTAGTTATTTCAAGTTTATAAATTACGGATTTTCGGCAAAAAATTTACATCGACTTTGAAAAATCATAACTAATTCATGACTTAACGAAATGAGTTGATTCTTTTCTCAAAAGTTAGATCTATGTCTTAGCTATAAATCTGGAAGTTTTCATAATTTATTTTGGATTTTAAGACCTCCAGAAATTATTTGGGAAACCGAAAGTTTGACAGCTCAAAAATGGTCAACATAGGGTTTTTAACAAGCTTTTTCCCCAACCTAAACATCTCAAAAAATGGCCATTCTTGACTTTAAAAGTTCTTTGCATATAGTAGTTTGGTGTCCAAGAAAACCAAAGTGTAAAACGTTTTGGAGCTTGGTCAAAAACAGCCTCAAAGTAGGCCGAAAAACCTTCGAAAAAGCTGGAAAATTATATATATATAAACTTGACGTTTTAAGTGGGTTTTATTTATAAACTTGTAATGTTGGGTGATTTTAGACATAAAAATCTATAAATATACATATTAAGCACATCCGGCTTCATCACCCATCAAACAACGTTAATTTACATTTTACGCTCGTTTTTGCCATCGCACTCACGGTGAGTATTCATAGCCCCTATTTTCACGCTGTTATGTTTTGGGGTTGAAATACATGCTACGTTTTCATATGGACACAGAAACAATTTCATTTCTATTATGTATTACACATGTGGTTCCATCAGCCCTCAATTCATTAACCGTTAATTGCATTTTGTCTGTAAGCGTGAATATATTGTGGATAGATCTATCGGGAGTCATGTCCCCCGTTCGGATTAGTTCGGCTCGCCTAACAGCGAGTGCATATATATTTAACACACTGTTTTACGTATGGGAATACTGCACAGGACAAACTCATTTAATTAAGCTTCGGTTGCATGATGGTTTATATGTAATACATAACATGAAATTTATGATTTTATAAATTCAAACTCAACTGTTGTTGTCCATACAAGTCAGATTTATGTGTAAACCTATGAGCTTACCAACAATTTTGTTGACGTATTTTAGTGTTAGTACACTCTGTGTGACGATAGCAACCTATGTTTTGATAGCATTTTGTGTAAGTAATGTAACTTGGTATTGAATATTGAATAGTGTTTGATATATGTGATTATATGTGTTTGATATTGGTTGTTTGTATGTTTGAACTTGATGTAATGTATTACAAGAAGTTCAAACATAAAGTTCAAAGATAAATTCAAACATAAGTTAAAACATAAGTTAAAACATAAGTTCAAATATAAGTTTGATATGTGAGGTTCGAATTTGAGGTAAATTCAAATTTGTCATGGAGGACAAATTCGAATGGGCCTTGGGCCTGATCCGACTTTGTCCCGGACAAACTCGAATCTGTCAGTATAATTAAGGGTTAATTCGATTAATTATTAGACTTCTTCATACGTTTAGCAGAGCGATTAGCAAAGGCGATCTCGAACTTGCAAGTTTCTACAGAGTTGTTTCGGACAGAATCATCGTGTAGTGGCGTTCGTAGTCGTTCGTCTATCACCGTGGTAGTCTCCGTGTTTCCGTGTGTGTGATCTTACCGTCAAGCCGCTAATGACGATTCTGCACCTTTTGGACGGTGTCGCGTCGAGATAGATCCGTAGAGTCAAGACCTTACAAGTGGTATCAGAGCAATTGGGTGTTCTTGGTGTTCTTCGTGTTCATAAGCAACATCTTAGGTTTCTTGACGTTTTGGACGGTTAATATAACCTTTTTGGAGGTTATTCGAGTTTATCAAGTCAGATCTCAGAAAATACTTTGTAGTATTTCAAGTTTCTGATCGAAATCATTATTTTTACTTGTAAAAATATAGGTTTAACCTGAAAACTTGAAAAACTCTAAGTATTAGCCGTTTTTCAAACTTGCGGCGCTCGAGTTTATTAAGGAGGTATTAGGGTTTACTCATTTTCGAGTTTGTCAGAAACTACGCTCCTTTCGAGGTTCCTTAGGGTTTGATTCGAGTTTGGCCAATTCGAATTTCCTTGGCCTTCGATTTTACTCTAAAATCGAATTAGGATTTCAAATTTACTTGAACCTTCGAGTTTGTCTATAATTTCGTACTTAGTTGGACTTCAAACTTAATTTTGAATTTAATTCCAAACCTGTTTAAAATTAATTAAATTTGAATTTATTCAAATTCGAAAGAGTTAATTTAAATTAATTTCGAATTAAATTAATTAAGTTTAAATTCAAAAATCTTTGAAAACAATGACAAGTCTACAGAGGTTCATTGAGATGGATCACGAGGTCGGAAAAGCGAATTCACCACCTAATTTGATGAAATTGGAAGATTACTATTGGTGGAAGGATAGGTTCGCCTACTTCGCGAGGTTTAATCATATGCGGATGTGGATTTGAATAGATGAAGGATACATTCCACCAACGGCTGAGATTGAAGGACGACAAAAGATCGTGTCATATTCAAAGATGAGGGACGATGATAAAAAGCTTTATGAAGCCGAGAACCGCGCATTCGCTATAATTAGAATGGAATTACCTCAGGAGATCTTGCACACTTTCCGCAATCAGAAATGGTGTGAAGGTAACCTGAGGGTCAGAAAAAATAGAATTGAAATGCTCAAGCAGCAGTTCGCGATCTTCAAAGCCATGAAGAACGAAAAGCCGGATGAGACTATTACAAACTTCTATCATTTGCTAACTGAGTTAGAAAGCCATGATGTGGAGTATAGTGAGACTGAGAAGATCGTAAATATTCTGGATGCTTTACCTGCCAAATGGGAAATGTATGTGGCACTGATAAAGCATGATGAAGACAAGTTCTATACTCTTACTCTAGACAGTGTAATCGGAACGCTGAGGGCTTATCACTTTGAATTGCTTAAGAAGGAAAGGGATTATGAACAAGTATAGGATCCGGACATTTACTTTGGGAAGTCTAAATCTTCAGGGGCAACTGATCTGAAGACGGCTACAACATTCATCTCGGGAGAGACATCGACACCGGTTTATTCAGAAGACTCAGTGAGTGGGGCTTTCTTAGGGTTTACTAGACTAGAAGAAAAGCAGAATCAGGCTACATCTACATCTACATCTCAAGGGTATTCAAAGATGTCTATGAGCGCAAAATCAGCTGAAGACCATCTGAATCTGTTGGCTTCATTTGTGGCCGCTTACGGCAATTGTGTTCAGGGCAAATCAACGATCCTACACTTTGGGATGAGGATTACGATCAGGTAGATCCTGATGATCTAGAAGAGATGGATCTGCAATGGCAACTGGCCGTGGTAACTCAGAGAGTTAAACGGTTCATCAAGAGGACGGGCAAAAACCTCAACGTTAGTAACAATAAGATTTGATTTGATAAGTCCAAGGTTAAGTGTTACAACTGCCAAGGGTTAGGACACTTTGCTAGAGAGTGTCAGAGACCGAAAGTAGAAAACTACCAGAACCAGTATCAGAATCAATCTTAAGGGAGATATCTGCCAGGTAGTTCAACCAGTCAGGCAAATATAGCTGGTCGGTTATCCAATCTCACATCAGACAGACAGCTAGATGGAACTTATGACTGGAGTACACATCCAGAGTCGAATGCTAGAGCCTTTATGGCTGAAGTGACCGAGACTGGAAGTGATGGAGCAAAGGAAAAGACAGGGGAATGCAATCAGAATGAAGCAGTCCGATGTGGGTAGAAAAGTCAGAAGATTAGACGATTCTGGAGTTCGCCGCACAGATGGCCAACGTGGAATCAGATCATGCCAAGGTAACTCTGAACTTTTCTCTTTTCCATGATTTATGTGTTTTGTGCGCTACGTCTAACGATAAGTTAAATTTAGTACTTGAATCACATCAAACTATATCTGCTCAGAATGAATCATTAAAATCTGACAATGCTAGCTTAATAGATATCAAGGAAGACCTTCGAAATAAGCTTAAGGCAGATGCACAAGATGTCATAGTTCTAAAGTACAAGTTGAACGAACAGTGTGCTAGATTAGAACTGATGTATGAACATGTTGAGGCATTGACAAAAGAGCTTAAAACCAAAGAGGTAGAGCTAGCAGAATCTAGGTAAACGTAGCTGAGGTAAACAGTAAACTTGAAAACTTCAGGAACTCATCACTCAACCTAGGGAAGATCTTAGATGCACAACGTCAGTCTAAGAAGCCTGTAGGTCTAGGGTATTATGAGAGTCCTCCACCTTTCAATGATAACTACGTACCTCAACCTCAGGAGAAAACTGAAAAATCAGTTGAATCAGAGGAAAAACCTGAACCAGTGTCTGAAATTGCTACAGAAAAAGAAACTAAGGTAACCACTCATAATATCCAGATTAAGAAGGTTAAATTTGTGCCATCCTCTAGTGAAAAGCCTGTAGGACAACACAAAATTGACTTTAATGATCAGGAGGAGGAACTAGTCACTATAGTTGAAACAAAAGAACCAGACACTAGTGAGACACCTAAGTCAAAGGGCACACATAAAAAGTCGATTGACAAAATGTCTTGCTTTAGATGTCACGAAAGGGGGCATGTTGCTTCTAGTTGTCCACATAGGAAAGTAGATTCTACACCTAAAACTGGAAAGCCGGAACAACATAAGCACAAGTAGTTCTCATTATAATGAGAAAACTGTGCACCAAAATCTGCTGTGAAACACACACCTGTGTCAGGTCGACCCAAAGAAGTGATTAGGACTAATTCACCAATTAGAGTCACTAATCAATCTAGGTCAGGACCGCAACAGAATTATAGGATTACTACGCCTAGCAGAGCTTACGCTCCAGTTAGGTCACACACTCCTATAAGACATCAAACACCAGGTAGAGCTCAGGGGATATCAATCGGAACTGCATTATAATCGAAACTACTCAAGAGCTCCACAGCAAATGCCTACACAAAGGCCGAGAGTGAACTTAAATCACTCTGCACCACAACAGGCTCTAAATCAAAAACCCAAGTCACCTAAAAGGAGAGATGGGTATTTGAAAGAGTTCAAGTATATGGACGAGAATGGTATTACCAAGTCAGTTATGGCTTGGGTTCCCCGTGATAAGAAACCTATTTTGTTTCATGTGCAGGAGATAACTACAGGTCCAACCAACAAGTGGTTCGTCGACAGTGGTTGCTCCAGGCACATGAGAGGGGAAAGAAGTCTACTCGCAAACTTCAAGGGAGGAAATCGGGGCTTTGTATCATTCGCTGATAATAAGGGAGGAAATATCACTGGTACTGGAGTGGTCACTAATGGGACTATCAAATTGGATCAAGTTTATCAAGTTGATAAACTAGTTCACAATCTCATTAGTGTATCTCAAATCTGTGATAAGAAGAACTCAGTACTTTTCACTGATACTGAGGCGTTAGTGCTAAAACCGGGATTCCAAGTACCTGAAGAATGGATACTGATGAGGGCTTCAAGGAAGAATGACCTGTACATGCTCGACATGAACAGGCCGGAATCTTCGATGGGACCAATTTGTCTACTATCAAAAGCTTAAAAGACTGAATCGGTTTTATGGCACAGACGTATGGCACACTTGCACCTAAGAAAAACGAACTACATTACGAAAAATGGGTTGGTGCAAGGTGTTCCCATGAAGAGTTTTTAGTTCGAGGATAAGTGTCTACCGTGCAAGAAAGGAAAACAACACAAGAAGGCACACAAGTCCAAGACTCAGAACTCAATAGATGCCACATTCTATTTGTTGCATATGGACCTCTTCAGACCAATCAACAAAAGGAGTATAGGTGGTAGTTGGTATTGTTTGGTTATTACTGATGATTACTCATGTTTTTCTTGGGTTTTTTTTTTAGGTACAAAGGATGAGACTGCTGCAAAGCTCATCGGGTTCTTAGACCAAGTTGAAAACTCTTACGGAACGAGGGTTAAGCGTATCAGAAGTGATAACGGAACTGAATTCAAAAACACGGTTATTGGTGTACATTGCCTATCAAAGGGCATAGTGCATCAATTTAGTGCACCTTATGAGCCACAACAAAATGGGGTGGCCGAACGGAAAAACAGGACTTTGATTGAGGCAGCAAGGACCATGCTTTCGGATTCAAAGCTTCCTACCATGTTTTGGGGGGAGGCAGTGAATACCGCGTGCCATGTTTTAAACCGGGTCCTTACTGTCAAATCATTGAACAAAACCTGTTATGAAGTTTTGAATAAAATGCCAGCAAATTTAACTGGCTTCGAACCTTTTGGGGTACCATGTACGTTAATGAAAACAAAACATCAACCTAAGTTTGGTGAAAAGGCCGACGAAGGATACTTCCCAGGTTATGTGCCGAACTTACCAAACAAACAGGTTTTTAACAAATCTAATGGTATAGTAGAGATTGTGTATAACATTGATGTCACAAGTTATATACTTGAACCCCAAACTGGTCTGCAATGGATAATTGATTATGACAAATTGTTTGAGTCATTTAACATTCCTTTGGATGGAAATGCAGGTACAATTGAACAGGACATGTCATCATTAAATCTGAATGACGAGGGTCAAAGTTTTTCGAGGACCACCTTTCCATCAACATCCGAGCCTACATCAACTGAAGATAGATCTCCAGAAGAAAATGATTCTGAACAGCCTACAGACGAAAATCAGACAACAAATTCTAACTCTGAAGACAGTGTCCATGAGGAAGAAAATATGTAGTCTGAAGTCGTTCCCCCGTTAGGAGAGATAGGATCAAATTTGGGAGATAATCTTAGAGTTGACGAGATAGAAACATCTAGGATTAATAAGAATCATCCTATTGAGAGTATCACAGGAAATTCTAATGCTGGTGTGAGGACTAGGAGTAGTTTGAATAACAACACAGTGTTGTTGTCGATGATCAATGACTCTGAGGCCTTTTACACGTGCCTCTACTCATGTTTCATCTCGCATGTAGAGCCGAAAAATGTGCAAATGGCACTAAAAGACAACTCTTGGGTTGAAGCGATGCAGGTTGAACTGTCACAGTTTAGGAAACTAGAAGTGTGGGAGTTAGTTCCGTTACCTCGAGGAGAAGTTGCAATAGGAACCAAATGGGTTTTTAAGTGCAAGAGAGTTGATCGGGGTATAGTCACTCGCAACAAAGCAAGGCTTGTGGTAAAGGGTTTCAACCAAGAGGAAGGAATCGATTACAATGAAGTGTTCGCGCCAGTGGTAAGGCTTGAAGCAATTCGTTTGTTTCTAGATTTTGCTTCCTTCAAAGGTTTCAAAGTTTATTAACTCGACGTAAACAACACGTTTCTTTATGGGAAAGTGAAGTAGCTGGTGTATGTGGAACAGCCGCCTGGGTTTAAAGATCCGAAATATCCAGACAGAGTATATCAGTTAGATAAGGCTTTGTATGGATTACATCAAGCACCAAGGGCTTGGTACGAGACTCTATCTAATTATCTTTTAGACAACGGGTTTGAAAGAGGGAGAATAGATAGTACGCTGTTCGTGAAGCGAAAAGGTGAACATTTCATCTTGGTACAAGTGTACGTCGATGATATAATTTTCGGGTCATCAGACGAGCAGATGTGCACAGACTTTGAAAAGGTAGTGAAGTCTAAGTTTGAGATGAGTGCGATGGGTGAGTAAAACTTCCTCTTGGATTTGCAAGTCGAATAGAGGAAGGAGGGCATGCTTATTCATCAGACGAAGTATGTCTACGACATCTTAGAGCGCTTCGGGATGGAAGGAACCAAGCTGACAGCTCACTTCAGCACCCCGATTCAAGTGAATCATAATCTCGGACCGGGTACAGAAAGTGATGCCGATGTGGATCCGACGTTATATCAGGCTATGATTGGGTCACTCATGTATTTAACTGCCTCTAGACATGATATAATGTTTGCTGTGTGTATTTGTGCTACGTTTCAAGCTAATCCAAAAGAGGTGCACATGAAAGCTGTGAAGCGAATTCTGAGATAACTCAAGTCGAAACCGAAGCTGGGACTTTGGTATCACGCGGAGGGCGATCTGGAATTGGAGGCGTTCACGGATTCAGACTATGGAGGATGCAGCTTGAATCGCAAGTCAACAACTGGAGGTTGTCAGTTCCTTGGAGGGAGGCTCGTTTCCTGGCAATGCAAGAAACAGACTTCGGTAGCCGTGTCAACGTGCGAGGCCGAATATGTGGCTGCGGGTAGTTGCTGTTCACAGGTTTTGTGGATACAACAACAATTGCGGGATTACGGTTTGACTTATACTCATACTCCTATTAGGATTGATAACCAGTCAACTATTGCAATAACAAATAATCCAGTTAAACACAGTAAAACCAAGCACATAGACATAAGACACCACTTTATTCGTGATTGTGCTGAAAATAACTTAGCTGGTAAAAGGTGCAACGGATGAGAATAATGCGGATTTGTTTACCAAAACTTTTGATAAGTCATGATTTGAGTATTTAGTTCAACTAAACGGAATGCGTAATCCAGAGTAAATTGACCTTATTAGAGTTTATTTTCTTTTATAGCAGTAGAATTTCTTTTTTTTATAGTAACTTTAGTAGCTTAGGAGAATTTCTTTTTATAGTAAGTTAGTAGGTTATTTTATTTTCTTACTCTTATTTATGAAAAACAAAAAAAAAAAGAGAAAACCGTAAGAAGTTCAAAAAAAAAAGAAGAGAATATCAGAAAATGAGTTAAGTCTTAGATACATATGTTCAAACTGACGAAAATTAGCACAGTCATTACAATCTCTAAGTGTTAAACTTTCACACATAATACACCTAAAATTCTAAGTGTTATAGATTATCTAGTTTGATATGTTGGTAGGCATAATACACAAAAGGATTCTCAACGCTAATAAAATATTTAAGAAAAAGTCAAACGTGTCACTAACTTAGAGGTATGACCAAATGGTCTTAATTTTTATGTGAGAGAAATACATACATTGATTCTAAATGAGGTATGCAAATTTTCTGGGGGATGTATAGCAACATCAGATACATCTTAAAGAAATGAAAAGAATAGAAAAATCATGATACTGAATTGAGAGTCAAAACAAGTAATTCTGTTGTACGTAAGTACAGACCTGTTGCCTCTGGGTTGACTCAACTTAGCAAGATAAGTCGCTTTGTTGTACGTCGGTACAGACTTGTCACCGCTGTCTTGCTAGCTTTGAAATGAACTTTAAGATAAACTAAGACACTCTGTTGTATGTAAATACAGAACTGTGTCCGACGTTTGCCTTTTAAAGAAAGTTTGCAATACCGAAAAGTTATAATCATTGTGTGTATGCCTTGATCATAAAAGTATGTCTAAGTATGAGTCACGTAAGGTAATTTCTTGATAAATAAAAAGTCCAAGAATTCTGTTAGGGCAATGGAGGTATCTGGCACATGTCTTCATGGTGTGCTTTGCTCCAAAGAAAGTCGGACTTGACTATATCGTGTCGAAGATGCAATCGGTGATGATAGCGTTGGTTTACCACCAAAGGTTCAGTTACTCTGAGATGTTCTTTGCGGAGTTTATTCACCAAATAACTGCTCCAGCAAGAGAAAGATTTCTAATGTATCCGAGGTTTGTCATGATGCTGATCAGACATTTTTTGCCCAACCTGCCGCAGTTACCTGAAATTCACAGTGTTGCTGTGATCGACAAGCGGATTTTTGAAGATTGTCAAGCGCACAATCCCCGTAGGGGTGAATTGGTTAGACCACTAGATGCACCACTTTTTGGTGCTATGGTAAATGCTGATTTTGAAGCCCCGGAAGGTGCGAACTGGGCTGGGGAAGTTCAAGTACAGCCACAGCAGCAACAACAGCAAACGCCTCCACAACAACCAAGAAGGAGGCAGAGAGCTCAAGTTAAACAGACTCAGGCTTCAAGGCCTTCAACAAGTAGGGTGCAGGAGTCAGTGGAAGCAGGTCTTTCAACGGATGTTGCGGGTCCTTCATTAGTAGCCCCCGTAATTGATCCACAGGTGGAGACTTTGGAAGATTTTTGGGCTCAAGGCTCTCCTGCTCAAGAAGAGATTACTACTGAGCTTGTTGGTGATATTTTTGAGCCTCCAGCTAGTATTGATGATCTTATGAGAGAAATAGATGATTATCAGCCGGAGGTTGAGGGTCAGGCAGTGACCACCTCTTAGTCGTCTTCAGAGGAAGTTGAGGACATCGAGATTGAGGCACCAAGAGAAGAGATGGAAGATCCGGTTGTCCGAATAAGCAGATATGGATCCGGAATAGTGGTTATAAATCAAGAGGCAGAAAAGAAGAGAGCATCTAGAGATTCGGATGAAGATGACTCTGATTTCGAGATTGAAGATACAGCTCCGTTGGTGCCTAGGCAAAGGGCCAAAAGGCATAGGTTTATGCAGGGAGCTTCGTCTGCTTCTGCTTCTGAGCCTGAAATTCCAACCGCTCAGCCATTCGCTCAACCATGTATTCCATTACCACCCGTTCAACCATCAATTCCACCACCAATCATCCCGTCATCTATCACATCCATTCCATCCACTTCATCCACCTTCACAGACAACCAAAGGTTTTCAGAACTCAGAAGCAAAGTTGATTTCCAGCAAGTCGAAATCTTCCAACTTACTAAAGCAGTCGGCGAGCTTCA
Organism: Centrapalus pauciflorus; assembly: GCA_020465985.1. Taxonomy (NCBI): domain Eukaryota; kingdom Viridiplantae; phylum Streptophyta; class Magnoliopsida; order Asterales; family Asteraceae; genus Centrapalus; species Centrapalus pauciflorus. Next base: position 245,711 of record JAANYP010002031.1, on the reverse strand, counting down.
ATCGCATAACACAAACATTGATAAAGAAAGTATTGAATTGAAGACATTAGTCGCTGATCAAGCTGCAGAGCTCCGAACTATGAGGTCCCTCATTGAGCAATTAATGAAAAATCTAAAGGCTCAGGGGGAGACTAGTTGTAGAGAGACTGAAGAGTTGAGAAGGGAAGACGAAAACGGCAATGATCCCGATGCACAAAAAGACAGTGAGCCAGTAGATTTTTCTTCTGCTCAACACGCCGAAGCTCAGGGGGAGCCGAGTCAGTCTGGAGGTGAAGGAGGTGAAGCTAGTCCCTCAAAGACTTTTGAGAGCGAAATGATAGACGCTCTGGTGGATATTGAGGAAGAAGTGATAGAGTTTGATTTTGAGGATGAGATGGAAGAGTTGGAGGAAGGAGAGTTCGTGCTGGAGGACATAGTTGATTGGAGATCAGACGATGAAGTGATAAAGGATGAAGACGACAATGTCAATGAAGTGATTGTAAACTCACAGCCTATCACAGAGCTATATGTCCAAGACAGTCACAATGTAATTGATATTGATGAGATCAAACTAGCCTCGGTAGAAGATTCTGAACTTGAAGAAGCTGAGAAAGAGCCATCTAGGGCTGAATTGATGAATCTATGGTTCAGGAAAGAAGAAAAGAAGACAGAGCCGAAGATGAAGAGAAGAATGAGAGTTCCGGGCTCCGAAAATCTATCTGGTGGAATTATAAGGTGGTTCTTTGACAGAGAATTGCAGCAATTCATATTGAAAAGGAGAGATGGACTTCAATACCTAAGGCGGACGCTTAGAGTTTTTAATACATTGCCGAAAGTTGAAGTAAAGGAGTTGGCGTGGAAAGATCTAATTAATATTGGTGACGACCCGTACGCTGAAGTGATTGCGAAGATTATCAGGAGAGAGGGTCGGTCAGGAAAATTTGAAAGCCTCAAGCCGAGGACCGGAAAGAGAGTCGAGGATGAGTCGAGAATAGATCCTCATACGGTAAAACTGTGGGCTAGGATGGTGTACAAGCCAGTCCGATGCTTGAAGAAAGTTCCGTTGAAGTCTATGCCACAGGATGTTCTTGCAAACATGAAGTGGTGGTACATAGACAACGAAACAACAGAAGCCGTAATGGAGGATCAGAAAGAGAAGACGATTTTGAGAGTATATGATCCGCTACACATGATCAACCTATCTAAGGACGACCTGAAGAAGCTACATGATCAGCCTATCTTCTTTCACGAAGGATGGAGATCTGAAGCCAGGAAGTTCCAGAAGATAGTGAGAATATGTATAGATATAGGTCTATATGCAGGAAGTAGTCTATATGGTCCAAGTACTTAGTCAAAATGTATATAGTTAGAAGCTATCATCAAGGGGGGGTCTGTTAGTACACTCTGTGTGACGATAGCAATCTAAGTTTTGATAGCATTTTGTGTAAGTCAAGTAACTTGGTATTGAATATTGAATAGTGTTTGATATATGTGAGTATATGTGTTGGATATTGGTTGTTTGTATGTTTGAACTTGATGTATTGTATTACAAGAAGTTCAAACATAAAGTTCAAAGATAAATTCAAACGTAAGTTAAAACATAAGTTCAAATATAAGTTTGATATGCGAGGTTCGAATTTGAGGTAAATTCGAATTTGTCATGGAGGACAAATTCGAATGGGCCTTGGGCCTGATTCGAATTTGTCCCAGACAAAATCGAATCTGTCAGTATAAAGGGTTAATTCGATTCATTATTAGACTTTTGCAGACGTTTAACAGAGCGATTAGCAAAGGCGATCTCGATCTTGCAAGTTTCCAGAGAGTTGTTTCGGAGAGAATCATCGTGTAGGGGCGTTCGTAGTCGTTCATCTATAACCGTGGTAGTCTCCGTGTTTCTGTGTGTGTGATCTTACCGTCACGCCGCTAACGAGGATTCCGCACTCGTTGGACGGTGTCGCGTCGAGATAGATTCGTAGAGTCAAGACCTTACATTTAGCGTGTATTTTCAGGGAAATAAGGCAAGTGTGCCACATCAGAAGTATTTTTCAAGCTTCCGCACCTAAGGAGTCGCATGCATTTTCAAAACTACCGGAGATTTAGTTGCATTATTTTTATTACTTTAATTATGTATTTAAATCTCTGTACCGTGCGAACTACTTTTCATCATATCAGACTATGTAAAACATTTCCATATTTTAAAGTTTTATTGATGTATTTTTGAAAACGTCCATATAGTGGTCGTTCGTTATGATTATGGTTATGTTTCCGCGACGTCACGCTTCGTTGCCAACCGGGGTAACGGGGTGTGACTAATTAGTATCAGAGCCATAGTTATAGTGAACTAGGTTGCATTAGTACCCTAGACTATAACTGCACTTAAGTTTTACTGATTATGAAAATATTTTGTAACTAACTGAAAGGCTATGAATGGACCTTGATAGCAGAAAACATGTCAAACAACACCAATATCATCTTGTCCGATTCAGAGGATGAGTACACCCCAATGAGCCCCGAAGTCACTGAGGTTTTCACCAAAGGAGAACCGTCTGAAGAAGAGGACCCCTCCGAAGAACCGATGGAAGAATCAGAAGAGGAACCTATGGAAGAAGACGACGACGGAGAGGATCCACCGCCCCCAGTGATTCCCCCCTACACACCATATCACCCCGAGGTTCCGTCATTCAAGCTGTACTGTCCCCACCCTAACGGCCCAAAGATGATTTTTACACCCTGAAAGAGGGTAATCACACCGAGGCGGGAGTCTATTCCCATCCCGACTCCTCAACCAAGTCCACCACCACAGCAGCGACAGGCAAATGCCCGTAGATGGGGCTGGATGCCTGAGACCCTCCAAGAATGGAGGCGGGAGGATGGAATCCCTTCCCACTTTAAGATCGGAGGACCATCCTCCGCACCTACTCCATCACTCACCCAAGAACCCGCCGAACAGACCATACCACTCTTGGTAGCTCGGTCTACAAGGCACGATCTCCAACTTTGATTAGTTAACCATGATATCGAAGAAATGACCGCTCGTTTAGAGCGGGAGGAGTTACAGACTGGGCTAACCAGCACGCCCTCGCCATCCAGCAGGACGACCTAGATGAGCTTCGGCAACGATTAGCCGAAAGCAAGGCTCGTAATGAGGAGCTGACTCAGCGCCTCAATGCTTTGGAAAAGGGAGAGACCCCCGAACACTCCCACACCTAGTATCTTTTATCTATCTTTGTAATGTTAGGAAAAATTATTTTGTAATAGTGTAGGACTTAAAATTTTTGGGTAATAACCCGCCCCAATGTAAGAAAGTTATGAATGATTAATGAAAATTGCAAGTTATTTATGAATTTGTGTTTGTTGATTATAGCACTGTGCCTTCAGAAAAATTCAAATCTTTAAAACTCAACTTCTTACACTATGATTTTTTCTTTAAACTTTAAGATAATGCCGCAAGAAGAGCCATGAACGCAGCAGAAATCGAGCAATTTGTCGCACAAAGAGTGGCCGCCGCTATAGCCACTTATGAGACCAACCGAAATAGTTCTGCCAACGGAGATGGTGGTGCTAGCCGCACCACGGAAGGTACTGAAACCAACTCAAAAGGTTGCGGGATTAAGGGGTTCTTGAGTTGCAAGCCCTGATACTTTAACGGGACTGAGGGAGCCGTCGGATTGGTACGATTGTTTGAGAAATTGGAGTCTGTTTTCCGTGTTAAGCGGATGTGTTGAAGGAGACAAGGTGAAATTCGCCACCCACACTCTACAGGACAGTGCACTGACATGGTGGAATTCCTACGTCCAGTCAGCGGGAATCGATGAAGCCTATTAACTCGCCTGGTCCGTGTTGAAGCAAATGATGACGGACGAGTACTGTCCGAGAAACAAACTCCAGAAAATAGAATCGGAGTTCTGGAATCTGGCAATGAAGGGGACGGACGTTACAGAGTATACTAACTGATTTCACGAGCTGAGCATCCTGTGCCCACAGATGGTGACCCCCGAGTAAAAGTTAATTAAGCGCTACATCTGGGGACTCGCCCCTCAAATTCAAGCCAATGTCACTGTCTCCAGCCCAACCACCATTCAGGACGCCATCAGAATGGCTAACAATCTTATGGACCAAGTGTCCCGGAGAAACGAGGCCAAATCCGGGGAAAACAAGAGAAAATGGGAGGACAAGTCTGGGAAGAATTCGGGCTCACAATCCAAGAAGCCCGAAACCATAAAGGCTTACGTAGTTGGAGTCGAGACAAGGAAAGGCTAAACATGTACAAAGCCTTTCTGAACCCAATGCACCTACCATCAAAACAAAGGTCCCTGCCCAACCCCTTGTGGAAAGTGCAAGCGTCTTGGTCATTTGACCAAAGACTGTAAATTTGGTAACCCTGGTAACAACGGCGGCAACCAGAAGAGCTGCTATGAGTGTGGAGCTGTCGGGCACTTCAAAAGTGAGTGCCCAAGATTGAAAAATGGTGGAGGAGCTCAGGGGAGAGCTTTTGTATTAGGAGCAAGTGACGCTCATCCAGGATCCCTATGTGGTATCAGGTATGTTTGTTTTAAATGACATTTACGCTTACGTACTCTTTGATACTGGGGTTGATAGGAGCTTTATTTTTTATAAGTTTAGTAAGCAATTGAGTGCCACTCCTTTTCCCTTAGACAACTCTTATACTATAGAGCTAGCTGACGGCAAAATAATAAAGGCAAATTATATTATTAAGGAATGTACACTGAAGCTGGCAGATCATCCCTTTAAGATAGACTTGATGCCTATAGAACTCGAAAGTTTTGATGTGGTAGTTGGTATGGATTGGTTGTCACACAATCATGCCGAGATTTTGTGCGGTAAGAAAGTGGTACAGATACCACTCCAAAAGAAGAAGGTTTTAACAGTCCAAGGGGAAAGAAAGAACCGTCAGCTGAATGTCATATCCGGCCTAAGGAAATTAAAGTGCCTCAGAAAAGGTTGCCATGCAGTATTAGTCCAGATTGCAGAAAAAGAGTCGAAGGAAAAACAACTCAAGGATATTCCAGTGGTTTGTGACTATCCGAAGGTCTTCCCGGATGATTTACCTGGGCTTCCGCCAGCTAGGCAAGTGGAGTTCCAAATCGAGTTAGTGCCGGGAGCTACACCGGTTGCAAGAGCCCCGTACAGACTCGCTCCTTCTGAAATGCAAGAGCTATCGAACCAACTATAAGAGTTGATGGATAAGGGTTTATTCGACCAAGTTCCTCACCTTGGGGAGCTCCAGTCTTATTTGTGAAAAAGAAAGATGGATCCTTCAGAATGTGCGTAGACTACCGAGAGCTAAATAAATTAACGGTAAAGAACCGCTACCCCTTCCCAGAATTGACGACCTATTTGACCTACTACAGGGATCTAGCTTCTACTCTAAGATTGATCTGCGATCCAGTTATCATTAAGTAAAGGTTCGGGAAGAAGACATGCCCAAGACAGCGTTCAGAACTCGTTATGGACATTACGAATTTCAGGTGATGCCATTCGGTTTGACCAACGCACCAGCTGTATTCATGGACCTCATGAATCGAGTGTGTAAATAGTATTTTGACAAATTTGTAATAGTGTTCATAGACAATATCCTTATCTATTCCAGAAATAAGGAGGAGCACGAACAACATCTCAAGCTGATCTTGGAGTTGTTAGAGAAGGAACAGTTATACGCCAAATTTTCAAAGTGGGAATTTTGGTTGCGAGAAGTTAAATCGAGGCCATAAAGAACCGGGCAACTCCTAGAACTCCCACGGAAATCTGCCAATTTCTAGGACATGCCGGTTATTATAGGTGATTTATTGAAAACTTCTCAAAGATACCAGGTTACCTAACAGAGCTAACTCGGAAAGATGTGAAGTATAGCTGGGGTGAAGAGCAGGAAAAGGCGTTTCAACAGTTAAAGAAAAGATTGTGTAGTGCACCAATTTTGTCCTAACCTGAAGGGACAAAAAATTTTGTGGTCTACTGCGATGACTCACACAATGGATTAGGTTGTGTGCTCATGCAAAAGGATAAAGTCATTGCTTACGCATCACGGCAACTCAAAATCCACGAGGTGAAGTATACGACTCATGACTTGGAGCTCGGAGCAGTGGTGTTTGCTCTCAAGATATGGAGGCACTACCTGTACGAAACTAAGTCCACGGTGTTTACAGACCATAAAAGCCTTCAGCATATTCTGAATCAGAAAGAGTTAAATATGAGGCAACGTCGCTGGGTGGAGCTGCTTAGCGATTACGACTACGAGATTCGTTATCATCCGTGTAAGGCGAATGTTGTAGCTGATGCCCTGAGCCGAAAGGAACGGGCTAAACCTTTGAGAGTCCGAGCTTTGGTCATGACTATACATTCAAACCTAAACTCTCAAGTCCGCGAGGCACAAGAAGAAGCAGTCAAGGAGGGTAATCTACTGGATGAAGCTTTTAGAGGAATGGATAAGCAGTTTGAAATCAAGTCAGATGGATGTCGGAACTTCATGGGAAGAATTTGGCTACCAAAACTCGGAGGATTGAGGAAGCTGGTCATGGATGAAGGGCATAAAACAAGATATGCCATTCACCCAGGGTCAGATAAGATGTATCACGAGTTGAAGGGAATGTACTGGTGGCCAAACATGAAGGCTGGCATTGCTACATATGTCAGCAAGTGCTTAACGTGTTTGAAAGTTAAGGCTGAGCACCAGAAACCATCAGGATTGTTAGTTCAACCGAAAATTCCCCAATGGAAGTGGGAGAATATCACCATGGACTTCATCACCAAGTTGCCAAAGACTTCTGGAGGTTATGACACCATTTGGGTGATTGTGGATCAACTTACCAAGACCGCACACTTCTTGCCAATCAAGGAGACTGATAAGATGGATAAGTTAACACGAATCTATCTTAAAGAAGTCGTCTCAAGGAATGGAGAATATGTGTCAATTATATCAGATAGGGACAGCCGGTTCACATCAAGATTTTGGCGGTCATTGCAAGAGGCATTGGGTACACACCTAGATATGAGCACAACCTATCACCCACTGACGGATGGTCAGAGTGAAAGGATGATTCAGACTTTGGAAGACATGCTAAGGGCATGTGTGATCGACTTTGGCAAAAGTTAGGACAGGCACCTGCCATTAGTTGAGTTTTCCTATAACAATAGCTATCACTCGAGTATTAAGACCGCTCCATTCGAGGCACTCTATGGGCGGAGTGTCGATCACCACTTTGTTGGGCTGAGGTAGGAGATAGTCAAATTACTGGACTCGAGATCATCCAGGAGACTACAGAAAAGATAGTCCAGATTCGGAACCGATTAAAGATCGCGCGGGATCGACAGAAAAGCTATGCAGATGTTCGACGGAAGGATTTGGAATTTCAAGAGGGAGATCAAGTAATGTTGAAAGTCTCGCCTTGGAAAGGCATAATGCGTTTTGGGAAACGAGGAAAACTCAATCCTCGTTATATTGGACCATTCAAGATCACCAAAAGAATTGGCCCGGTAGCCTACCGACTTGATCTGCCCCAGGAACTTAGTGACGTTCATAATACCTTCCACGTATCCAACCTTAATAAGTTCCTGGCTGATGTAACACTCATTATACCCATGGACGAGCTAGAGGTAGATGATAAGTTGAACTTCATTGAACAACCCGTGGAAATAATGGACCGAGAAGTCAAGAAACTAAAGCACAGCCGGATCGCGATAATAAAAGTCAGATGGAACTCTAAGCGAGGTCCTGAGTTTACGTGGGAACGCGAAGATTAGTTCCAGGAAAAATACCCTCACCTGTTCTCAAATACTCAAGTAGTGGAGAACACGAGCTAATTTCGGGATGAAATTCCCTTAACAGGGGGAGACTGTTACATCCGACATTAAAACAGGTTAGCAACTACGACCTAATCTGTATTTAATAGCCAATTATAACTCAGTCAGTAGTCACTAGAACTTAATCAAAGTGATTAATAAGGTTCATGAATAAATTCAATTCAATTAGAATCAAATTCATCGGTGCGATGAATCGGGGAATCAATTAATCCGATCGATTTACGATATGAGGGATTAATTCAACTAAGTACACAATTAATTATGATTAGTGACACTAATCATACACTAATACAATTACTTAACATTAATTATGCAAGACTAAAACAATTCATTAAACTAATGCATTCATAAGTATTTATGAATTTACATAAAAAGGGAAATACAAGAATACACTTTGAAATACATTTATAAAAAAAAATACACCATTATTACCCTCCTATGGCCGGCCACCATAGGAGGTACACAACCCCGATATTTAATTCCACCATCCATGCACAATCAACATCACACACCTCCATCTCCTTCTCCATACTTGGCATGATTTTCACTCCACCTCTCTTATCACCATCTTTTCAAGACCAAACTTTGCCTATAAATAAGACCACAATTCACACTTCATTTCCACACTTGCAACAACAAAAATTATCTCCTTTCTCCTTGCAAAAATCCGGCCACTACCTCCTTCAAAGCCAACAATTGCAAACTTTTGTTCTTCAAATTTGCAAGGAAGTATTCTTTGTGCAACTCTTTCAAGATCAAGTCTTCTACTCATTTTCATTCTCCTAACACTTCAAAGTAAGTAAATGCTAGCTTATTTCATATTATATTTATGTTTATATAAATCTTGCATAATATATATAATCACCACCAACAAGTTTCTTAAAAACTCAAGTTTATAAATTTCTAGTTTTTGTTTTAAAGTTGTTTTCTTCAAATGTGTTTATAAATATATAAACACATCATAAAACTGTAAATATTATGAAAAAAAGTTATATATATGGGTTTTATAACTTTTATACAAGTAGTCCTTGAATAAGCAACAAGAATCACTAGTTATTTCAAGTTTATAAACTACGGATTTTCGGCAGAAAATTTAAATCGAATTTGAAAAATCATAACTAATTCACGACTTAACAAAATGAGTTGATTCTTTTCTCAAAAGTTAGATCCATGTCTTAACTATAAATCTGGAAGGTTTCATAATTTATTTTGGAGTTTAGGACCTCCAGAAATTATTTGGGAAACTGAAAGTTTGACAACTCAAAAATAGCCAACATAGGGTTTTCAACAAGCTTTTTCCCAAACCTAAACATCTCAAAAAATGGCCGTTCTTGACTTTAAAAATTCTTTATATATAATAGTTTGATGTCCAAGAAAACCAAAGCCTAAAACGTTTTGGAGCTTGGTCAAAAACAGCCTCAAAGTAGGCCGAAAAACCTTCGAAAAAGCTGGAAAATTATATAAATATAAACTTGACGTTTTAAGTGGGTTTTATTTATAAACTTGTAATTTTGGGTGATTTAAGACATAAAAATCTATAAATATACATATTATGATATATTAAAGATATTAAGTCCCTATTATCATTTATGACTCAATTAAGCACATCCGGCTTCATCACCCATCAAACAACGCTAATTTACAGTTTACGCTCGTTTTTGCCATCGCACCCATGGTGAGTCTTCATAGCCCCTATTTTCACACTGTTATATTTTGGGGTTGAAATACATGCTATGTATTCATATAGACACAGAAACAACTTCATTTCTATTATGTATTACACATGTGGTTCCATCAGCCCTCAAATCATGAACCGTTAATTGCATTTATTTGTAAGCGTGAATATATTGTTGATAGATCTATCGGGAGTCATGTCCCCTATTCGGGTTAGTTCGACTCGGCTAACAGCGAGTGCATATATATATTTAACACACGGTGTTACGTATACGAATACTACACAGGGCAAACTCATTTAATTAAGCTTCGGTTGCACGATGGTTTATATGTAATACATAACATGTAATTTATGATTTTATAAATTCAAACTCAACTGTTGTTGTCCATACAAGTCAGATTTATGTGTAGACCTATGAGCTCACCAATAATTTTGTTGACGTACTTTAGCATGTATTTTCAGGAAATTTAGGCAAGTGTGCCACATCAGAAGTATTTTTCAAGCTTCCGCACCTAAAGAGTCGCATGCATTTTCAAAACTACCGGAGATTTAGTTACATTATTTTGATTACTTTAATTATGTATTTAAATTTCTGTACCGTGCGAACTACTTTTCATCATATCAGACTATGTAAAACATTTCCATATTTTAAAGTGTTATTGATGTATTTTTGAAAACGTCCATATAGTGGTCGTTCGGTATGATTATAGTTATGTTTCGCGACGTCACATTTCGTTGCCAACCGGGGTAATGGGGTGTCACATTTACTTTTCATGGTGTGCTTGGCCTTGGGCCTTAAAATAATTCGGATTCCGGTGTTTATGTCGGCACTGATGATTGTAGAACACTTTAAAACTTCTATGCATTGCCTTAATTCCATAGGACAATACATGCTTTAATTTCGTTCTCCATATATTCTTCCTATTTTAATCTTGATTTAGTGTCGGGGACGACACTTTCTTTAAGTTGGGGAAGGGGGAAAACACAAATATGTGTTAACATGCCATGAAAAATGCTTGCAACTTATAAGTTTTACTAATAATAAAAAAACGTAAATTATCGAGCCAAGCATGCACCCAAACAAACCGAAAAACGAAAAAAAATTTGATCGAATAGGTCCCCCAAGCGCAGCCGCCGGTGCAGGCCAGCGCCTGGGGGTGCGCCTGCCAGTTTTTCCCCATTTTAAATAGATTTTTTTTTGTAATCCCTACAAGAGTACCCCTTGCGCCCCCATTACGACTCCATCACCTTCTCAATCCATCTTCACACAAAAAACCCATTTTTGCCTACAAAATTCCTTAAAAATAAAGCTAAAACTCCGTATTAGGCAAGACTGGGCAAGAAACTTGAGTTTTCAACTCAAGTTGGGGAAGAAAGAGTCAAGCTAGGATCTCATCCACTTTTAAGTTAAACCAAATTTCTTCTTCCTTCTCATCAAACAAGGTATGAGCTCTTTACAATTTTCATGAAAAGATAGCTTTAATGGAGTTCTTGGGATCAATTTTGACTTTTAGGTTGACTTTTTGTATGACCAATTAAACAAGATTTAACTATTGATTATATGTTGCAAAGTAGATACAAGTTGAAATCTTGGTTAAAAATAAAAGGAGAAGTCATGCTAATCAAGTCACGAAAAGTTTGTTGTTATTTTATGCAATTTTGCTTAATTGACCAAGATGATAATGTGCTTAGCTTAAATAGCTTAAGTTATACATGTATGTGTTACATATGACATGGTTATTGCATAAAATACAATTTGTGATTCCTTGTCTTGAAACTAGAACAATTTTGAAAAGTGCAAAAATTATAAACTTAAGTGATTGTAATTGCAGGTGTCTCGACGAACAAGGCAACGTGTTGGAGAAGGTGCCAGTTCCTCTACCCGACCGAGGGTGGAATGGAACCCGGATTTCTACGTGTCACAACATCCGGCCAACATCCGGCAACAATTATTCATGACAAAGAAATTTTCAGGGAAGGTTCTAGTGGAGAAAAGAGTTAAGAAAGATGAGTTTGAAAACTATGGGGTAGTGAGGTGCTTTGATCGGTTAGGATGGGAAGCTGTCTTAGATTTATGCGGAGAACACATTTACCACGAAGAGGTGGTGGAATGGATGTCCACACTAAGAAGAGAAGAGGGCCAATTTAGGGGTGATTTCACGTTGATAGGACGTGTTAATGGACATGAATTTCCAATGACTGCACGTGCTCTGAGGGAAATTTTTGGAGTAGATATTGGAGTAGGCATGGATGAAGCACGAGTCTTCAATTATGAATACAAGACAGATGCACAGCGGGGTACACAGCTTACGCCAACTGGCAGAAATCTTAAGGATCGACTAAAATGCCGCAGCGGGGTACACAGCTTACGCCAGACACGACCTAAGCCCAATGGCGAAAGTATTGCATAAAATTGTTACCAATAATGTGCTCCCGAGAGATAGCGACTGTTGGTACATCCGGTGTGACGACAACAATCTAGTTTTGTTATTGATATCATGATTGTTTATGATGTTTACATTTGCATGGTAAGTTCTAGACTATCATAACAAGTTCTAGAATAAGTTCTAGAATAAGTTCTAGAAATAAGTTCTACAATAAGTTCTAGAATAAGTTCAAAGACAAGTTCTAGAATAAGTTCAAAGACAAGTTCTAGAATAAGTTCAAAGACAAGTTCTAGAACAAGTTCAAAGGAACAATTTCAAAGAAACAAGTTCAAAGACAAGTTCAAAGGAACAAGTTCGAAGACAAGTTCAAAGGAAAAAGTTCGAAGACAAGTTTAAAGGAACAAGTTCGAAGACAAGTTCGAGAGGAGCGTCTTCTCGAACTTGTCGTCTATATATTGAACTTTTCATTGTGAAATTAGGTATCTTTGACGGCTCAGAGGTTCTGTCGAACTTGAGAGCAAAAAGACCATCCGGGTGAAGGAGACTTTTGCAGAATTTGTCAGACGATTAGCAGAAGGCGATCTCGAACTTGATTGCAATCAGAGAGTTTCGTGAGGAGAGAATCATCGTGTCGGGGCTTTCTAAGTTGTTCGTCTATTACCGTGGTAGTCTCCGTGTTTTGGTGTGCGTGATATATCCGTCAAGCCACTAACGATGATTCCGCACTCGTTGGAAGGTGTTGCGTCAAGATAGATCCGTAGAGTTCAGACAACAAGTGGTATCAGAGCCATTGGGTGTTCGTTGGTGTTCTTCGTGTTCACTAAGAAACATCTGTGGTTTCTTGACGTTTTGGACGGTTAAAAGCACATTTTTAGAGGATTTCGAGTTTATCAAGTAAGATATCGGAAAATACTTTGCATTACTTCAAGTTTTTGATCGAAATCAATATTGTTACTCGTAAAAATATTGGTTTAATCTGAAAACTTGAAACACTCAAAGTATTAGCCGTTTTTCGAACTTGCGGCGCTCGAACATCAAGGGGGTATTAGGGTTTTCACAAATTTCGAGTTTGTCAGTAAAATACGCTCCTTTCGAAGTTCCTTAGGGTTTGATTCGAGTTAGGCCAATTCGAATTTGCTCAGATTTTGAATTTACTCTAAATTCGAATTTAGGGATTTCGAGTTTATTCAAACCTTCGAATTTGTCATTTGGTTCGATTTTAGTTGGACTTCAAACTTAATCTCGAATATACTTCCAAACGAGTTAAAAATTAATTAAATTCGAACTAACTCAGGTTCAAAAGAGTTAATTTAAATTAATTTTGAATTAAACTAATTAAGTTTTAGATTCAACATTTTTGAAACAATGATAAGTCTACAAACGTATATTGAGATGGATCACGAGGTCGGAAAAGCAAATTCTCCACCAAAGTTGATGAAATTGGAGCATTATTATTGGTGGAAGGATAGCTTCGCCAACTTCGCTAGATTTAATGAAATGAGGATGTGGATTTGAATGGACGAGGAATACATTCCACCTACGGCAGAGTTTGAAGGATGTCAAAGAGTCTTGTCATACTCAAAGATGAAGGACGATGATAAGAAGCTTTATGAGGCCGAGAACCGAGCATTCTCGATTATTAGAATGGCATTACCTCAGGAGATCCTGCACACATTTCGAAATCAACGAACATCAAAAGAGTTGTGGGATGCACTGGAGAAAAGGTGTGAAGGTAATTCGAGGGTTAGGAAAGGTAGAATGGAAATGCTCAAGCAGCAGTTCGCTATTTTTCAAAGCTTTGAAAAACGAAAAGCTGGATGAGACATTACCAGATTCTATCATTTGTTGACAGTGTTAGACAATCACGATGTCAAGTATCGTGAATTGGAGAAAATTGAAAAGATTCTAGATGCTTTACCAGCCAAATGGGAGATGCATGTAACGCTGATAAAGCATGATTAAGAGAAATTTGAAACTCTAACTCTAGAAAAAGTCATAGGAACGCTGAGGGCCTATAACTTTCAGTTGCTGAAGAAGGAACGGGAGTATGACCAAGTACAAGATCCGGACATGTATTTTGGAAATCCAAACCTTCAGTCGCGAGTGAACTACAAACAGCCACAAAATTTTATTCTGGAGAGCAATAAGGCATATCAAGAGAAGCAGAAGAATCTTATGATAGGGCATTTCTGGGTTTTTCAAATCCGGATGATCAGCCACAGGCATCTACTTCAGGATCATCATCTCAGGGATACACAAAAATGCCAATGAGTGCTAAAACTACAGAGGAGCAATTGAAGTTCTAGCATCGTTTGTAGCAGCTTACGGGAATTGTATTCAAGGGAAAATAATTGATCCAGCTCTATGGGAAGAAGATTATGATCAGGTGGATCAGGATGACTTGGAACAAATGGACCTAGAATGGCAATTGGCTATGGTCACACAGAGATTGAAGAGGTTCATGAAAACAACGGGAAGAAATCTAAGTGTGAACAATGTAGGATTCGATAAGTCAAAAGTTAAGTGTTATAACTGTCAGGGGTTGGGACACTTTGCGAGAGAGTGTCAAAGACCTAAGATGGATAATCATCAGAACTCAGGACGTCAGTATTTAGTCAGTTCAGGGAATCAGGGTTCAGTATCTGGTTTACTTACTATTGTGGAGTCTAACAAACAGTTAGATGGACATATGATTGGAATACACATCCAGAGTCAAATACTAGGGCTTTCATGGCCGATGTGACCGAAACGGATATGGGAGCAGAAGAGGAAAAGAAAGAGGATACACAACAGTCTGATTCAGAACCTTTGGTGGTGGAAATTACCGAGGAGCTGACTACTTTGGAGTTTGCAGCTCAGATGGCCAACATCAAATCTGATCGGAAAAAGGTAATTCTAAACTTTTCTACTTTTCGTGATTTATGTGTTTTATGTATTACTTTGAATGATAAATTGAACTTAGTACTAGAAACACATTCATCTATGACTGCTCAAATTCAATCGTTAAAAACAGATAATGCTAATTTATTAGACATTAAGGAAGACCTTCAGGCCAAACTGAGAAATGATGCTCAACATTTAATAGTTCTGAATGACAAATTAATTTAACAAAGTGTCAGGAATGAACTAATTTATGAGCATGTAGAGTCACTGACCAAAAAGATCTCTCTTAGAGATATGGAATTAGCTGAGTCTAGGGCTAAGGTTGTTGAGGCAAATAGCAACCACCTACCTACTCCTCATGATGAGACCAATGATATGGTTAAATCAGAGGTAGTCAAGGTAACTGAGTCTTTTAAAGTATCTTCAACTACTACTCAGGTTAGGCAAACGGTACACTGTGTTCAGTCTAGTTGTAAGCAAAAACTAGAAGAAGAAAAGACTCTATGTAATAATAACAAATGGGAGTTAAAGCAAGCTGTTGATACAAACAATCAAGGCATTAGTAAAACACCTAGGTCAAAGAGTGCGTATAAGAAATCTATTTACAAAATGTCTTGCTTTAAGTGTCATGAGAAAGGACATGTTGCTTCAGGTTGTCCCTACAAAAAGTCAGAGTCTTCACTAAACATAGGGAAACACGAGCAGCAAACCTTAAAAACAATGCCTAGTGATACGAGATGGAGTAGTTCTCAAATTTCTGAGAAGAACTCATTTGTGATTTCACGTCTAAGTAGTCGACAACCACCGGTGTCTCTCAGACAAAATGAGGGACTTAGGAATAATTCACCGAATAGATCCCCTAGTCAATCAATGTCTGGTCCCCAATCCTTCATTAGGAATAATTCTCCTAAGAGGAGCACACTCTAGTTAGGTATAATTCTCCTAATAGACATAAGACACCAGGTAGAGCCCAGAACTATCAAACTGAGATGTACTATAACAGATTTTACTCAAGGGTTGAACCGCAAAGAGCAACCCAAAGGTCGATAATGGATGTTAATCACTCAACTCCACAACATGTTCTCAATCGAAAACCCAAGTCACCTGAAAGGAGAGATGGGTATTTGAAAGAGTTCAAGTTTGTGGATGAGGATGGTATTATCAAGTCAGTCATGGCTTGGGTTCCCCATGATAACTAACTTTTCTTGTTTAGTCTGCAGGAGTTAACTACAGGTCCTAATAACCAATGTTTTATGGATAGTGGTTGCTCTCGACACAGGACATGGGTACAGAGGACGAAATAGCAGGCATGTTGATTGGGTCCTTAGACCAAGTGGAGAAGTCTTAAGGGAAAATTAAGGGTAAAGTGAGGTAATTGATATAACAATGTTGGTAATAACAACTATGCGAATCTTTTTACTAAAGCATTTGATAAGTCACGCTTTGAGTTGTTAGTTCAACTAAATGGTATGTATAATCCAGAGTAACTTGACCTTAGTCTATTTTCATTCTTTTTAATAGTAAGTTAGTAGTTAAGTAGAATTTATTTCCTTTTTATAGTAAGATAATAGATTAGTTTATTAGCTTACTCTTATTTATGAAAAACAAAAGAAAAAAGAGAGAAAATCATAAAATGCTCAAAAAAAGAGAATATTAGAAAATTTGAGTTAAGTCTTAGAGACATAGGTTCAAAGTGACGAAAATTAGCACAGTCGGTACAATCTCTAAGTGTTAAGCTTTCACACATAATGCACCTTAACCTCTAAGTGATGTACATTTTCTTGTTTCATGTGTTGGTAGGCATAATACACAAAGGGAATCTCAAAAGCTAATTAAATATTCAAGAAAAAGTCATATGTGTAACTAACTTAGATGTATGACCAAAGGGTCTTAATTTTTTAATGTTAGAGACATACAGACATTGATTCTAAATGAGGTATGCAAATTTTCTGGGGGATGTATAGCAACATCAGATGCATCTTAAAGAAAAGAAAAGAATAGAAAAATCATGATAGAAAATTGAGAGTCAAAACAAGTAACTTTGTTGTACGTAAGTACAGACCTGTTGCCTCTGGTTTGACTCGAGTTAGCTAGATAAGTCGCTTTGTTGTACGTCAGTACAGACCTGTCACTGCTGTCTTGCTAGCTTTAAATAAACTTTAAGACAAACTAAGACACTCTGTTGTATGTAAATACAGAACTGTGTCCGACGTTTGCCTTTTAAAGAAAATTTGCAATACCGAAATGTTATAATCATTGTGTGTATGCCTTGATCATAAAAGTATGTCTAAGTATGGGACACGTAAGGTAGTTTCTTGATAAATAAAAAGGCTAAGAGATATTCTAAAGTGTAACATGTTTTAAGGGAAAATCTTATCAACAATCGACTTGGAAAGTATCTCACGACAAACAATCAAAGGAATCAAAAATTCCTAAGTGTGAAAGTGTTATACTGAAAGTGCATATTGACACCGCTATCTGATTGAACCTTCTTTGACTTTCTCGCAAAAATATTCTGTTTAGTTTAGGCCGTAAAGTTATTAAAAGTAGTTTAGAGTAGCTTACGTTTAAATTTTCTTCAATATTTTATTTTATTTTATTTTAGTTTTATTTTATTCTATTTTATTTTATTTTATTTTATTTTAGTTTTATTTTATTCTATTTTATTTTATTTTATTTTATTTTAACTAGGATAAAGGTCAAAAGTTACTAGGATGCATTCTAGTTGGAAAAACAAAATTTGCGTGATAATCAGTTGCTAAAAGTGAAGGGTTCCGTGATTAGTTGAAAAGGTTGAAAATTGTTCAAAGTTTTTCAAAACTTAAGATAAGTTGAAAATCGTTCAAAGTTTTTTTCAAAACTTACGATGTTGTGACTGTTTAACGAAGATAATGATTGTTTCTCTTGAACTTAATTCTAGTGTTTGGTTTACGTTCTAATCCTTCAAAGAATGTAAGTAAGGAGAGTTTCATTGCATTTTTATTGTTGAATAATGGTTTTTAATGTATTACTAACGCATTATGACTTGTTTCATGTGTTGATAACTCAATACTAGAAGCTATCGTCAAGGGGGAGTCTGTTGATACACCTGATGTGACAATAGCTGTCTAGTTTCGATATTCATAGTCTCTGAATCTGATAGTCTACTATGATCAATGAACAACAACTAGAAGCTATCGTCAAGGGGGAGTCTGCTGGTACATCCGGTGTGACGACAGCAATCTAGTTTTGTTATTGATATAATGATTGTGTATGATGTTTACATTTGCATGGTAAGTTCTAGACTATCATAACAAGTTCTAGAATAAGTTCTAGAAATAAGTTCTAGAATAAGTTCAAAGACAAGTTCTAGAATAAGTTCAAAGGAACAAGTTCAAAGGAACAAGTTCAAAGGAACAAGTTCGAAGACAAGTTCAAAGGAACAAGTTCGAAGACAAGTTCAAAGACAAGTTCAAAGGAACAAGTTCGAAGACAAGTTCGAGAGGAGCGTCTTCTCGAACTTGTCGTCTATATATTGAACTTTTCAATGTGAAATTAGGTATCTTTGACGGCTCAGAGGTTCTGTCGAACTTGAGAGCAAAAAGATCATCCGGGTGAAGGAGACTTTTGCAAAATTTGTGAGACGATTAGAAGAAGGCGATCTCGAACTTGATTGCAATCAGAGAGTTTCGTGAGGAGAGAATCATCATGTCGGGGTGTTCCAAGTTGTTCGTCTATCACCGTGGTAGTCTCCGTGTTTCGGTGTGCGTGATATATCCGTCAAGCCACTAACAAGGATTCCGCACTCGTTAGAAGGTGTCGCATCAAGATAGATCCGTATAGTTCAGACCTTACAGCGACTTAACAAAGATACGACACAAAGAAGTGACGATTTTATATGCATTGATGACGGGAGAGCCGAGTCTCTCTTTTGCGTGGATTGTGATGAACGACCTTTGGTCGATGTATGATACGAGGGAGAGAAAAATTATTCCTCACGGATGGGTTATATCGGAGTTTTAAAGAGCACAAACCGCTATTTCACCTGTCTCCGTTCCACGAGTAGTTTCCGGCGTCGTTATCACAGCAGCTATGATCCAAAGCATCACCTAGCGCCAAACAGACCAAGGGTTTGAGATTTTTGATTCAGACACGGGGAAGACACATAGGGAGTCGTATGGAAATGCTCAAGCAGCAGTTCGCTATTTTTCAAAGCTTTGAAAAACGAAAAGCTGGATGAGACATTACCAGATTCTATCATTTGTTGACAGTGTTAGACAATCACGATGTCAAGTATCGTGAATTGGAGAAAATTGAAAAGATTCTAGATGCTTTACCAGCCAAATGGGAGATGCATGTAACGCTGATAAAGCATGATTAAGAGAAATTTGAAACTCTAACTCTAGAAAAAGTCATTAGAACGCTGAGGGCCTATAACTTTCAGTTGCTGAAGAAGGAACGGGAGTATGACCAAGTACAAGATCCGGACATGTATTTTGGAAATCCAAACCTTTAGTCGCGAGTGAACTACAAACAGCCACAAAATTTTATTCTGGAGAGCAATAAGGCATATCAAGAGAAGCAGAAGAATCTTATGATAGGGCATTTCTGGGTTTTTCAAATCCGGATGATCAGCCACAGGCATCTACTTCAGGATCATCATCTCAGGGATACACAAAAATGCCAATGAGTGCTAAAACTACAGAGGAGCAATTGAAGTTCTAGCATCGTTTGTAGCAGCTTACGGGAATTGTATTCAAGGGAAAATAATTGATCCAGCTCTATGGGAAGAAGATTATGATCTGGTGGATCCGGATGACTTGGAACAAATGGACCTAGAATGGCAATTGGCTATGGTCACACAGAGATTGAAGAGGTTCATGAAAACAACGGGAAGAAATCTAAGTGTGAACAATGTAGGATTCGATAAGTCAAAAGTTAGGTGTTATAACTGTCAGGGGTTGGGACACTTTGCGAGAGAGTGTCAAAGACCAAAGATGGATAATCATCAGAACTCAGGACGTCAGTATTTAGTCAGTTCAGGGAATCAGGGTTCAGTATCTGGTTTACTTACTATTGTGGAGTCTAACAAACAGTTAGATGGCACATATGATTGGAATACACATCCAGAGTCAAATACTATGGCTTTCATGGCCGATGTGACAGAAACGGATATGGGAGCAGAAGAGGAAAAGAAAGAGGATACACAACAGTCTGATTCAGAACCTTTGGTGCTGGAAATTACCGAGGAGCTGACTACTTTGGAGTTTGCAGCTCAGATGGCCAACATCAAATCTGATCGGAAAAAGGTAATTCTAAACTTTTCTACTTTTCGTGATTTATGTGTTTTATGTATTACTTTGAATGATAAATTGAACTTAGTACTAGAAACACATTCATCTATGACTGCTCATATTCAATCGTTAAAAACAGATAATGCTAATTTATTAGACATTAAGGAAGACCTTCAGGCCAGACTGAGAAATGATGCTCAACATTTAATAGTTCTGAATGACAAATTAATTGAACAAAGTGTCAGGAATGAAATAATTTATGAGCATGTAGAGTCACTGACCAAAGAGATCTCTCTTAGAGATATGGAATTAGCTGAGTCTAGGGCTAAGGTTGTTGAGGCAAATAGCAACCACCTACCTACTCCTCATGATGAGACCAATGATATGGTTAAATCAGAGGTAGTCAAGGTAACTGAGTCTTTTAAAGTATCTTCAACTACTACTCAGGTTAGGCAAACGGTACACTGTGTTCAGTCTAGTTGTAAGCAAAAACTAGAAGAAGAAAAGACTCTATGTAATAATAACAAATGGGAGTTAAAGCAAGCTGTTGATACAAACAATCAAGGCATTAGTAAAACACCTAGGTCAAAGAGTGCGTATAAGAAATCTATTTACAAAATGTCTTGCTTTAAGTGTCATGAGAAAGGACATGTTGCTTCAGGTTGTCCCTACAAAAAGTCAGAGTCTTCACTAAACATAGGGAAACACGAGCAGCAAACCTTAAAAACAATGCCTAGTGATACGAGAAGGAGTAGTTCTCAAATTTCTGAGAAGAACTCATTTGTGATTTCACGTCTAAGTAGTCGACAACCACCGGTGTCTCTCAGACAAAATGAGGGACTTAGGAATAATTCACCGAATAGATCCCCTAGTCAATCAATGTCTGGTCCCCAATCCTTCATTAGGAATAATTCTCCTAAGAGGAGCACACTCTAGTTAGGTATAATTCTCCTAATAGACATAAGACACCAGGTTGAGCCCAGAACTATCAAACTGAGATGTACTATAACAGAAATTACTCAAGGGTTGAACCGCAAAGAGCAACCCAAAGGTTGATAATGGATGTTAATTACTCAACTCCACAACATGTTCTCAATCGAAAACCCAAGTCACCTGAAAGGAGAGATGGGTATTTGAAAGAGTTCAAGTTTGTGGATGAGGATGGTATTATCAAGTCAGTCATGGCTTGGGTTCCCCATGATAACTAACTTTTCTTGTTTAGTCTGCAGGAGTTCACTACAGGTCCTAATAACCAATGTTTTATGGATAGTGGTTGCTCTCGACACAGGACATGGGTACAGAGGACGAAATAGCAGGCATGTTGATTGGGTCCTTAGACCAAGTGGAGAAGTCTTAAGGGAAAATTAAGGGTAAAGTGAGGTAATTGATATAACAATGTTGGTAATAACAACTATGCGAATCTTTTTACTAAAGCATTTGATAAGTCACGCTTTGAGTTGTTAGTTCAACTAAATGGTATGTATAATCCAGAGTAACTTGACCTTAGTCTATTTTCATTCTTTTTAATAGTAAGTTAGTAGTTAAGTAGAATTTATTTCCTTTTTATAGTAAGATAATAGATTACTTTATTAGCTTACTCTTATTTATGAAAAAACAAAAGAAAAAAGAGAGAAAATCATAAAATGCTCAAAAAAAGAGAATATTAGAAAATTTGAGTTAAGTCTTAGAGACATAGGTTCAAAGTGACGAAAATTAGCACAGTCGATACAATCTCTAAGTGTTAAGCTTTCACACATAATGCACCTTAACCTCTAAGTGATGTACATTTTCTTGTTTCATGTGTTGGTAGGCATAATACACAAAGGGAATCTCAAAAGCTAATTAAATATTCAAGAAAAAGTCATATGTGTAACTAACTTAGATGTATGACCAAAGAGTCTTAATTTTTTAATGTTAGAGACATACAGACATTGATTCTAAATGAGGTATGCAAATTTTCTGGGGGATGTATAGCAACATCAGATGCATCTTAAAGAAAAGAAAAGAATAGAAAAATCATGATAGAGAATTGAGAGTCAAAACAAGTAACTTTGTTGTACGTAAGTACAGACCTGTTGCCTCTGGTTTGACTCGAGTTAGCTAGATAAGTCGCTTTGTTGTACGTCAGTACAGACCTGTCACTGCTGTCTTGCTAGCTTTAAATAAACTTTAAGACAAACTAAGACACTCTCTTGTATGTAAATACAGAACTGTGTCCGACGTTTGCCTTTTAAAGAAAATTTGCAATACCGAAAAGTTATAATCATTGTGTGTATGCCTTGATCATAAAAGTATGTCTAAGTATGGGACACGTAAGGTAGTTTCTTGATAAATAAAAAGGCTAAGGGATATTCTAAAGTGTAACATGTTTTAAGGGAAAATCTTATCAACAATCGACTTGGAAAGTATCTCACGACAAACAATCAAAGGAATAAAAAATTCCTAAGTGTGAAAGTGTTATACTGAAAGTGCATATTGACACCGCTATCTGATTGAACCTTCTTTGACTTTCTCGCAAAAATATTCTGTTTAGTTTAGGCCGTAAAGTTATTAAAAGTAGTTTAGAGTAGCTTAAGTTTAAATTTTCTTCAATATTTTATTTTATTTTATTTTGGTTTTATTTTATTCTATTTTATTTTATTTTATTTTATTTTAGTTTTATTTTATTCTATTTTATTTTATTTTATTTTATTTTAACTAGGATAAAGGTCAAAAGTTACTTGGATGCATTCTAGTTGGAAAAACAAAATTTGCGTGATAATCAGTTGCTAAAAGTGAAGGGTTCCGTGATTAGTTGAAAAGGTTGAAAATTGTTCAAAGTTTTTCAAAACTTAAGATAAGTTGAAAATCGTTCAAAGTTTTTTTCAAAACTTACGATGTTGTGACTGTTTAACGAAGATAATGATTGTTTCTCTTGAACTTAATTCTAGTGTTTGGTTTACGTTCTAAACCTTCAAAGAATGTAAGTAAGGAGAGTTTCATTGCATTTTTATTGTTGAATAATGGTTTTTAATGTATTACTAACACATTATGACTTGTTTCATGTGTTGATAACTCAATACTAGAAGCTATCGTCAAGGGGGAGTCTGTTGATACACCTGATGTGACAATAGCTGTCTAGTTTCGATATTCATAGTCTCTGAATCTGATAGTCTACTACGATCAATGAACAACAACTAGAAGCTATCGTCAAGGGGGAGTCTGCTGGTACATCCGGTGTGACGACAGCAATCTAGTTTTGTTATTGATATCATGATTGTGTATGATGTTTACATTTGCATGGTAAGTTCTAGACTATCATAACAAGTTCTAGAATAAGTTCTAGAAATAAGTTCTAGAATAAGTTCAAAGACAAGTTCTAGAATAAGTTCAAAGGAACAAGTTCGAAGACAAGTTCAAAGGAACAAGTTCGAAGACAAGTTCAAAGACAAGTTCAAAGGAACAAGTTCGAAGACAAGTTCGAGAGGAGCGTCTTCTCGAATTTGTCGTCTATATATTGAACTTTTCAATGTGAAATTAGGTATCTTTGACGGCTCAGAGGTTCTGTCGAACTTGAGAGCAAAAAGACCATCCGGGTGAAGGAGACTTTTGCAGAATTTGTGAGACGATTAGAAGAAGGCGATCTCGAACTTGATTGCAATCAGAGAGTTTCGTGAGGAGAGAATCATCATGTCGGGGCGTTCTAAGTTGTTCGTCTATCACCGTGGTAGTCTCCGTGTTTCGGTGTGCGTGATATATCCGTCAAGCCACTAACAAGGATTCCGCACTCGTTGGAAGGTGTCGCATCAAGATAGATCCGTATAGTTCAGACCTTACAGCGACTTAACAAAGATACGACACAAAGAAGTGACGATTTTATATGCATTGATGACGGGAGAGCCGAGTCTCTCTTTTGCGTGGATTGTGATGAACGACCTTTGGTCGATGTATGATACGAGGGAGAGAAAAATTATTCCTCACGGATGGGTTATATCGGAGTTTTAAAGAGCACAAACCGCTATTTCACCTGTCTCCGTTCCACGAGCAGTTTCCGGCGTCGTTATCACAGCAGCTATGATCCAAAGCATCACCTAGCGCCAAACAGACCAAGGGTTTGAGATTTTTGATTCAGACACGGGGAAGACACATAGGGAGTCGTGTGGTATCGAGGAAGCCGAGGCATATCACCAGCACCAGGCCGAATGGTTACATGCAGCTGGCGGAGCCAATGATATGACCCAGGTGATCGCACGTCTAGACGCAATGAACTTGCGGTTGGGTAGCTTTTAAGAAGATGTGGTTGGGCAAATGGACGAGTTCCAACACGAGTTGGAAACCCAAATGAACCGTATTGACGAGATTTACACGGGCGTGCGAGCTACGGCATTTCAAAATTCCTTTTACAATTAGCAGCAGTGGGCATACATAGATGCGGTGAGAGACCACATGAACTACAATGCCGGTTTGCCACACCAACAATACAAGAACTACCAACAACTACACAAGGGAACAGTGTGGTTCATCCAGCGAACTCATACCCACCGGCACCACTGATGCAAGAAGACCGAAACCCTTTCGGTGAATTCTTTGCCGGCATATTTGGACCACCACCACCACCACAATAGTCAGGTTCTCCCGTTCATCTTCTTTAGTAGGATGATTTACGGTTATTGCGTGCATTTCTATTATCGAATAAGTGAGTTTCTTTTTGAATAAGATTGAGTGAGAAGTAAGTCGTTAGAATAATTCAATTGAATTTCCCTATAATTCTTTGTTGTTGAGCTTGCGACCTAAAAATGATGATGTTAGTTAGGTCGGTTTCAAGTAAAAAGATATAATTAAATGAGTTTAGATAGATCACAAAGAGTCATAAACGCTTAAAATCAAAGAAGTGAACTGATTTTAAAGTAGGATATAGTGTGTTGTAACGAGTGGTAAATGACAAAAATTTCCAATAGCCGCTAATAATTCATGCAATAAGGGGGAGGAAATGAACACAAATATAAGCCTCAATTCAAGTGTGGCCTAGTTGATTCAGGAAATTAAGTTTGAAGGGTACCATCATGCCTAGCCCCCTAAGGTCAACTGGTCTTGGAGTGGCTGACCCAAATCCTGCTACACGGATCAACTAGAAAGCCATGTTAAACTTGAACGAAAAAATAGAAATATCGCATGAAAAAGAGTAAAACAAAAAGGAAAAGAAAAATCAGTAACTCTAATCATGCATTGAGGAAAAAGATGGCCCAGTGACCCACGTGAATTCAATTCTGTAACCTTGAGCTAAAAGGATTATAGCGTTGAGGAATTTTTTAAACAACTATCCTAGAGACGTCACGTTATATCTGAAAATAATCTAGTTCGTGTACTTCAATATAAGTGTGTTTATGAAGGCTAGTGTTTGTTTAAATGAGTTGGTTGTATCTTCCCCTCTTGAGAAACCCGATATGTTTAAAGTCTGATTTTCGTTGCTTGCTAGGGACGATCCAGTGATAAGTTGGGGAAGTTTGATCGGGTTATAAATAACCATGTTTATTAAGCGTAAAAGAGTTGTTTTAAATGAAAATACGTCATCGAATGTGCTGCTATTGAGTAAATTCTGTGCTTGTGCAGGTAAAAAAATTCAGTCTAAGTTGGCAAAAATGGAAGAAAATCAGAACACTTTTTAGAGAGCCAGGCGCAGAGGGGGCGCAGCCGTGTGCCCCGAACGAGTGCTCAACAGAACGAATTAAATTGCCAAAATACCGATTTTAGAGTCAGACGCAGGGGGGGGGGGGGCGCAGGCCTGCGCCTACGGCTGCGCCTAACCCATTAAATTAAATTCCAGCCATTTTTAGGGTTCTCAGCTCTCCTCTATAAATAAAAAACTCAAAGGAGGAAAAAGATCATTTTTTGAAGAGAGAAAAGCTTAGAAAGAGGTCACGTTTGAGCGAATACGAGTATGAAGCAAGCACGAGTCAAGCTACGACATTGCTACGAAGATGGAATACACAACTCTGGAGTATTACACCAATGATGTCCGGCTAATATCACACTAATCATTCTCGGAGGAAGCACAACGCTAAGTGTTTAATTTCTATGAACGATTTCTTCTGTTTGCATGGTTTTTATTGTTTGTGTTTTGATTGTCAACGAATGATTGTTATTTGTTTAGTTGCGTTTCGCAAGATAGTTCGTTGATATTTTATTATTCGTGTCGAGTTACATGTTTAATTAAGACGAGTAATCAACGTATCACGTGCTATGCCCAAGATCACGTAACAATTCTGATAATAATTATAAAGAAAAGATTATGTCTATGTAATCTTCACTTCGCTTATGAAATCAAATATAAAGCTAAGTGTGGAATCTGGGAATGATTATCTTCGTTACTACATTTAATCAAACAACTCAATTAAGTTTTCTTTTTACAAATTGCGCAAGTAGTTTACTTTACAAAGCAAACGATAATCATTTTCAACCAATCACTTTTTCCATGTAATTAAAATATAACGCTAGTCGCTCGAATACGTAAAATCAACCTCTCGCTCTCTGTGGATACGATCCCTACTTACCGTAACTTCTAAGGTAATTAGTGGTTATATTTGGCGAGGTAACGACACTCGTATCACATCCCGAGCTGGTTTAGCTTCTGGATCAGTAATGATTCGGTGCATACAAAAAGTGGAACTGATTCCTTTTAAATCAGCTATCGTCCACCATACTGCTTCTTTATATTTCACTAACACCTGCAGTAGAGCTTTCTCTTGCTCTTCAGTCAGATCTGATGAAACTATGACAAGCAACGTGTCATTCTGACCTAGAAAAGCATATTTTAAATGAGATGACAGCTCCTTCAATTCTAGAACAGGTGGTTGCTCTATTGAAGGTTTGGCTGACTTGGGTAAATTAGTAGGTAATTTTTCAGTCCTATGGGTCCACGGTGGTTGTTTTGACTCTAGTGTGGATTCCATGACTACTTCTAACTCATCACACTCAGTATGATTAACTTGGCTAATTCATTTTCAGCAGAGAATAACTCAGTATCATCTTTGGTGTTGATTAACGAACTATGCTGCAGCGCAAGTTTGTCCACGATGTCTATAAGATAACAATCTGAATCAATAGTAGAGACACTTGAAGCAATAAACACATTCACTCTCAATTTTCTATTACCAAAGGCAATATCCACTGCTTCTGTCCTACAATTAATTTCCTCTTAGGGATCCCCTTCTTCTTTGGATCGTCTTTCTCCTCATACACGACTTCAGTGTCGGTATCTTCTTCTGCCTCTTTCTCTTTAGGCATCTCTATATCATTGTCTACCTCTCTTCCACTGCTTAATGTGGTTATCTTAGCTACTTTATTAACTTTGTTAATTTCATGCTTCTTATCTTTGTTATGATGATCAGCGTGTGAAGGATTGGGAATAGTATTGCTAGGAAGCTTCCCCTCCTCACGCCGAGTAAGCGACTCAACTATCTGACCCATCTGCAAATTGTGCAGAAGTCATATTTGTATCTACTTGGAATTATGGTTGATCACTATAATTTGACTTATAATATCCTTCATCCTTCGCTGCTGAAGTTGGACCATATTGATATTCTCTCTTTGGTGGTTCATATCTTGGTTTGGATTGATGATCGGTAGGTTGATCATTTTTCCATCAAAAGTTGGGATGGTTTCTATATCCCGGATTGTATGTTTCCGAAAATGGATTATTCCTCTCTCGATGAGCTCTAAATCCGTAAACTTCATTAGCAAATTCCTCAGTGGATTGCACTTGAGGACATGCGTCAGAATGATGTGATGGATCTCCGCATGTAACGCATTAATTGATGCGCTAGGGTTTGAAAAACCCTTCATTAATTGATCCATTTTCTTTCCTAGTTCTGAAATCTCAGTTTTATCCTCACGTTTCCAGGCATTATCTATGGCTATAACTTGAACTCCTATACTATTTTCAGAAACACCTTGGTCTTTAAGACCTTTGCCAAGTTGATTAAGCAACTCCCAAGCTTCATCATCTTCATTACCTAAAAATGTGCCTCCTAAGGGAGCTATAATCATATTACGACTTTCTTGACTCACATCTTTAAATAATGTTTTGATAAGCATCCATTTGGGTACCTCGTGGTGTGGACAAGCTCTCAGTAACTCGTTCATACGATCGAACGCTTCGTAGAATTATTTGCCCGGTTTTTGTTTAAATCCAGTAATTTCCTTTCTTTTATCAGTTGTTTTGCTAATGGGGTAATATTCATTAAGGAATTCTCGTTTCATTTGATCCCATGTTGTAATGCTATTGGTTGGTAAGGATATGAACCAATTCTTCACTTTCTTTTTTAACGACAAAGGAAATAATTGAAGTTTTAAACCGTCGGTGGTTATACCTCGAACATGGTTGGCTTTACAAATAGCTGTGAACTCAGCTAAATGTACATAGGGTTCCTCACTTGGCATCCCTCGAAAGATCGGAAAATTTTAGAATAATTGAGGACGAAGTTCGGGTTCGTTCTCGTTTTCGGGATAACGAATTGGACACGGGTCGGGCACATCATCTGGGCGGTAATGCGACTCAACCGTACGTCTCAACTAATCACCCATTCTAGCAACTATGCGCTCGGGTTCTTCTTGATCACTATTTCATGGGGAAATCGGAGGGCTTTCTAAATTAGGAATCTCTGAATCGGGAATTTCTAAATCAGGAATTTCTTCCTCTTGTGCGTTTAAATTCTCCGTGATTAATTGTTGACTTTGAATCCTGACAGTCTTTCTGTTCGATCTCGCAACTTTTTCGATCTCAGGTTCGAATTGTAGCGGCAATCCTTTAGCCGATCGACGTGTGTGCATACACTAAATAAAATACTAATTAAAGATTAAAAACTTAATTAACCTAATATTTTTGCTGGTAAAATAGAGGACTACAATTTCCTTTTTGAATTTTTAATAATTTTTTCAATAATTATAATAATAAAATAAAGACTAAAAATAACTAAAGAAAGGAACTTAAACTTAATTACTTAAAACTAAGGCAACAAACTAACTTTAAACCTAAACTACCATTATACTCTCTGGCAACGGCGCCAAAAGTCTGACGGGCCGTCATTGGGACCCGCAGAATTAGTCCTTAAATCCACTATTTAGCTAGAGAAGTAAGGGTCGAATCCACAAGGAGTGTGGTCGTAATTAGGATTGAGTTATTAGCCTTATAAGTTTATTGAATGCATTTAAATTGTGAATTTGTGGACTTGAATGATTTTTTTAGAGTAATGATTTACTATTGCTTTGTAACTAAAATTAAGGATGAAGTAACTAACGAAGAAGATAAACAATAAAGATACGAATAACCATTCATGGAATCACCACGGCATAAGTATTACTCACTATAATTTCATGCAACGATCACATAGACATAATCAATTGCGTGACTAAATTAATCAAACGTGTTTTAACCAATAACTCTCGGCATAGCGTATGCAGCATTAATACTCGTCTTAATCCCTATAATAATGGATTCGGTACGAATAATAATACCACGATAAACTATCTTGCTTTTACCAATCGCAACACATAATCATAATCATAGTCAAATGTTTATCATTTGCATACACATAATAGATCTTGCTTAATACGAATACATAAAAACATTAGAAACTAAAGAAGAGTAAACTTAGCCGTAGATCCTCCGAAAACGGCTAATGGGATTAGCCGCTCATCGTATGCTCGTTACAATCATAGATCTGAGCCATTGGGTAGCTTGCGAACCACCATCTTCGTTCTCTTGTCATAGATCCACTCCAGCAGGGCTTCGGCACACTTTCACACACGTCGGGACTCTCTCCAAAGCTGCCCCTTGCCTTGTATTTATAGGGAGGTCGAGATTAGGGTTCCAGAGGATGTAACGCGTTTTTTTAACCGCACTAGCACATGCCAGACGTAGGCCTGCGGCCCGCTATGCCCGGATATGTCTAGGGTTTAGCTGGCGTGTGCTGGAACGTATCTGGACAGTTTAGGCGCTATGTGGAGCGCTGGGTGGCGCAGGCCTGCGCCCCCCTCAGCCCGATTTGCTCTGAATTCTCTTGGATTGCTTCTTTTTAACATCTTGGCCCTGAAATACAAACTTGGAGTAATAATATGGATTTTACAAAGTATCAGTGCTTAAAATGATCATAATATGATTCAGAAATCATATAAATTATAGACTTATCAGTAGGACATGGTCTAAGTTAGTTTGCAAAACCGGTTAGATGCTTGAAGAAGGTTTCAATGAGGACAATGCCACAGGATGTTCTAAGAAACATGATGTGGTGGATTGTTAACAATGAAACAGCTGAAGCTATAATAGAGGTTGAAGATGATAAGGTTATAACTCTTTGCATCTTGTGAACCTTTCTCAGGGTAATCTACAGAAGCTTCATGAGCAGCCGATTTTGATTCATGAAGGTTGGAGTTCGGAAGGCAGAAAACACCAGAGAATGGTTAGAGGTTGCGTTAATCTGGGATTATTTACAGGAAGCAATCTGAACATGCCTAAAATTGAATATCAATGAATAACAGCTAGAAGTTATCGTCAAGGGGGAGTGTGTTGGTACACCCGGTGTGACGATAGTAGTCTAGTCTCGTTATTGATGGTCTGTTGTGATCGATGAAAAACAACTAGAAGCTATCATGAAGGGGGAGTCTGTTGGTACATCCGGTGTGACGACAATAGTCTAGTTTTGTTATTGATAATGTATTGCAATAGATAGGATCTTGTTAATGCAATGGCTTGATAAGTTCATTATTGCATGATAAGAACTTATGATGATAAGTTCATGAAGCTATGAACTTATGGGAATAAGTTCATGAGGCTTAAGAACATATGAGAATAAGTTCTTAAGGCATAGTCCAAGAACTTATCAGAATAAGTTCTTATGGCATAGGCTCAAGAACTTATGAGAATAAGTTCTTAAGGAGGTCACGAACTTAAGGAGGCTAAGTTCTTAAGAAAAAAAGTTCTTAAAGAGGTCACGAACTTAAGGAGCCTAAGTTCTTATGAGAATAAGTTCTTAAGGAGGTCATGAATTTAAGAAGGCTAAGTTCGTGGAGGAGCATCATGCACGAACTTATGGGCTATATAATGAACTTATCATTATGAATTCAACATCTTTGAAGGCTCAGAAGTTCTGTCGAACTTGAGAGCAAACAGAGCATCCGAAGCTTAGAGAATATGACGGCAGACGATTTTAAGAGCTGTGGTGAAGAACGTTTGTGAAATACGATTTTCAAAGCTTGTATTCGTGCACGTACGAGCTCGAAACGATTTCAGAGAGTTATCAGAGCAATACATAGTTTGGGGTCGATTGTGATATCGGCTTGCATCGTTTTTGGCTCCGTGTTCCGCGCGTGATCGATCTGTTAAGCGTCTAACGAGGATTCCGCACTCGTTGGACGACGTCGCGCCTTGATCCGATCCGTAGATGTGGTGACCATACAGTAATCATTACAAACTGATATTGCTATCATGACTTTGCTTATTTATGTTTATCATCATTGCTTGCATCATTGATGTATTTGTTTTCAGCTCAGCATATTTAGCATTGTTGGTCTATTGTACTAGACCTTGCTTATGTCACCAGTTCAATTAACTTGGTAGTTGCTTACTCCGATGCTCCACCCATGTAGTTTACTAGTAGTTAGCCCGGTATTGAGTGGGTAGCTTCCACTAAAAGTGTGAGCGTGACATGGACATCATCCTTCTATTATAATCTATGTCTCATCTTTACGTGGTTGTTGGTGGTAGTCAAGTTATTTCATGCTAGTTAGCCATATTCTGCCTTGTATTGTTGCATGTATTATGATAAATCTAAAATCTCACTAAGTCATTGCTTACAGTTTTTGTTGAATCTCTTTACAGGAAAAGATAAAGGGAAAGCACCTTTTGGACCTAGTTCTTAGGTCTATCAAGATCAAGTGAAGCTTTTAGACCCTACTCAACGACCTATTGGTATAACTTTGAAGATGATTATTGTGGTGGTTGGGTAAATTGCTTTGATGTATGGAAGTGATGTAATAAATTAGTCTTGTACCTTTATTAGTTTAATTTCAACTCTGTATTACTGTAATAAAATTTGTATTAAACGTAATCCTAATAGTTGTATTGTAATTCAAATTCCGCAACTTAATTATTCTATCTTAGTTATGATTGATATCTTGTTGCAAATGTGGGACCTAGTTGCTAAGATTCCTCTGTAAGGAGGAGTCTTTACACCTAGGGTTAACATATGATGACCAAGTACTCGTTAGGAAGTTATCGAACGCGATATTAGATAAGTTTCTATAGATAGGGGCATCTATAGAACTATATTCAGACCTATATACAATAAAATTAGGTGAAGCCGTTGGCAGATTATAGACTTTTGAAGAAAGACAGAAATTCGAAAGTGATAGAGATGTGGATAGTTGAAAGGATCGAATGTGTTTTAAACTAATTTTCCACCATTTATAGTGCAATATACATCAAACATACGGGATAATTTAAAATTCTCTAATGTCATACATCGATAAATAAATCAACCACCCATCAAAATACATTACTACAACCAGAGTAAGCTAAATAAATTTAACTTTGCATTCTAATTCATCTAGGGTTCTACCCGACCATAAAAAAGGAAATACAAAAAGAAATTATAGCATCTCGATCAACGAAGTCAATGATCTGAAACGGGAGCCTTACCCTTATCCGCTCCACCTGAAATAAAAGTCCCCACAATCGGGGTAAGTCGTCGCCCAAAGAGTAACAAGATTTAAAAGCATAAAAGTACATATGTAAATATGCATGAACTAGAAACGAACCATGAGTTCAATAGTTTCCTATGCGCCCCTCATCTGAGCTGACGCCACACCCCTCATACGAGCTGGTGCTGGTTAACCGTACCATCCCTCATCCGAGTTGGCGCCGATTTAACCAAAAACTTGGGGGCTAACCTACCCGGCCTACACACAGTAGTGTCGACGCGCAAATCCACATCGTATAGTACAAGTATGCATACAGGGAATTTCACGCTTACATATAGGCATAGATTTCTAATAGAAAGACAGGGTATGTATATCCAGAATGAATCATAAACATGAAACCGATAACAATATGATAAGGTAATGCAAATGAACCAAATGTTACAAATATGCATAAACACATATAACTAGTCATGCAGATAAATTTGTTACTCACAATGTTACCAAAATTGTTCTTCGAAGCTCGTTTAAAGATAATACGACCAACTAGAATATCAGAATCCGCCACGTCAGACTAACGAACTTATAATAAAGGCACATTGTTTAATTGTCACTATTTTTATTTATCTAAAACTATAATCCTCGATTGGCTTAAATATCCAAGAGTCATGGCTAACACGATAAATATTTAATTATGTGAAAAAATCTTTAAAATTAATTAAACTTTAAGTTATAGGTTATTTAGTCTATAATTATAGGTCTCGAACTTATTTTGGCTAATTATTTTAACTAACTTGAATTTATAAATAATTATTTCTCTAATAAATAAAATATATCTCCTTTAATTTATATGTATTAAATACATTTATCCTAATATTAAAACAACGATTTATTTAAATGGGCCAAGTTCATAAGAATTATATCTTAACCTTGCCACCATAATAAGAGTGTAGTCCTACTACCTTAAATCTTTTAGCTCAAACCAAATAAATGCGTTAACCCACAAAATACTTTAACAAAATCTAAATTAGGCCTTAAACAAATAATTAAATCCTTACCAAACTCTGTCCAACTATTTCTATATTAATAAAGTCCAATTTAATTGATATAGCCCCGCCCCCCATATTCATTCTTTCTGTTGTTGTATTTGTGAGTTTGTGACCAAGAGACAAAGCAAGGGATGATAGATAGACATGCGGGTGTTTGGCCACAAAGAAAAAACCGAAAAAGACATGGGCTTAAGTGCTCACTGGCGCATTATTTAATGAATGGAAAAACATTGGTGGCTCAACATATACCAGCCCAACACCTACATTTACTGTAATCCCCCTTTTTATTTTTTTTCCTTTTGTATGTTGCTGCTGAGAGAAAGAAAGAAAAAGAAAAAAAAAAGCAGTGTGTGTGTCGGGAGGGAGGGAGCAGAAAGACAGCAAGGCAAACCGCCTGTAGATCCAGCCTAACAACCAAACTGGGATATCCCGTTGCCGACCCAAACATAAACAAGAAGCAGCCCAACAATTAAAATATGTTTTATGTTGCTGCTGGGAAAAGAAAAGGGAACATAAGGGAAAGAAGTGGACACATAGACAGAAGGAAACAGAGCACCACGGCGGACACATACACCCAGGATTAATCACCAAACACATGATTACATAATGATCTGAATACTTAATTAAAGTGCGGAAACATTAAAGTACATAAATTCAAATAGTACAAATTTGTCAAACACCCTACAGTGCTACAAGGTTCCAATACTAAGTCTACATACTCAATACATTACATCAACCCAAATTTATTACATCAACGTTTCCATAATTCTGTTACCAAAATAAGCAGCAGATATCTTCAAACACTTCAACAAATAACCTAGCTAGAAGGTCCCGCAGCAGATTTCCAATTTCCTGTAAAAATTCAACAATTGAGGGGTAAGCGAATGCTTAGTGAATACCAATGATTTTAAATATTCCACAAATCTTTATGATGCCCCCCAAGAGTAACACCGGTAACACATACCGTATACTCCCCACGTACTCAAAGTACGCAAACCCGAGCCGCAGCTCATTGAGATGACACTCGGCATAAGAAACCAACCATCTGAGGTAGACATAACATCGGGGATGACCTACTATCTATCCTAACCACAGAGGTGTCAAACTCTTGGTCATATAGCACAGTAACATCATAATACAGATGCGACCCTCAGGTCCATCAATAAAATGCACAACAAAGAAACGGACATGCAAAAAGTATGAATGTGCATCAATATATACGCAAGTTAGTAGAGTGCCAAACGAAAGTGAAACAACATGCCTCAGCAGGCAAAGCAAACATAAAGCAGATGCAGACATGTTAAAATCAAAGGTACTCACAGTGGGTGCGTTACTTAATTTCAGATTATCTTATTTCTCTTCGGGATTTCAACCGAACTCACAAAGTACCCCACTTGGGTTAAACAACACCACAAGGGACCTGTTACATTTCCTTAAGGAAAATCTATCACATACGTGTTCGAGCATTAATTTGTACAATTATTAGTGTTACAACACTTGGAACCGACATCTGAAACTCACGTTTAAATCTCATCATTTGAGGTGTTATTATTCCCAATTAACTCTCCTTTATTTACCTTAATATGTTACAAAAGGTATCTCAAAAGTGTGTTTAGTTAACCATAAATTCGAGTAATTAATAACCTATCTGAATTACACAAGTACAACATACAACTCGCTGAGTTGGCCACGGGTACTCGCCGAGTTCAGGTCCGAAGTTCGGACCCTCGGCCGGATTTCGGACCCATCCAAGTTCGGTTCTTTTTCAAGTTCGGTTCTATTTAAGTTCAGGTCTCTTCCGAATTCGGGTCCCAACCGGATTCGGATCCAATACTTATGAATTTTTTGAAGATTTATTCAACTGTTCATGGGAACTTGCTGAGATCACCCATGAACTCCCCGAGTTCACCAGCAGAAACTTGGGGTGAGAGTGAGAGAGATTGTGAGTTTAGTGAGAGAAGTGTTTTGTTGAAATGAAAGACTTTGACGTCTTTTATTTCCACTTTCGTCTATAGGCACTTTTAGTCCCTCAACTTATCTGATCTCACTAAATACTGATTTTGTCTAAGTTTTATCATCACTAACATTTAAAAATCATTATACTTCATAATAATAATTCAAAATTCAAAATTCTTTAATTACTCAAATTTAGCAATCAACTTTTAAATATCCGGATACATAATCATTTCCGTAATCCAACTTAATTATACAAATTACAACATATCCAACTCATTAATCTAAATTACAATAATTTAGATCTAAGGATGTTACAGCATGGGCTCCACCACGCCCAAACTTCGTCCTCGAAGTCACTTGGATCCAAACATTTGCGGATACTTCTTCATCATTTCCGCCTTGGTTTCCCACGTATGATTGGGTCCTTTGTGATGCTTCCAACGCACAAGCACCATTTCAATCTCTTTACCTCTTAGCTTCTTTACTTTTGTATCCAACACACACTCCGGCTCTTCAACATATCGGAGCCTTTCATCGATTTGCAGCTCAGTGTGATCGGCCCAATCCTCATTTCCGGCAGTGAATGACTTCCTGAGATTCCCCACATGAAACACCGGGTGTATGCCTGACATTTCTTCAGGCAACTGCAAACGATAAGATTGGTTCCCCACTTTCTCTATTATTCTGAATGGTCCGACAAATCTCGTAGCCAACTTACCTCTCTTTACAAACGAGTAACACCCCTCATTGGTGATTTTCAGATATACCCAATCATTTACCTCAAAGTTGACTGGCTTGTGCCTTCTATCGTGATAACTTTTCTGGCGATCCTGGGCCGCTTACATGTTCTGTCGCACAAACTGTATCTTCTCATTTGTCTCCTGTAACAATGCCGACCAAGCAATCCGCGTTTCTTCAGTTTCTCTCCAACATGTAGGAGTCCTACATCTTCTTCCATATAATGCCTCAAAAGGTGTTTTCTTTATCATTGCATGATAAATGTTATTATACGAAAACACTATCAACGGTAAATGGTCGTCCCAATTGCCACGGAGATCCAACACACATGATCTCATCTTATCCTCCAAAGTAAGAATGGTTCGTACACTCTGACCATTGTTTACGGACGATAAGCCGTGTACATCGCAATCCTCGTTCCCAACCCTTCTTGCAATGCCGACCAAAAGTTGGAGGTGAAGCGACTATCACGATCAGATACTATAGACTTAGGAACTCAATGTCTAGAAACAATCTCGTCCATATAAATCTGAGCCAACTTTTCCAATGAGTAGCTTTCCAGAATCGGTATAAAGTGTGCCGACTCGGTCAATCTATCAACAATTACCCATATCACATCATGTTGACGCCTAGTTTTCGGTAACTTCGTGACAAAATCCATGGTGATATGTTCCCACTTCCATTCCGGAATGGGAAGCGGTTGCAGACAGCCATAAGGCTGCTGGTGTTCGGCTTTCACTAACCGACAAGTCCTGCATCTCTCCATATACTGACCAATATCCTTCTTCAATCCCGTCCACCAAAAGTCTGCTTTAAGTTTATTGTACATCTTTGTGCTCCCCGGATGTACAGAAAATTTAGATTGATGAGCTTCTTCAATAATCACATTTCTCATGCCACCAAACTTCGTCACCCAGATCCTTCCATATATACATTTCAAACTTGATTCACTCGTTTCCATAACCTTTTTCTGTACTCGAATATCCTCGGCGCCAACATT
The DNA here is from genome assembly GCA_020465985.1 of Centrapalus pauciflorus. NCBI lineage: Eukaryota > Viridiplantae > Streptophyta > Magnoliopsida > Asterales > Asteraceae > Centrapalus > Centrapalus pauciflorus. Next base: position 208,281 of record JAANYP010002031.1, on the reverse strand, counting down.
TTCTTCCTTCAAAGCTTCCACATGAGCAGCTTTGACATCATCAATAATAGTCGAGGTTAACATCGTTGACGTCATCATGTAGGAAGAATCCTTAGAGTAAGCTTTGCGACTCAAAGCATCGGCTACTACATTAGCCTTTCCGGGGTGATAAAGGTTTTCATAATCGTAATCTTTATAAGTTCCATCGAACGTCTTTGTCTCATGTTAAGCTCTTTCTGACTGAAGATATACTTCAAGCTCCTATGGTCTGTGTATAATTGACACTTAGTTCCATACAGATAGTGCCTCCACAATTTCAATGCAAAAGTAATAGCTGTCAACTCAAGATCATGAGTTGAATAATCCTTTTCGTGCTGATTAAGCTGTCTAAAGGCATAAGCAATTACTTTTCCACGCTGCATCAGTACAGCGCCCAGTCCCAACCTCGAAGCATCCGTGTAAACCACAAAATCCTCATTGCCCTCCGGTAGAGCAAGAATCGGTGCTTCACCTAACGTCTTTTTCAATATATCAAATGCCTCTTGCTGCACGGTTTCCCAAACAAACGGTGCATTCTTCTTTGTTAATGCAGTTAAAGGAACTGCAATCTACGAGAAGTCCTTTATAAATCTCCAATAGTAGCCTGCCAACCCAAGAAAACTTCCGAATTCTGTAGCTGAACGAGGAGGTTCCCATTTTCTTATGGCTTCAACTTTAGCTAGATCTACTGAAATCCCAGCTCTTGAAATAACATGTCCAAGAAACTGAATTTGTTTCAGCCAAAACTCACACTTTGAGAATTTGGCATACAACTTTTCCTTTCTTAGAAGTTCCAACAATTCTTTTAAATGAACAGCATGTAAATGAACAGCATGCTCCGCTTCAGTCTTGGAATATACTAGGATGTCATCAATAAACACTATCATCGATTTATCTAAAATCGGTCTACATACCCTGTTCATCAGATCCATGAAAACAGCCGGGGCGTTGGTTAACCCAAAAGGCATCACCAGAAACTCGTAATGCCCATACCGAGTTCTGAATGTTGTTTTAGGCACATCATCTTCTCGTACCTTCAACTGATGGTACCCCGATCGTAAGTCGATTTTAGAAAACACACTTGCCCCATGTAGCTGATCAAACAAGTCATCTATCCTCGGCAGCGGATACTTGTTCTTAATAGTCAGCTTATTCAGCTCCCTGTAATCAATGCACATCCTCATCGTGCCATCTTTCTTTTTCACAAACAGTACAGGGGCTCCCCACGGAGATGAACTCGGTCGAATGAAGCCCTTATCCAACAAGTCCTGGAGTTGTTTCATCATTTCTTGCATCTCAGTAGGAGCAAGGCGATACGGAGAACGAGCTACCGGTGCAGCTGCAGGGATCAAACCTATATGGAATTCCACTTGTCTCTCAAGCGGCACGCCAGAGAAGTCCTTCGGAAACACATCCGCGAACTGTGATACAAGAGGCACATCAGCCACAGTCTTCTTTTCAGCCTTGGCATCAATTGCATATGCCAGGTAGGCGTCACACCCCTTTGCAACAAGCTTTCGGGCTTTTGCAATAGTCAACAAGCACAGATCCCCACTTCTCCTATCCCCACATACAAAGATCTCACGTCCCTCCGGAGTAGTTATCTTTATCATTCGCTTCTTACAAACTATGTGGGCTTTATTCTCAATCAACCAGTCCATCCCGACAATCACGTCGAACTCACTGAATGTTATCCAAATCAGATCCAAATTGAAGACTACATCTTCAATTACCAAAGTGCAGTTACGATATACATGATCTACTTTGACTAGAGTGTTACTAGCAGTTTCTATGTCAAGTATGGCAGATAACTTAGACAGTGGCATGGCAAGTCATTGTGCAAAAACAGTAGACACAAAAGAACGGTTGGCTCCAGAATCAAACAACACTCGTGCAGGTAAAGAGTTAACTATAAACGTACCCGTAACCACCTCCGGGTTTTCCCTAGCCTCTGGTTCCGGCTGTTGCCTGAACCACCACTTGATCCCCCAAATGATCGAGTTGAAGATGGAGCAGCAGCTGCTGGAGCGTTCTTTCGACAGTTCCTACTATAGTGCCCCCATACACCACATTTATGGGAGGCATCTGATTGTGGGCATTCATTCTGGTAGTGGCCCAATTCTCCACAGCAAAAACATGCACGCCCATTAGTACACTTGCCGAAGTGTTGCAAATGACATTTATTACAGTATTTCAGCTCGGTGTTGATGGAGTAAGCATGAGCACGACCAGAAGACCCAGATGATCGGTGATAAGACTGTTATACTGTGACGAGCGAGAAGAACCAGAGTAGCCTCCTTCGTGTTGAAGTTTCGGTGGTGATGGTTGAGTTGGGTTAGTTGAAGCAGCAGCAGATCCCATTACATACCAAGACATACTCAGGATCTGTTTTACATTTCTGGCGGCTTTCAGTAGACCAGCAAATGTGGGGTAGCGTACGTTGCTCCTCACCCTTCAGATTTCCAGTTCAAGACAAGCCTCAAATCTGGTCACTTTTCTTTCCTCTGTATCAACCTGATGAGGCGCGAACAAACATAGCCTAATGAACTCTACCGCGTACTGGGACACAGACTTAGTCCCCTGAGTCAGTGTCATGAACTTTGTTTCTAGTCTTCGGCGCTCATCGGCCGGGCAGTATTTATGTGTAAAGACTTCAGTGAACTTAGCCCATGACATAACAGATACTTTTTCTAGAGTTAACGCATTCACTATTGAATTCCGCCACATTACTGCATCGTTGTTGGACATAGCCGTAGCAAACCGGACCATGTCCTTCTCAGCACAATCCCTGATTCGGAATGTCCGTTCTGTGGCTGTAATCCATTCCAATGCAGTAACAACATCAGCGAACCCATTAAATTCAACTGCTCCATTTCCCTTGAAATCCTTGAAACGACAACCTTTGGGCTTATTAGATGATCCAGTGTTGTCATCTTGTTATTCATTGTTGCCCTCTTTTTCCTTGTACTTTCTCTTCTTCCCTTCTCTTAGCTTCGGCCTCATCTCGAGCCTGAAACTGATCTTCATTCATCTGATTTTGCTCAGCCATCAAAGCTAGCATCATTTCCCTTGTTTCTTCGGGTGTCATTCCTCCTCCAGACATGTTCTGAAATATAAAACATATAACTTGTTTAGTGACATGTCATTTATTTAAAGACACCACCCATTTTCCCATATGAAAGTCAACTTCTTATGATTACAAGATCATCACCTATCTTAGTACAGATCATCACTTAAACCACTACATATCATCACTTAATGTTTGAGACCAAGACATCACGGACACTTGAATATCAAACTACTGCTCTGATACCATTGCCTGTGACACCCTTGCCACAATAACCACAATTTACAATACACTCAGGATTAATCACCAAACACATGATTTACATAATGATCTGAATACATAATTAAAGTGCGGAAGCATTAAAGTACATAAATTAAAATAGTACAAATTTGTCAAACACCCTACGGTGCTACAAGGTTCCCATACTAAGTCTACTTACTCAATACATTACATCACCCCAGATTTATGACATCAACGTTTCCATAAATCTGTTACCGAAATAAGCATCAGATATCTTCAAAAACTTCAACAGATGACCTAGCTAGAAGGTCCCGCAACAGATTTCCCTTTTCTTGTAAAAATTTAACAACTGAGGGGTTAGTGAATGCTTAGTGTATACCAATGATTTTACACATTCCACAAATCTTTATGATGCCCCCCAAGAGTAACACCGGTAACACATAACGTACTCCCCACGTACTCAAAGTACGCAAACTCGAGCCGCAGCTCCTTCGAGATGACACTCGGCATAAGAAAAACCAACCATCTGAGGCAGACATAACATCGGGGATGACCTACTGTCTTTCCTGACCGAAGAGGTGTCAAACTCTTTATCATATAGCACAGTAACAATAGAGTACAGATGCGTCCCTCAGGTCCATCAATAAGTTGCACAATAAAGAAACGGACATGCAACAAGTATGAATGTGCATCAATATATACGCAAGTTAGTAGAGTGCCAAACAAAAGTGAAACAACATGCCTCAGCAGGCAAATCAAACATAAAGCAGATGCAAACATGTTAAAATCAAAGGTACTCACAAAGTATCCCACTATGGGTTAAACAACACCCCAAGGGACCTGTTACATTTCCATAAGGAAAACATATCACATACGTGTTCAAGCACCAATTTGTACAATTATAAGTGTTACAACATTGGAAACGACATCCAAAACTCACGTTTAAATCTCACCATTTGAGGTGTTATTATTCCCAATTAACTCTCCTTTATTTACCTTAATATGTTACAAAAGGTATCTCAAAAGTGTGTTTAATTAACCATAAATTCGGGTCCTTAATAACCCGTCCTAATTACATATGTACAGCATAGAACTCGCCGAGTTCAGGTCCGAAGTTCGGACCCTCGGCTGGATTTCGGACCCATCCGAATTACTTAACCCATCCGAGTCATCCGAGTTCGGTTCTTTTTCAAGTTCTGTTCCATCTAAGTTCAGGTATCATCCGAATTCGGGTCCCAACCGGATTCGGATCCAATACTTATGAATTTTTTGAAGATTTATTCAAGTGTTCATAGGAACTCGCCGAGTTCACCCATGAACTCGCCGAGTTCACCAGAAGAAATTTAGAGTGAGAGTGAGAGATATTGAGATTTTACTGAGAGAAGTGTTTTGTTGAAATGAAAGACTTTGAGGTCTTTTATTTCCATTTTCGGCTATTGGCACTTTTAGCCCCTCAACTTATCTGATCTCACTAAATACTGATTTTGTCTTAGTTTTATCATCACTGACATTTATAAATCAATATACTCCATAATAATAATTCAAAATTCAAAATTCTTTAATTACTCAAATTTAGCAATCAACTTTCAATTATCCGGATACATAATCATTTCTGTAATCCAACTTAATTATACAAATTACAACATATCCAACTCATTAATCTATATTACAATAATTTAGATCTAAGGATGTTACAGCCGGCCGGCGGCAGGGATGCCTGACATCAGCCCATTCTTCAACATATACAACCCTATTAAACCTAACTATTTTCTTCCATTTTGATTCAATATATAAAATTTCCAAATTCTTTGAACCAATTTCCATTGATTCTAAACGCAAGATTTCTTTATAAACTCGAAATATAAACTTATTTCTAACTCCATTTTAAATAATGTTTGATGTTTTAAGGGTTATATTCTCTAAAACACAAACTTGATATAAACTCCATTAATGGAGGTTATGGTTTTCTTGAGAAAAAGTTGGAGCGGGTACATAAGTAGGTTCATTTCAAATTTGTGACTAACCAACAACTCTTATTTTAGGGTTTCTAACATAAAAGACACTTGAATATGAGATATGAACATTGGGTTGGATTTGTACCTTAGGAATGATGGTGGAAATTTGGAGATGGTGAAGAGAATGTATGTTCTTGCTTTAAATATTCACTCAAAATCCAGGGAATTTCTTCATTAGAGGAGAGATTTGATTTTTTTTTTTTTTTTTTTTTTACATGGTAAGGTCAATGAGATGGTTGGATAAAACGGTGAAACAAAAAAAAGAAATGAGACAACATGGAAGGAGAGGGTGGCAGAGTTGACAATCGCAAAAATGATGAAATGTCAATTCCATATAGTCAATCTAGGTACCATTAGATTAATATAAAATCTTTTTCATATTTTAGCAACTTTGTATATGTATTATTAAAGAACGTTGCTAAAATCTGAAATATACATGTATATATATATCATATTTTAGCAACATTCTTTAATAAAGTAACCAAATATTTGGTTACTTTAAGTCACAAATATTATATTTCAATCGCCATATTTAATAGTGTTAGGCACAAAAAGGCCTCAAACAAACCTGTTGTACATCTGAAGGGGAGATTCTTTAATCAAACCTGTTGATGCACTTGCAGGTTGAATTTAAGGCCTGTTATATGCCTTATTGATACCTGAAAGTGATTTGCAATATTAGCCTAAAGATGTTTACCATGTTGCATTCGTTGCAACAAAGGCAGTTTGTCCAAGCTGTTCAGTCTGCTGAACAGGCTGGACATAAACTATCTACGCTGCTCTATTCTGTCGAGCAGCTTGGACAGCTTACAATTGTTCTATTCTTTGTGAACAGGTTAAACACTTTATGGAATATGTTTCCAAGTCCTCATGTATTGTTTTTGGCTACAAGATCAGTTTACAAGTCGAAGACAAAGTGGAAAACAGAACTGCACAGCCTGCCTACGTTGTTCTGTCACATGAAGACAAACAGATATTTGAAAAGGGTGACAGACCTTTTCTTATATCTAAATGGCATTAGTAAAGAAGAAAGATGCAAAGTTGACATTCCTCTTTTGGTTAAAGCCTTATGCAACAGTGACAAAAAGGAAAAGACAAAGATTTTGCCATGTGAAGACAAAGATACTTTATCAGAACGTGCAGAAAGGTGTTTTGTCTTTTGGAAAGACTCTCCACTATCTCCTATGTCCAATGAAGAAGCTTCACTGAGATTCTCCTTTTGAGTATAAAATGAAGCTTCTAAGGATAATGAGATATCAAGAGTGTGAAATCAGAACGTCCAGTGAAGTGTGTCATTCCATGCATGCAAGTCTGCTTATATAAAACAGTCGAGTGTGTCTAAGCTGTTCTTGTGTAAGCTGTCCATCTGAGTCTTGTAAAAACTGTGAGTGCTTCTAAGTGATTGTATTCATTGTACCTAGTCTGAGTGAGCCTTAGATTAGTTAACCAACTGTTGTATCTGTCATCTCAGCTTGAACCTTTCCGTATTCAAGCTTGTTTGTAATTAACACTTGTTAATAATATACACAAACATTGAGAAAAAGATTGTTAAGTTTTAAATAGCTGTATTCACCCCTCCTCTACATCTTAGAACTATACACTTGGGAAACCTTTTGGGACCTACAACTGGTATCAGAGCAGATAGAGTGTGTGTTAACTCTAGATCTCTTATTCTCCCAAATTTTCCATGGACAACAGTGCTGCAAATTCCTCATCCTACTTTGACAATGGGTCAATGGCTAAACCCCCAAAGTTCAATCATCAGAACGTCTCTGGTTGGAAGTGCAGAATGATGCTCTATTTAGAGAATCTGGATGTACAACTACCAGAGATAATAATGGAAGGTCCCTATGTGCCAACTTCTGTTACTACCGTAACTGCTGCTGTTGAAGGAGCTGCCCCTGAAATCAGAACCTTCGAGAAGGCTAAAGCTCAATGGTCTGATGAAGACAAAAGATTGGTTGCTCTGGATGCAAAGGCAAGGAATAACCTGGTTATCTCTCTGCCTGATGATATGTTCAAATAGGTTGAGAAGATGAAGACTGCAAAGGAGATGTGGGATACTTTGTGTACCGTGTATGATGGACCCACAATCACACTGGATAACAGGATTAACAATCTTGTTAGATGGTATGAACTCTTCTTTGCAAAAGCAAAGGAGACTCTGACGGAAACCTACACCAGGTTTACTGCTCTTGTTAATGATCTCAAAGCTGTTGGGATCACAAAGGACAGTCTGACCCTGGTGAATAAGTTCTTGGACATCTTACTTGAAGAGTGGAACTACTTTCCAACCATCTTGAGAAATTCAGGTACCATCAAAGGTATGATCTTGTAAACTTATATGGATCCTTACTAAATGATGAGCAGTCAAGGCAGTAGAAAAGAAATGCCTTGGAAATGTCCAAGAGAGGTGCTGCCTTAGTGGCCAGCGTGAGACAACCTGTTGGGCAGGTATGTGATGTGTTCACACAACCTGATCAGCAGGCTGACGATGAAAGAGAGGAAATGTCTGATGAGGAAGACAGTGCAGATCTTGCTAAGCTTGATGATGAGCAGATGATAGCCATGCTTGTCAAAAGGTTCAACAAGAAGAGGTTTGGAAGAAATATGCTGCAGGGAAACTCAAATGCTGGCAAGAAGAAGGCATTTGATAAATCTGAAGCTGAGTGCTCCAAACCATACAAGACCAACAGGGATGATGGCTATAGGGTTAAGTACCTTATGGCCATGGCTAAGCTGAAAAAGTTGGAAAACTCAGTGGCTTCCAACAAGCAAAAGGGACTGATGGAAGAGACATGTGACTGGGAGGAGTCTGATTCATCATCAGATGAAGAAGACAACAATTGTCTGATGGCCAATACTGATGTCCCATCAACTAGCAATTTCAAACAGGACTTGGCTGAAACTGAAGCCTTCAGCAGCTTGGAGAACTGGAACCCTACAATGATGTACAAGGTACAAAATTTTATGGCTTACAATTCTGATGAAAAAGTGATAATGTTTGAATATATGTTAATTGATTTAAAAGCGGCTGTTGAGAAGCATAATGTTTTACTATCTGAAATCTCTAAGCTTAAAACTGATCTTGAAAATAAATCTGGTAAACTGGACAGTTTCCATAAGTTGGAAACTGAACTTGATGAACTAAAACACATCAACTCTATTTTACTGGAAGAAAAGAGAGAAACAGATGTAAAACATGCAAAGCTTCAAAAGATAGTTGACTCTTGGTGCCAATCTGCACAAAAAGTCAGCCATTGCATAAGTCAGCAGATCCCTGCACAAATCCAAGCCTATCTTGGAGGGGATCTTGACACAGCAACTTCCATTATTGAGATTAATAATCTGAAAGATGACTTATCCACTCTTGGTGAGATTCCCAGTACTTTCATTCAGAAAGTTAATGGAAAGCTGATCTCAACAAACAGGTTTGTCAGGCCTCAAAACACTGACAGCTTGTGTGAAAAAGGGCCAAAAACTGATGATGGAATATGTTCCTTATCAACTCAGCCTGCTAAGTGCTATGCTGATTTACACAAGCAAAAGAAAGGAAAACATACTCAAACTGCAGCGGTGGACACTAAACCTGTTGACAAAACAGGCTCTGGGTCCAAAGCTGATGGCAAGAGACATGTTAATTCTTTTGATGCTAAACATTTTGAAAATAAGTTTTCAAAAGGTAAGCAGCCTGCTTTCAACAAGGGTAAATCTGCTGTGATTTCAAATAAGTTTTCAAATCATAGTGGAAAACTGGTTATAAATGAAAATAAGTCTTTCAAAACCAGAAACAGTGATTATGCTGATAGGCAGCGTCAATCACATCTCAGTAAGGGCAAAGGCAAAGCCATTGCTCAGCCTGAGAAATCTGGGAATAAGTTTCCCAAACCTGTGGAAGGTCAAAAGCCAATTAGGCTTCCTGTTTTTGACATCTGTCCTCCCAAAAAGAGGAAAGAATAAACAAGCAAAGCTGTTGCTATTGTGCCATCCACCCAAGCTGTTGATTCATCGAAAAACAGTAATAAGTTTGCTAAACCTGCTGATAAAATCAATAGAAAGAATTCAGAATGTGTTTCTGAAACTTCTTCTTCCAAAAAGGTCAAAAAGAGAAAATTCTATAAATGTGGGAAGAAGACACACATGGCCAAAGACTGTCCTGAAACTGAGGACATGAGGCCTGTTGACTCTGCTAGTTCCATCATTGCTAAAACAAGCAGTGTTGGAAGTAACTTAGTCAATGAGAGTGGTATCAAAATTGATATCATTAAAATAGGAAATATTAATGTGGATATCTCTAGCCCTTCAACACATGTTGATGAAGTAGGAGAACTCATCTCTGTGATGAGTTCCCCTAAAAGTAACTAATATTTTCCTATGACATTCTGCAGGAAAAACAACCATCCCAGGTTTGGTACTTGGACAGTGGCTGCTTAGGGCACATGACCGGTTGCAAGGACCTGCTGAATGATCTCAGACCTGAAAAAGGACCAAAAGTCAAATTTGGTGACAATGTACATGTTCAAAAGAGTAACCTATGTGGTTGGAACTCTTAACTTTGATGAATACCTGGGTTACATATTGGATCCCCAAGGCAAAGTTGTGTTGTGTGCTCAACGAAAGAAAGGTGTATATGTTGTGGACATGAAATCTGTTGATCCCACATCTGAAACCTGCTTTCTCACAAGAATCAATGCAGACCTAAACTGGTTATGGCACAAAAGGCTATCACACCTGAACTTCAAGAATATCAACAAAATCTGTAAGAAAGAGTTGGTAACAGATTTGCCTTCTATGACCTTTGTTAAGGATAGACACTGCTCAGCTTGTGTGAAAGGCAAGCAGAGGAAATCATCTTTTAAATCCAAGCATAATATTTCTATTGATACTCCTCTCTTCTTAATCCACATAGACTTGTTTGGACCAGTCAATGTTCCAAGTCTATGAGGAAAAAGATACACTCTAGTAATGGTTGATGAGTTCTGCAGGTTTACATGGGTAATCTTCTTGAAGAGCAAAGGAGAGGATGCTAGAGAAATCATTGGATTTGTCAAAAAGATGGAAATGCTGAACTTTGCTCAAGTGAAGCAGCTTAGAAGTGATCATGGTACTGAGTTCAAAAACAGTACTCTTGAAGACTTCTGTGAAGAAAAAGGGATCTCTCAAAACTTTTCAACAGTAACAACTCCACAACAAAATGGACTTGCTGAAAGGAGAAATAGAACCCTTATTCAAGCTGCTAGAACCATGTTGTGTACATCTGGTTTACCTTCATCATTCTGGGCTGAAGCTGTCAACACTGCTTGCTTCACCCAAAACAGATCCTTAGTGGTGAAAAGGTTCAACAAGACTCCATATGAGCTGCTCAAAGGGAGGACGCCAAATATTAGCTACTTCCATGTGTTTGGATGTCCCTGCTTCATTCTGAATCAAAGGGACCAACTGGCAAAGTTTGAACCAAAAGGTGATGAAGGTGTGTTTGTTGGATACTCTGCTATCTCCAAAGCCTACAGAGTGTACAACTACAAAAGAAAGGTGATAGATGAATCTATCAATGTCACCTTTGAAGATTCCAGGAATGCCTCCCCCAAAGCTGTTCTTGAATCAGTTTAAGGAGAATTCAACTTCGATGATCTCATGCACTCCAACAGTGAAGAGGACTCAAGAGCTTCCACTACATCCAGAGTAGAACTTGCAAACCATAATGGACATGATGATGATTATGTTAATACACCCTGTGTGAATAAGTGTACTGACTTAATTACAACCTCATGTCCTGAACCAATCAATGCTGATTTTCCTGGATCTTCTGATGATGTGTTCAACAATGGAGAGTCATGCTCAACAAGTGAACTGGTTCAAGACATCAGTATGTCTGAAAATCGTGAAAGCTGTTCAACAGGACCTGTTGAAGATGCAAACAACACAGGAGAATCCTCATTGAGAAATGATCCTAAGTGGATCAAGTGTCACCCCAATGATCAAATAATTGGTGACATCAACAAAGGGGTACAAACGAGATGGGACAGCTTAAGGAACTTTAGTATGTTCTCTAGTTTTGTGTCTCTCATGGAGCCAAAGAAAGTTGAAGAAGCACTCAATGATACCAATTGGATCACTGCCATGCAAGAAGAACTCAATCAGTTTGAGAGAAACAAGGTATGGAAGCTGGTCCCTGCTCCTATAGGTAAAACTATTATTGGCACAAAATGGGTTTACAGGAACAAGATGGATGAGCAAGGTCATGTCATTAGGAATAAGGCAAGCGTTGTTGCTCAGGGCTATAGACAGGAGGAAAGAATTGACTATGATGAAACATTTGCTCCTGTGGCCAGGCTAGAGGCAATTTATTTGATTCTAGCCTACGCTGCTCATAAGAGCATAAAGGTATCTCAAATGGATGAGAAGAGTGCATTTTTGAATGGAAAGCTGCAAGAGGAAGTTTATGTCAAGCAGCCTCCAGGTTTTGAAAATGAACATCATCCAGGTTTTGTCTATAAGTTGGACAAAGCTCTCTATGGTGTACAACAAGCCCCTAGAGCCTGGTATGACACTCTTACTGATTTCCTTATGAGCAATGGGTATTCCAGAGGTAAAGTGGATACCACACTGTTCATAAAGAAGGTGAAGTCTGATATTATGCTTGTTGAAATATATGTGGATGACATAATATTTGGTTCTACTAATGAGAAATTATGCAAGAATTTTTCATTACTCATGAAATCAAAATATGAAATGAGTATTATGGGAGATCTTACTTTCTTTTTAGTTAAACAAACCTCCAATGGAATTTTCATCAATCAAAGAAAGTACACTTTAGATCTATTGAAAAAGTTTAAATTTGATCAAATTTCTCCGTTTAAAACCCCAATGGCAACCAATGTAAAATTGGATGCAGATGCCAGTGGCAAAGCTGTTTCAGTAACAGTTTACAGAGGCATGATTGGGAGCTTGCTGTATTTAACTGCTAGTAGACATGATATTATTTTTGCTACCTGTTTATGTGCTAGATTCCAAGCTGATCCAAAAGAATCACATCTAGCTGCTGTGAAGAGAATCTTCAAATACCTTAAGGGTACACCAAGTTTGGGTCTTTGGTATCCCAAAGACTCAAGCCTGGAACTAACAGGTTATTCAGATTCTGATTTTGCAGGCTGCAGGTTAGATAGGAAAAGCACAACAGGTGGATGTCAACTCCTTGGTGGAAAGTTGATTAGTTGGTGTAGCAAGAAGCAGAACTCAGTCTCTACTTCTACTGCTGAAGCTGAGAACATTGCTGCTGGAAGCTGCTGTGGGCAGATTCTGTGGATGCAGCATCATCTTGAAGAGTATGGACTCGTATTTAGGAAAACTCCTATTCTGTGTGACAATAAAAGTGCCAAAGCTATTTCCAACAATCCAGTGTTTCACTCCAGAACAAAGCACATAGAAGTAAGACATCACTTCATCAGGGATCATATTCAGAAAGGTAATGTGGAGGTAAGTTTTATTTCCACGGATGAACAGCTTGCAGACATTTTCACAAAACCTCTTGATGAAAATAGATTTAACTATCTGGTAAGCAAGTTGGGCATGTTAAACAAAAGTGACTAAGTGTCCAAAATGTTCTAAGACCTTATATGTCTCACACTGCTCAAGTTTCACTGAACAACTTAAACAGAACAGGCTATACATGTTCTATACTTAGCCGTTTTCTGCAAAACTTGAACACCTTGAGCATATAAGAGGTTTGACAAATAACAGCTTATCTGTCAAGCCTGATCTGATGATCAAACCTCCACCCTGCTCACTCTCTCAATCTGTCATACAAGAGATTTTCTTGTAACCTGATCAGCTATTGAACACAACCTGTTCTTACATAGCTGAACAGGTTGAAGGAACAGCTTAAAGAGTGAACAGCTTGTGATGACCCTGCTCATCACAGGTTTGACCATCAGCTTGGACTATCAGTTTAATTACCTTTCTTAACAATTAAGTTACTTAGTTTTTTTTATTTAACTTAATTACTGCGGATAATGTGGGTTTCGTGTGTTAGTGATTAAAAAGGGCTCAAGTGGTCTGATAAACGGTCTGACATGGACAACCCTTCCGTTTTCCGTTAACGACCTTTTCAAATCAACCGCCCAAATGTTTCTCTCTCTCATACCCACTCACATTCAAATCCTATAAATACCCCCTACTGTTTCATCTTCGTCTTCCTCACTACTTCCATAGCACTCCTAAGAACCCTAAAAATCGACTAAGTGTCTTGTGCTTCTGCTACTCTCACTACTTCCCAAATGGCTCACAGAAACAACCCCTCTCTACAAGTGTTTGTGGGTGCTGATGTTCAAAAACATGCATCAGTCACCACAATGCTAACCCTGAAACCTACCAACTACCTTGCTAACCTAACGATCCCCAAGAACTTTGTGGGGAAAGACTACGAACATATGGTGGAGTTCTTGAAAGTTCATCCGTTGAACTATGCCATGACTGCCACTCCTGGTGTCCTGTACCAGGAGATGATGTATGAGTTTTGGTATACCTGTGCCTACAACCCAGACACAAAAGTCATTAAGGGCACTATACTCAATGGGACTCAGACCATTGACATCAACATTTGTCTGATCAGGGAAGTTCTTCGACTCCCTGTGGCTGAAAAATATGATCAGCCACAGACTGAAGATGAATAGATGAAGAACACGCTACATTTCTATGGTGTAGCAGAACCAAAAGTTGGAGCTACGTTGTTCAGAAAGGATTTGTCTCCTACTTACAGCTTCTTATTTGCCTCTGTGGTAATGTGCTTCAACAGCAAAGGTGGTTCCTTTGACCGACTGAGCCGTGCTGAAATCCCTGTAGTTCTGCAGCTTGTGGATGGAACTACAATCGACATGGAAAAATGGATTTTTCTAAATTTGAGGGGCCAGGTGCAGTAGGAGACACGTCCAGCTGCTGTTTGATATCCCAGGTTTCTGAGCCTCATCTTCAAGCACATTTGTTGTGAGCACTTATATAACTCTCAGCCTTTACTTCGTACTGCTGCATTCCCTGTAATAGGGAATAGAGTTTTCTATACGCCTATTCTCCCAAATGAGCCTCCTCTATCAACACCAATGAGGAGGTTGTTACGATTGGTGGAAGGACCCTCAGATGTGAGGGCGGATCCAGAAGCTGCTCCCAGAAGAAAATCCAAATCTAGGGCCAAACTTGTTAAAAGGACCCTGGACATCACTGAAGTTGAGCTTGTCCACAAGAAGGCCAAACAGCTCAGTCTAAGTCTGGACCCTTAGCCTCTGTGGCTGAGGGGGAGCAGGCTCCTCACCCTGGTTCATTTGTTGAACCTGAAGCCCTTGTGGCTGGTGCCTCTGTGGCACCTGAGACTATGGAACAGGCCAACCCACCTGTTTCTGACCCTGTCTCCAGAACTGTCCAGTCTAAACCTCTCATCTCCTCTCCAAAATCACACACCTCATCTCACATATTATACCAACGCAAATCCATAGCCAGGAAGAAACCAGCAACCCAAACAGCCCAAACTAGCCCCTCTGTTCCCTCTCAACAGGGTTCAGTTGAAAAAGAAGCAACCCCTGCTGCCTCTCCTATTTTGGGAGAAGGATCAACAATAATGAAGCGTGCTTCACTCCACCCTGTGTCAACCCCAAGTCAGCCTAGACCCTCTGGTTCCTCCCAACATGAAACAGTTGTACAAATGGAGACAACCACATCCACTATTCCAGCCTCCCAACAGGTTGAGAATATTGAAAGACAGGAGTTCTCTCCACTCCATATTGAGTCCACACTGTCTCCACCTCATACTTCTCTACACCCTGAGTCTGCACGAGGTGCCCACACTACTGACTAAACCAACCAGCAGCTCAACCTCACACATCTGCTCCTCATGATGCAGCTGTTCTACACCAAACAATTGCTGAAGGACCAATTACTCAAGCTGATGAACCTCAGGGAATGGAACATCCCTTTGGTGAGGCTACTCCCTTTATGCAAACTCCATTAGCAGGTTTCACTACTGCTGATATTGAAATGCAAATACCAACTCCCCATGATGAGGTACCTTTAAACCAAGGTACTGCAGATGGAACCACCACTGGCCTTAATGATGGTACTGCAAATCAAGCAGTGTCTGAAGGCTACCATCCTTTACCCACTCTCCTAATGATGCAGCTACAGCCAATGCTGAAGGACCCATAGACCCCTCCAAGCTGGGCCACATTACTTTTGCCCAGGCTATGGAGCTTCTTTCTAAAATACCCTCTCCTTCTATATCACATCCCTATACACCAGCCTCATCCTGATCATCTCCATCTACTCAATCAAAACAATTCTCCCATACACCTCCATCCCCTAAAAAACTGCCTTTGAAGGATCAGCTTTCCTTGCTGACCAACAAAGTTGGATCCTTAGAAACTTCAATGTCCTCTCTACCTTCTCTCATTTCAGACTCTGTGTCTGAACAACTTAGGGGATTCTTTGATCTGTTCAAGGATTCCTTCCCATCCACTCCACAAATTGAACACTCCTGACAGCTGCTTGCACTCACTGCACAGCTGCAAAATGTCTTCACCTCCCTCTCCTCAATTCTTTCACTCCAACAGGACTCTGTGTCCTCTATGACAGCCATATCCCAACAGCTGTCATCTCTCCTAACTACTTGCAAATCTACACTTCCTGCCACTTTAGCCAGCTTAAACACCTTAATAGGCTCTCTATCAAATTCTGTGTCAGCAAACCTTGCTGATGTGCAAGACTCTCTAGAGTTACATCTTGCACATCTCCAAACTTTGCTCTTCACAGCTTCTGATAGGGAAAACATTCTTAAACTAAGCTCCCTTGCTGATACCCAATCAACCTCTCTTCAAAACTGTCTTTCCCAACTTGCAGAGGTGAAGGACAACCTGGCTTTCTTAGTGCATAGCCTGGTTGGTCCCAAACCTGCTGCCAAAACTGCTGGCAAGCCTGCTGAATTCGTTTCTTCAGGCAGACCAATTGTTGAAGGTGCTTGTCCATCTCCTTCAAAGGGGGAGAAGTTGTATGCCTCTAAGACTAAGTCTAAGGGGGAGAAAACTTCTTCTCCTAAGGAGAAATCAGTATCCACTGGTCAACCAGCAGGAGCATCTGCAACGGCTACTGGTACAGTGGAAGGTGCTTCTCAAGCTGCTAAGCCTACTCAGGCTGAATCTCCAAACCCTGCTTAGTCTAAGGGGGAGGAATTCATTTCAGAGGACAGGCAAAGCAGCAGAAGGAGGCATCTCATTTTAGAGGAAGAAGAAGATGAGGAAGATACTCCTGAAGCTGTTATCATTACAACAGCTAAAGGAAAAGAAAAAGCAGTATTTGATTCTGAACAGCAGAAAGCAGCAGAGTTAAAGTTTCACAAAGCCAGGGCAAAATACTATGAGTTCAGAGATGAACAGCTTCAGGCACTGGAAGCACTAAGAAAAGAAGAAGCCTCTGCCAAAGCTGCCAAATCTTTTGCACTCCAAGAAGCAAGCAAAATCAAAATGCCCTCTTTGGATGTGCAGAAGAAACTGATGGAAGCTGCTAAGGAATCAGCGGGTGAAAAGGAAGGTGAACAAGTTAAGGGTGCTCTGGTCTCTGTGACCAAACCAAAGCAAGCATCCTCTGCAAGAGCCCAGTTCCACTTTGACAACCTGGCAAGGAAGAGGTTTCATGATGTTGCTGATAGAAGACTTGCCAAGGAGTCTATTGTCAAAGCTGTCCCTATTTCAAGAAAAGGCAAACAGTGGAAGCTGCAAATAACCAGAATGGGTGGTACAGGCCCTGAACTGGAAACTTATGACTACACTGATGTTGCCCAAATGGGGTACAAGGAATGGGTTGAGCTGGAAGTTGCCCTGAGCCAGTCTAAGTCAGAAACGGCTAAGACTATCTGGGCATATATTAAGAAGCTGATGGAGAGAGTGCAGGATCTTGGCCTGATCTCAAAAGAAGTAAGTGAGGGTGTCTCTGTGACATACCTCAAAATAAAGGCTAGGAGGACAAGGAAAGATTCTGAGCTGGAGCAACTCCTTACCTTAATTGAACAGGGTGATTATGCCCTTGAGATGAAAGGAATTGACTACAGCCTGCCTAGTCAAATCAACAATCCAAATAAAGGCCATCTACCATCAGGGTAGGTAAAGAATGGAAGCTGTCCATCTGTTGGACAGACTTGCCATTATCTGCTCCCAACATCAACAATCCAAGTTGTTAAATTGTGTTGTACATCTGTTGTACTTTGTTACATATGTTGTAACTTTTCTTATTTACATTAGTTGTAATATACATTAGTACATTAGTTGTACTCTTGTAAAAACATGTGTTGTTTTCTGTAATCAAAATCAGTATGTATATAAACTGATCTTTTACTTTACCTTGATGTTGTAATTTTATTTCAGCAAATGTAATGTAAAAATACATAGTGATTATTGATTAAATCAGCTTAGACTGATTATTTCAAATAGGGGGAGATTGTTAGGCACAAAAAGGCCTCAATCAAACCTGCTGTACATCTGAGGGGGAGATTCTTTAATCAAACCTGTTGTACATCTGAGGCCTCAATCAAACCTGCTGTACATCTGAAGGTTGAATTTAAATCCTATTATATGCCTTATTGATACCTTAAAGTGATTTGCAATATTAGCCTAAAGCTGTTTACCATGTTGCATTCGTTGCAACAAAGGCAGTTTGTCCAAGTTGTTCTGTCTGCTGAACAGGCTGGACATAAACTGTCTACGCTGCTCTATTCTGTTGAGCAGCTTGGACTGTTTACAAGTGTTCTGTTTTATGTGAACAGGTTAAACACTTTATGGAATATGTTTCCTAGTCCTCATGTATTGTTTTTGGCTACAAGATCAGTTTACAAGTCGAAGACAAAGTGGAAGACAGAACTGCACAGCCTGCCCACTCTGTTCTGTCACATTAAGACAAACAGATATTTGAAAAGGGTGACAGACCTTTTCTTATGTCTAAATGGCATTAGCAAAAGAAGAAAGATTCAAAGTTGACATTCCTCTTTTGGTTAAAGCCTTATGCAACAGTGACAAAAAGGAAAAGACAAAGATTCTGCCATGTGAAGACAAAGATACTTTATCAGAACGTGCAGAAAGGTGTTTTGTCCTTTTTGAAAGACTCTCCACTATCTCCTCTGTCCAATGAAGAAGCTTCATTGAGATTCTCCTTTTGAGTATAAAAGGAAGCTTCTAAGGATAATGAGATATCGAGAGTGTGAAATCAGAACGTGCATTGAAGTGTGTCATTCCATGCATGCAAGTCTGCTTATATAAAACAGTCGAGTGTGTCTAAGCTGTTCTTGTGTAAGCCGTCCATCTGAGTCTTGTAAAAACAGTGAGTGTTTCTAAGTGAGTGTATTCATTGTACCTAGTCTGAGTGAGTCTTAGATTAGTTAACCAACTGTTGTATTTGTCATCTCAGCTTGAACCTTTCCGCATTCAAGCTTGTTTGTAATTAACACTTGTTAATAATATACACAAACATTGAGAAAAATATTGTTATGTTTTAAATAGCTGTATTCACCCCCCATCTACAGCTTAGAACTATACACTTGGGAAACCTTTTGGGACCTACTAATAGCTAAAAAAGATAACAAATCAATTTTCGTATTTAAATAATTATAAAAAAACGAGCGTTACAATATCTACCTCGTTGGATTGATCTCGTCCTCGAGATCATGAAGTCGGAAATAAGTTCGGGTAATTCGCCATCATTTTTGCTCTAGATTCCCACGTGTGGTTTGGACCACAATGATGTCGCCATCTCAATTCGCTTATTTCATGTAGTTGAATATTTGTTTAAAATTACGGTCACTACAATAGTCAAGAGAATTTGATGTTCACACAACATGTAGGAAGAGTCCACCATTTTAGAGGACGTGGTCATAACATATTTAACCACTCACGAAGTCGGGGGAATAATAGATTCAGATCACATAGGAAAAATCATGAACCCTCACAGAATATTTTTATGGGAGAAAATACTAGCAACACAAAGAAATTCACTATGTAAGTTCACTACGTCTACGGATCGGATCAAGGCGGGACGTCGTCCAACGAGTGCGGAATCCTCGTTAGACGCTTAACGGATCCATTACGCGCGAAACACGGAGCCGAACACAATGCTAGCCGATAGCTCGTACGTGAACAAAAATAAGCTCTGAAAACGTATTCTCTGAAAGTCACAGAAAATAACTAATTAAGTTCATAAAATAACACATAAGTTCGTGCAAGGCCCAAGCCCACAAACTTACAAGTTCAAGCCCAAGCATATAAGAACTTAGGCTGGCTAAGTTCGTACGAACTTGTGTGACTTAAGTTCGTGGCCTATGCCTTTAAGAACTTATTCTCGCATCAACAACTTATCTTCACAATCAAGAACTTATCTTCACAATCATGAACTTAACATGCAAATGTAAACATCATACACAATTATCATACATATATGACTTGTATTAATAAATCATTTTTATTACATATGACTATCTATTACATATCTAGACTGCTATCGTCACACAGGGTGTACCAACACACTCCTGACATGATTTGAATTCAGTGCTATAAATGTAAGAAGAATGAAGATTATGCTTCCGAATGTCCACAGACAGGTGAAAACACTAAGCACTCAAACCTGATAGAAGAAGACATAGAACAAACATTGCTTATGGCAACCATAAAAGAACACCAACAAGTCCTACTAAATGAAGACAACTTAGAACCAAGATGGTTACCTATAGACAATGAGAATACATGGTTCTTAGATAATGGAGCTAGTAGCCATATGACCGCAATTTACAATCACTTTAAGGAACTAGATGAAAAGATTACCGGTAAAGTATGACTTGGAGATGGGTCGTACATAGAGATCAAAGGGAGACGATCTATGATATTAGAATGTAAGAATATGGAGAACCATGTAATATCAAAGGTATATTACATACCAAACCTTACTAGCAACATTTAGAGTTCAGAACAACTCACAGAAAATGGATGCAGAGTAGTAATGGAAGGAAACTTACTACATTTATACGATTCAAGCAATAAAGCATTACTAAGAGTCAAGCGCTTAAAAGGGTCGTTTATATAAAACAGACCTAAGAATAGTAGAACCTATATGCCTACCAAGTAACTTACAAGATGAAGCACGGGTTTGGCATACAAGATTAGGCCACCTGAACTTTAACTCTCTAAAGTCAATGGCAACAATGAAATTGGTTCAAGGAATACCCAGTATCTGAAATACCACAAGTATATGTGATACATGCTTAAAGGGGAAGCATGGTAGAGCTACACTCTCACTACAAACCCATGCAAGATCAAAATTACCATGGGAATTAAATTATTGTGATTTATGTGGTCATATATTCACCACCTACACCATCAGGAAAAAGATACATATTTCTACTAGTAGAAGACTACTCTAGATATATGTGGGAATATTTTCTAAGGTCAAAGGATGAAGCACTTGAATTCTTTAAGGAATTCAAATCACGGGTAGAAAATAAATACAGAACCAAGATGAAGATACTAAGAACATATAGGGGAGGAGAATTCACAATAGGAGAATTCTTAAAATATTGCAAAGATAATGGCGTACAGAGACTGTTAACTGCACCATACTCACCTCAACAAAATGGAGTTGTTGAACGTAGAAACAGAACCATACTTCCAATTACAAGATGTACGATGAAAGCAACAAACATGGAACAAATGTTTTGGGCATATAAGCAGTTAGACATGCCATACAGATACTAAATTATACACCTACTAAGTCATTAGAAGATATTACTCCATATGAAGCTTTAAAGGGAAGGAAACCAGACCAAACTCGCCTTAGAATCTTTGGTAAAGTACCTTGTCAACACTTAACTAAATTGGATTATAGAAATACAAATGGTATACCTAGGCACTGAACCTAGAACTAAAGCATATCGCTTATTTAATCCAGAGTTGAAGAAGGTTTGTGTAAGTCGAGATGTAAAGTTTAAAGAAACATGACATAAAATTGGGAGGAATACACAAAGGAGTTTGAACTTGATGAACCTGAGTTGAGTGATTTCACTGTTGAAACCCGACGTAGCATAGAACCAGAAACTCAACCAGAAGATATCACTTACAATGTGTTGGTACACCCTGTGTGACGATAGCAGTCTAAGCGATCTAACATTTTGGTTTAAGTAATATTCAAAGTATTGGGAATTAACTAGTATTTGATATGTATGACTATGTATGTTTGTCAGTTATTGATTGTGTGTTTGAACTTGGTGTATCATACTACAAGAAGTTCAAACATAAAGTTCAAAGATGAATTCAAACATAAGTTAATAACATAAGTTTCAAATACAAGTTAGGTAGATTCGAATTATATGAGGTTTGACATTCGAATCTGTGTCAGATTCGAATGTTGTCCTAGATTCGAATCTAGGCAGATTCGAGAGTGTCAATGAGGGAAAACTCGAATGGGCCTTGGGCCAGATTCGAGTTTGGCCCATGTCAGTCTCGAATTAGCCTCTATAATTAGGGATAGACTCGAAATATTATCAGACTTTTTGCAGAATTCGAGAGTGATTAAGCAAAAGGCGATCTCGAGTTTATCATCAGTGTTAGTGCCGTTTCGGAGAGAATCAGTTCGTAGGATCGTTCGTGTGTCGTTCGTTCAGCTTCTGATAGTCTCCGTGTTTCTTGGTGAGAGTTGTTTCCGTCTACCCGTTAACGAGGATTCCGCACTCGTTGACGGTTCCGCGTCTAAATAGATCTCGTGTTGGTGGACCTTACAAGTGGTATCAGAGCCTAAGGGGTGTTCTTGGTGTTCTTCGTGTTCATCAAGATACATTTTAGGTTTCTTGACGCTTTTGGACGATTTTTCTCTCAAAATCGGGTTTTTCGTGTTCGTCGAGCTTAGCAAATAGTCATCCGGGAAAGACTTTGTGTTTTTCACGTTTTTTGATCGAAATCAATATTTTTCGTTGTAAAAATATTGATTCAATCTGCAAAACGTCAAAAAATCAAAGTGTTAGCCGTTTTTCGAGTTTGCGGCGCTCGAATCTACTAGGGGTAATTAGGGTTACACTTAGTCTCGAGTCTAACCAAATACGCTCCTTTCGAGTCTGATACAGACAGTTTTCGAATCTAATTCGAGTTTGTGCTAGTTTCGAATAGGGTCTCGAGTCTACTTACATTCGAGTTTAGTCTAGAATCGAATAAGGCTTCGAGTCTACTGTGTCTTCGAGTTTGCATTGACCTTCGAATCTGAGGACTTTTCGAATCTGACATAATTTCGAATTTAATTGAATTTCAACACTTAATCGAATTTAATCCCAAAAGACTTAATCTAAATTACATTCGAATCTATCTAGATTCGAATGAGTTAGCCTAAGTTAGTTTCGAATTAAAGTAATTAAGTTCAAATTCAATTCCTTTCGAAAAGATGTCAAATCTTCAAAAATTCCTGGAAATGGACCACGAGGTCGGGAAGGCAAACACTCCTCCTAAGCTGATGAATCTCGAAGATTATTACTGGTGGAAAGATTTGTTTACCGATTTCGTGCGTTTTAATGATATGCGCATGTGGGTATGTATCGACGAAGGATACATTCCACCAGTTTCTGAAGTTGAAGGCCGTCAGAAAGTCTTGTCATTCCAAATGATGAAGGAGGGTGATAAGAAGCTGTATGAAGCCGAGAACAAAGCATTTTCGATAATTAGAATGGCGTTGCCTCAGGATATACTACACACATTAAGGACTCAAAAGACATCTAAAGAACTTTGGGAGTCACTGGAGAAACGGTGTGAGGGTAATCCAAGGGTACGAAGAAAGAGTACGGAATTATTGAAACAACAGTTTGCGATTTTCAAGGCGTTAAAGGATGAACAGCTCGATGATACCATCACCCGATTCTATCAATTGTTGACGGAGCTTGAAAGTCATGGGATTGAGTATACTGACACCGACAAGAACAACAAGCTTCTTGATGCCTTACCAGCCAAATGGGCTATGTATGTGGCAATGATAAAGCTAAATGAGGATAAGTATTAACCCAATCTCTGGAGGATATTGTGGGAACGTTGAGAGCTTATCATTTCGAGCTACTGAAGGCCGAAACTGGTTACGAACAAGTCCAGAATCCAGCGATGTATTTTGGAAAGTCAACAAAACCTTCAGCGACCGCCGATCTAAAGACTGCTACAGCGTTTTTCACCGGAGAAACGTCGTCACCAGCAGAAACTGATGACACATTGAATCGAGCGTTCTTAGGATTAGGAAGATCGGAAGAACCGCAGCCTCAAGTACAACAGGCATCGACATCTCAGAGCTATTCTAAGATGCCCATGAGTGCAAAATCAGCGGAAGAACATTTGAATCTGCTTGCTTCATTTGTGGCCGCGTATGGGAATTGTGTTCAGGGGAAGATTAACGATCCTACTCTCTGGGATGAAGACTATGATCAAGTCGACCCTGACGATCTTGAGGAGATGGATCTTAAATGGCAACTGGCCATGGTGACCCAACGGGTTAAGAGATTCATCAAAAGAACTGGGAGGAATCTGACGATGAACAATAAGGGAATTGGATTTGATAAGTCCAAGGTGAAATGCTACAACTGTCAAGGTCTGGGACACTTCGCCAGAGAATGCCAGAGACCGAAGGTAGAAACGTACCAACGGCAGAGTTAGCATCAGGGACAGTTTCAGAATCAGTCTCAACAACGATACCTTCCAAGTTCATCTAACGGTCAAGCCAACCTAGCTAGTCTACTATCCAATGTCACTTCAGACAGACAGCTAGATGGTACTTATGACTGGAGCTCACATCCAGAATCAAATGCTCGGGCTTTTATGGCTGAAGTTACGGAGACTGGGTGTGAAGGGGAAGAGCAGACCACAAGGGACAGCAGACTGATGTGGGTGGAGAAGACGAATGATCAGACTGTTCTGGAGTTTGCCGCTCAAATGGCCAATGTGGAATCCGACCACACAAAGGTTAGTCTGACGTACTCTCTTTTTCATGAGTTATGTGCATTGTGTGTGACTTCTAATGATAGGTTAAATCTAGTCTTAGAATCACAAAAAACCATAACTGCTCAAAATGAGTCTTTAAAAATTGAAAACGCTAGCCTAAACGATATTAAGCAAGATCTTAAAGAAAAACTTAAGGCTGATGCTCAAGACGTAATAGTTCTAAAAGACAAACTGAGTGAGCAGTGTGTTAGGATAGAGCTTATGTATGAGCATGTAAAGGCCTTGACCAAAAACCTTAAAGACAAAGACATAGAGCTAGCTGAAACAAAGGTAAAGGTAGCAGAGGCCAATAGTAAGTTAGAAAAGTTTAGGAATTCAAGCCTGAACCTAGGGAAAGTTTTAGACGCTCAACGCCAGTCTAAAAAGCCTGTAGGTCTGGGATTTCATGAAATTCCTCCACCTTTTAATGCAAACTACGTGCCTCAGCCTCAGGACAAAACTGATAAAACAGTAAACTTAGAGGACATACCTGAACCTATATCTGAGCCTATAGCAGAAAATACACCTAAGGTGGTTGACACAACTGTCAAGGTCAAGAAAGTAAAATTTGTGTCTTCCTCCAGTGAAACACCTGCAGGAAAACATAAAATTGATTGGGCTTGATCAGGACGATGAGCCAGTCACAATAGATGTACAAAAGGACCAAGACACTAGTGAGACACCTAAGTCTAAGGGCACACACAAGAAGTCCATAGATAAGATGTCCTGCTTTAGATGTCATGAAAAGGGGCATGTTGCTTCTCACTGTCCGCTTAGGAAAGCCGAAGTTACACCTAAGACAGTGAACCCAACACCTGTTAAGCCCTCAACAAATGTGGCGAGCACTAGTAGTTCTCAGAGTACCGAGAAAACTGTGCAGGCCACACCAAAACAAGTTGTGAAACAAACACCGGTAAAGGTTGGACCAAAGGAAGTGGTTAGGACAAGTTCACCGAATCGTGTCGTTAATCAATCTAGGTCAGCACCTCAACAAGTCTATAGGAGCACAACAGCTAGCAGGGCACACACTCCAGTTAGGTCTCATACTCCTGTCAGACATTATGCACCGGTAAGAGCTCAGGGATCACAGTCTGAAATGCAGTATAATAGGAATTATTCTAGAGCTCCACAACAAATGCCTACTCAAAGGCAAAGAGTGAATTTAAATCACTCGGCACGACAACAAAATCCTGTTCAACGACCCAAGTCACCTGTCACACCCTGCTACCTCGGTTGGCAGCGAGACGTGACGAGTGCGGAAGCGTAATCATAATCATAATGAACGACCACTATATGGACGTTTTCAAAAATACATCGATATGACTTTAAAAGGTAGAAATGTTTTACATAACCCGTAAATGATAAAGAGTAGTTCGCAAGGTACAGAGATTTAAATACATAATTAAATTATCCAAAATAATGCACATAAATCTCCGACGGTTTGAAAAAGAATGTGACTCCTTAAGTGCGGAAGCTTGAAAGTAGTTACTTCTGAAGGCATACTTGCCTTAATTTCCTGAAAATACACGCTAAAATACGTCAACAAAATTGTTGGTGAGCTCATAGGTTTACACGTAAATCTGATTTGTATGGACAACAATAATAGAGTTTGAATTTATAAAATCATAAATTCCATGTTATGTATTACATATAAACCATCATGCAACCGAAGCTTAATTATAAATGAGTTTTGCCCTGTGCAGTATTCCCATACGTAATACCGTGTGTTACATATATATGCACTCGCATTTAGCCGAACCGAGCTAACCCGAATGGGGGACATGACTCCCAATAGATCTATCCACAATATATTCGCGCTTACAAATAAATGCAATTAACGGTTCATGATATAAGGGCGGATGGAACCACATGTGTAATACATAATAGAAATGAAGTGGTTTTCGTGTCCATATGAAAATGAAGCATGTATTTCATCCCCAAAACTTAACAGTATGAAAATAGGGGCTATGAGAACTCACCGAACTTGTGATGGCAAAACTAGCCGCAAAAATGCAAATGTGCGTTGTTTGATGGGTGATGAAACCGGAGGTGTTTAACCGAGTCCTAAATGATAATAAGGACTTAATATCACCAATATATGATAATATGTATATTTATAGATTTTTATGTCTTAAATCACCCAACAGTACAAGTTTATAAATAAAATGCGCTTAAAACGTCAAGTATATATATATATATATATATATATATATATATATATATATATATATATATATATATATATATATATATATATATATATATATATATATAATTTTCCAGCTTTTTCGGAGGTTTTTCGGCCTACTTTGAGGCTGTTTTTGACCAAGCTCCAAAATGTTTTAGACTTTGGTTTTCTAGGACATTCAACTACTATATACAAAGGATTTTTAGAATCAAGAACGGCCATTTTTCGAGTTGTTTAGGTTAGTGAAAAAGCTCGTTAAAAACGCTATGTTGGCCATTTTTGAGCTGTCAAACTTTCGGTTTCCCAAATAATTTCTGGGGGTCTTAAACTTCAAAATAAATCATGAAAATTTGCAGATCTATAGTTAAGACATAGATCTAACTTTTGAGACAAGAATCAACTCATTTCGTTGAGTTATGAATTAGTTATGATTTTTCAAAGTCGATATAAATTTTCTGCCGAAAATCCGTAGTTTATAAACTTACAACAACTTATGATTCTTGTTGTTTATTCAAAGACTACTTGTATAAAAGTCATAATAGTTATAAAAACACATATATATCACATGTTTTCATAATATTAACACTTTTATAATGTGTTCACATATTCATAAACACATTTAAAGAAACAACTTAAAAATAAAAACTAGAAACTTATAAACTTGAGTTTTTATGAAACTTGTTGTTGTAGGTGATTATATATATTATGCAAGACTTATATAAACATAAATATAAGATTTAATAGGTTAGTACTTACTTACTTTGATGTTTTTAGAAGAATGAAAATGAGTAGAAGGTTGGATCTTCAAAAGTTTCACCAAGAACACTTCAAAAATATGAAGAACACTTTGAAAGAACACTTTGTGTGTTCTTGAGGCTTGAGGCCGGTTTTCAAGAGGGAGAGAAAGGAGAGATTTTGCTTTGAAGGTGTGAGGAAAATGCAAGGAATTAGGGTCTTATTTATAGAGGTGAAAAGGTGGTGAAATGATGAAAGGAGTTGTAAAATCTTGGGTGAAAGGAAAGAGGGGGATTTGATGTAGAAATGTGGAGTAAAAAAAATACAAACTTTTGGTCCTTTTGTCCTTCCATGTGGCCGGCCTAGTTAGGGTATTTTTGATGTATTTTTAGTTTTTTTTGTATAAAAGTATTTAGAAATGTATTCTTGTATTTCCCTTTTCTTGTAAATTCATAAATACTTTTAGATGCATTGTTTTAATTAATTGTTTTAGTCTTGCATAGTTAAGGTTAAGTAATTGTATTAGTTTATGATTAGTGTCACTAATCATGATTTAATTATGTACTTAGTTGAATTAATCCTTCATGTCGTAAATTGATCGGATTAATTGATTTCCCGATTCATCGCACCGATGAATTTGATTCTAATTGAGTTGAATTTTCTAATAAGCCTTGTTAATCACTTGATTAATTTCTAATGACTATTGATTAGGCTATAATTGACTATTAAATGTAGATTAGGGTTTTGTTGCTAACCTGGTTTAGTGCCGGATGTTACAGTCTCCCCCTGTTAAGGGAATTTCGTCCCGAAATTAGCTCGTGTTCTCTACTTCTTAAGTACTTGAGAACAGGTGAGGATATTTTTCCCAAAACTGATCTTCTCATTCCCATGTAAACTCAGGACCTCTCTTAGAGTTCCATCTGACTTTTATTATTGGGATTCGACTGTGCTTGAGTTTCTTGACTTCTCGGTCCATTATTTCTACAGGTTGCTCAATGAAGTTCAACTTATCATCTAACTCCAGCTCGTCCATGGGTATAACGAGTGATTCATCAGCCAGACACTTCTTAAGATTGGACACGTGGAAGGTGTTATGAACGTTACTAAGCTCTGGGGGCAGGTCGAGTCGGTAAGCTACCGGGCCAATTCTTTTGGTGATCTTGAATGGTCCGATATAACGAGGATTGAGTTTTCCTCGTTTCCCAAAACGGGTTACGCCTTTCCAAGGTGAGACTTTCAACATTACTTGATCTCCCTCTTGGAATTCCAAATCCTTCCGTCGAATGTCTGCATAACTATTCTGTCGATCCCGCGCGATCTTTAATCGGTTACGAATCTGGGCTATCTTTTCTGTAGTCTCTTGGATGATCTCAGGTCCAGTGATCTGACTATCTCCTACTTCAGCCCAACAAAGAGATGATCGACACTTTCGCCCGTAGAGTGCCTCGAATGGGGCAATCTTAATGCTTGAGTGATAGCTGTTGTTATAGGAAAACTCGACTAATGGCAGGTGTCTGTCCCAACTTTTGCCAAAATCGATGACACATGCCCTTAACATGTCTTCCAACGTCTGAATCGTCCTTTCACTCTGACCATCCGTTTGCGGGTGATAGGCTGTGCTCATATTTAGGCGTGTACCCAGTGCTTCTTGCAATGACTGCCAAAATCTTGATGTGAACCGGCTGTCCCTGTCTGATATAATTGATACTGGTACTCCATGCCTTGAGACGACTTCTTTAAGATAGATTCGTGTTAACTTATCCATTTTATCAGTCTCCTTGATGGGCAGGAAATGTGCGGTTTTGGTAAGCCGATCCACAATCACCCAAATAGTGTCATAACCTCCAGAAGTCTTTGGCAACTTGGTGATGAAATCCATGGTGATGTTTTCCCACTTCCACTGGGGTATTTCTGGTTGAACTAGCAATCCTGATGGTTTTTGGTGCTCAGCTTTAACCTTCAAACATGTTAAGCACTTGCTGACGTAGGTAGCAATGTCAGCCTTCATATTTGGCCACCAGTACATTCCTTTCAAGTCGTGATACATTTTATCTGACCCTGGATGGATTGCATATCTTGTCTTATGCCCTTCATCCATGACCAGCTTCCTTACTCCTCCGAGTTTTGGTAACCAAATTCTGCCCATGAAGTATCGACATCCATCTGGCTTGATTTCAAACTGCTTATCCATCCCTCTCAAGGCTTCATCCAGTATATTACCCTCCTTGACTGCTTCTTCTTGTGCCTCGCGGACTTGAGAGTTTAGGTTTGACTGTATAGTCATGACCAAAGCTCGGACTCTCAAGGGTTTAACCCGTTCCTTTCGGCTCAGGGCATCAGCTACGACATTTGCCTTCCCCGGATGATAACGAATTTCGCAGTCATAGTCACTAAGCAGTTCAACCCAACGACGCTGCCTCATATTTAACTCTTTCTGATTCAGAATATGCTGAAGGCTTTTATGGTCTGTGAACACCGTGCACTTAGTTCCATACAGGTAGTGCCTCCATATTTTGAGAGCAAACACCACTGCTCCAAGCTCTAGGTCATGAGTCGTATAATTCACCTCGTGAATTTTGAGCTGTCGTGATGCGTAAGCAATGACTCTATCCCTTTGCATGAGCACACAACCTAATCCATTGTGTGAGGTATCACAGTAGACCACAAAATTTTCAGTCCCTTCGGGTAAGGATAGAATTGGTGCACTACACAACCTTTGCTTTAACTGCTGAAATGCCTTTTCTTGCTCTTCACCCTAGATATACTTCACATCCTTCGAGTCAATTCTGTTAAGGAACCTGCTATCTTTGAGAAGTTTTCGATAAATCGCCTATAATAACCGGCAAGTCCTAGAAATTGGCGGATTTCCGTGGGGGTTCTAGGAGTCGCCCAGTTCTTTATGGCCTCGATTTTTGATGGATCAACTTGGATTCCCTGGTTGTTGATCACATGTCCAAGGAATTTAACTTCTCGCAACCAAAATTCACATTTTGAAAATTTGGCGTATAACTGTTCCTTCTCTAACAACTCCAAGATCAGCTTGAGGTGGTGTTCATGCTCCTCCTTATTTCTGGAATAGATGAGAATATCGTCTATGAACACTATTACAAATTTGTCCAGATACGGTTTACACACTCGATTCATGAGGTCCATGAATACGGCTGGTGCGTTTGTCAAACCGAATGGCATTACCTGGAATTCGTAATGTCCATAACTAGTTCTGAATGCTGTCTTGGGTATGTCTTCTTCCCGAACCTTTACTTGATGATAACCGGATCGCAGATCAATCTTAGAGTAGAAGCTAGATCCCTGTAGTTGGTCAAACAGGTCATCAATTCTGGGGAGAGGGTAGCGGTTCTTTACCGTTAACTTGTTTAGCTCTCGGTAGTCTATGCACATTCTGAAGGATCCGTCTTTCTTTTTCACGAACAAGACCGGAGCTCCCCAAGGTGAGGAACTTGGTCGAATGAATCCTTTATCCATCAACTCTTGTAATTGATTGGATAGCTCTAGCATCTCAGAAGGGGCGAGTCTATATGGGGCCCTTGCGACCGGTGCAGCTCCCGGCACCAAATCGATTTGAAACTCCACTTGCCTAGTTGGCGGAAGTCCAGGCAAATCTTCCGGGAAGAACTTCGGATAGTCACGAACCACGGGAATATCCTCGAGTCGCTTCTCCTCCGACTCTTTTTCTACAATTTGCACCAGTACTGCATGACAACCTTTCCTAAGGCACTTTAATGTTCTTAGGCCGGATATGACATTCAATTGTCGGTTCTTTCTTTCTCCTTGGACTGTTAGGAACTTCTTATTGTGGAGTGGTATCCGTACCACTTTCTTACCACACAAAATCTCGACATGATTGTGTGATAACCAATCCATACCAACTACTACATCAAAACTTCCGAGTTCTATAGGCATCAAGTCTATCTTAAAGGGATGATCTGCCAGCTTCAGTGTGCATTCCTTAATGATACTACTTGCCTCTATTATTTTCCTATCAACCAGTTCTATAGCATAGAGTTGTCTAAGGGAAAAGGAGCGTCATTCAATTGCTTACTAAACTTATCAGATATAAAGCTCCTATCAGCCCCAGTATCAAAGAGTACGTAAGCATAACTGTCATTTAAAAGAAACGTACCTGATACTACGTGGGGATCTTGACGAGCGTCACCTGCTCCTAACACAAAAGCT
This sequence comes from Centrapalus pauciflorus, assembly GCA_020465985.1. Lineage (NCBI taxonomy): Eukaryota > Viridiplantae > Streptophyta > Magnoliopsida > Asterales > Asteraceae > Centrapalus > Centrapalus pauciflorus. Next base: position 176,814 of record JAANYP010002031.1, on the reverse strand, counting down.
CTCCCTTGAGCTCCTCCACCATTCCTCAGCTTCGGGCACTCACTCTTGAAGTGCCCAGTAACTCCACATTCAAAGCAGCCTTTTTGATTGCTGCCACTGGTTCCCGGGGCTCCAGATTTACAGTCCTTGGCCATATGCCCCAAACGTTTGCATTTTCCACAGTGGGTCGGACAGGGACCCTGGTTGTGATGGAAGGTGCATTTAGTGCAGAAAGGCTTGGTACCGGTATAACCTCTTCTTGGCTCCGCTCCCGCTGCGTAAGCCTTAATGGTTTCGGGCTTTTTGGATTGTGAACCCGCATTCTTCCCAGACTTGTCTTCCCACTTTCTCTTATTTTCCCCGGCTTTGGCTTCATTCCTCCGGGACACTTGATCCATTAAATTGTTTGCCATCCTGATGGCATCCTGTATGGTTGATGGGTTTGAGGCAGTCACATTACCTTGAATTTGAGGAGCGAGTCCCCAAATGTAACGTTCGATCTTTTTGTACTCCGGGGTCACCATCTGAGGGCACAGGATGCTCAGTTCATGAAATCGGTTGGTGTACCCCGTCACATCTGTTCCCTTCATTGACAGGTTCAAGAACTCCGATTCCATCTTCTGGAGTTCGTTCCCTGGACAGTACTCGTCTGTCATCATTTGCTTCAATGCGGGCCATGTGAGCTGGTAGGCTTCATCAATACTTACGGACTGGACATAGGAATTCCACCATGTGAGGGCGCTATCTTGTAGGGTGTGAGTAGCGAACTTCACCCTATCTCCTTCAGCACATCCGCTGACGCGAAAGACAGATTCTAACTTCTCAAACCATCGTATCAAGCCAACGGCTCCTTCGGTTCCGTTGAAGTACCGGGGTTTGCAACATAAAAATCCTAAAATTCCACAACCTTTTGCGTGGATTTCAGTTCCTCCCGTGGTGCGGCTAGCACCACCATCTCCATTGGCTGAGCTATTCCTATTTGCCTCATATGTGGCTATAGCGGCAGCCATTCTTTGTGCGACTAGCTCTTCAATGTCAGCAGCGTTCATTGCTCGTTTCGGCGGCATTATCTTAAAATTTTAAAGAAAAAGCATAGTGTAAGAAATTGAATCTTAAAGAGGTAATTTTCCTTAAAGCACAATACTATAATCATCAAACACAATTTCATAAATAACTTGCAATTTTCATTAATCATTCGAAATTTTCTTACATTAGGGGCGGGTTATTACCCGAAAATTTTGTCCTATACTATTACATGATATTTTCCTACCATTACAAGGATAGATAGAAGTGCACTAAGTGTGGGAGTGATCAGGGGTCTCTCCCTTTTCCATCACGTTGAGGCGCTGAGTCAGCTCCTCGATTCGAGCTTGGCTTTCGGCTAGTTGCTGCCGAAGCTCGTTCAGGCCATTCTGTTGAATAGCAATGGCGTGCTGATTAGCCCACTAGATGTTGGAGTTTTGCAACTCCTCCCGCTCTAGACGAGTGGTCAACCCACCGATATCTAGGTTAAGTGATCGGATCTGGTGGTCATGCCTGGTCGACCGTGCTATCAGAAGTGGTATGGTTTGCTCGGTAGGCTCTTGGGTGAGGGTCGGGACAGGTGCGGAGGATGGTCCTCCTATCTCGAAGTTGGGAGGATTTCCCTCCATCTGCCTCCATTCGCGGAGGGTCTCCGGTATCCAGCTCCATCGCCGGGCGTCTACCCGTCGGTGTGGTGGTGGGGGATTGGGCTGGGGAGTCGGGACAGGAATAGACTCCCCTCTTGGTGGGTTCACCCGCTTTCGGGGTGTGTACAGCATTTTGGGGCCGTTAGGGTAAGGCCTATACGGCTTATATGACGGCTCGGCTTGATGGTATGGAACGCGAGCAGGGACCGCTGGGGGCAGTGGATCTTCTTCCTCCATCGGCTCCTCTTCCGTCTCCCACATCGGATCTTCCGAGGGGTCCTCTTCCTCCGATGTGTCTTCCTCGTGGAAAATCTCAGTGGCCGTGGGGCTAGCAGGAGTGTACTCCTCCTCTGAATCTGATATGATGATGGTTTCCGGATGGGACATGATTTCTGCTATCAAGGTCCATTCATAGTCTTTTAGTTAGTTACAAAAATATTTTTAAAATCAATAAATTTTATGTGCAGTTATAGTCTAGGGTACTAATGCAACCTAGTTCACTATAACTATGGCTCTGATACCAATCTGTCACACCCTGCTACCTTGGTTGGCAGCGAGACGTGACGAGTGCGGAAGCGTAACCATCATCATAATGAATGACCACTATATGGACGTTTTCAAAAATACATCGATATGACTTTAAAAGGTAGAAATGTTTTACATAACCCGTAAATGATAAAGAGTAGTTCGCAAGGTACAGAGATTTAAATACATAATTAAATTATCCAAAATAATGCAAATAAATCTCCGACGGTTTGGAAAAGAATGCGACTCCTTAAGTGCGGAAGCTTGAAAGTAGTTACTTCTGAAGGCATACTTGCCTTAATTTCCTGAAAATACATGCTAAAATACGTCAACAAAGTTGTTGTTGAGCTCATAGGTTTACACGTAAATCTGACTTGTATGGACAACAATAATAGAGTTTGAATTTATAAAATCATAAATTCCATGTTATGTATTACATATAAACCATCATGCAACCGAAGCTTAATTATAAATGAGTTTTGCCCTGTGCAGTATTCCCATACGTAATACCGTGTGTTAAATATATATGCACTCGCTGTTAGCCGAACCGAGCTAACCCGAATGGGGGACATGACTCCCAATAGATCTATCCACAATATATGCGCGCTTACAAATAAATGCAATTAACGGTTCATGATATAAGGGCGGATGGAACCACATGTGTAATACATAATAGAAATGAAGTGGTTTTCGTGTCCATATGAAAACGAAGCATGTATTTATCCCCAAAACTTAACAGTATGAAAATAGGGGCTATGAGAACTCACCGAACTTGTGATGGCAAAACTAGGCGCAAAAATGCAAATGTGCGTTGTTTGATGGGTGATGAAACCGGAGGTGTTTAACCGAGTCCTAAATGATAATAAGGACTTAATATCACCAATATATGATAATATGTATATTTACAGATTTTTATGTCTTAAATCACCCAACATTAGAAGTTTATAAATAAAATGCGCTTAAAACGTCAAGTATATATATATATATATATATATATATATATATATATATATATAATTTTCCAGCTTTTTCGGAGGTTTTTCGGCCTACTTTGAGGCTGTTTTTGACCAAGCTCCAAAATGTTTTAGACTTTGGTTTTCTAGAACATTCGACTACTATATACAAAGGATTTTTAGAATCAAGAACGGCCATTTTTCGAGTTGTTTAGGTTAGTGAAAAAGCTCGTTAAAAACACTATGTTGGCCATTTTTGAGCTGTCAAACTTTCGGATTCCAAAATAATTTCTGGAGGTCTTAAACTTCACAATAAATCATGAAAATTTGCAGATCTATAGTTAAGACATAGATCTAACTTTTTAGACAAGAATCAACTCATTTCGTTGAGTTATGAATTAGTTATGATTTTTCAAAGTCGATATAAATTTTCTGCCGAAAATCCGTAGTTTATAAACTTACAACAACTTATGATTCTTGTTGTTTATTCAAAGGCTACTTGTATAAAAGTCATAATAGTTATAAAAACACATATATATCACATGTTTTCATAATATTAACACTTTTATAAAGTGTTCACATATTCATAAACACATTTAAAGAAACAACTTAAAAATAAAAACTAGAAACTTATAAACTTGAGTTTTTATGAAACTTGTTGTTGTAGGTGATTATATATATTATGCAAGACTTATATAAACATAAATATAAGATGTAATAGGTTAGTATTTACTTACTTTGATGTTTTTAGAAGAATAAAAATGAGTAGAAGGTTGGATCTTCAAAAGTTTCACCAAGAACACTTCAAAAATATGAAGAACACTTTGAAAGAACACTTTGTGTGTTCTTGAGGCTTGAGGCCGGTTTTCAAGAGGGAGAGAAAGGAGAGATTTTGCTTTGAAGGTGTGAGGAAAATGCAAGGAATTAGGGTCTTATTTATAGAGGTGAAAAGGTGGTGAAATGATGAAAGGAGTTGTAAAATCTTGGGTGAAAGGAAAGAGGGGGATTTGATGTAGAAATGTGGAGTAAAAAAAATACAAACTTTTGGTCCTTTTGTCCTTCCATGTGGCCGGCCTAGTTAGGGTATTTTTGATGTATTTTTATTTTTTTTTTTGTATAAAAGTATTTAGAAATGTATTCTTGTATTTCCCTTTTCTTGTAAATTCATAAATACTTTTGGATGCATTGTTTTAATTAATTGTTTTAGTCTTGCATAGTTAAGGTTAAGTAATTGTATTAGTGTATGATTAGTGTCACTAATCATTATTTAATTATGTACTTAGTTGAATTAATCCTTCATGTCGTAAATTGATCGGATTAATTGATTTCCCGATTCATCGCACCGATGAATTTGATTCTAATTGAGTTGAATTTTCTAATAAGCCTTGTTAATCACTTGATTAATTTCTAATGACTACTGATTAGGCTATAATTGACTATTAAATGTAGATTAGGGTTTTGTTGCTAACCTGGTTTAGTGCCGGATGTTACATCACCTGAAAGGCGAGATGGGTATTTGAAAGAGTTTAAGTATGTGGACGAGAATGGTATAACCAAGTCAGTTATGGCTTGGGTTCCCCGTGATAACTAACCTATTTTCTTTCATGTGCAGGAGATTACCACAGGTCCAAACAACAAGTGGTTCGTCGATAGTGGATGCTCCAGGCACATGACAGGGGAACGAAGTCTCCTTACAGACTTCAAGGGTGGGAATCGGGGATTTGTATCATTCGCGGGTAACAAAGGAGGAAACATCACGGGTACCGGAGTGTTCACTAATGGGACAATCAAGTTGGACCAAGTTTATCACATTGATAAACTGGTTCACAATCTCATTAGTGTATCTCAAATCTGTGACAAAAAGAATTCAATGTTGTTCACGGACACTGAGGCGTTAGTACTAAAACCGGGATTCAAGATTCCTGAAGAATGGGTATTGATGTGGGCACCAAGGAAGAATGACTTGTACATGCTTGATATGAACAAGCCGGAGACTTCGATGGGGCCAATTTATTTATTATCCCAAGCTTCGGAGACAGAATCGGTATTGTGGCACAGATGCGTGGCTCACCTGCACCTAAGAAAGATGAATTACATAACGAAGAATGGGTTGGTGCAAGGTGTGCCTATGAAGAGCTTTCAGTTCGAGGACAAGTGTCTACCTTGCAAGAAGGGCAAAAAACATAAGAAGACACACAAGTCCAAGACACAAAACTCCATAACATCAACATTCGATTTGTTGCATATGGATCTTTTCGGTCCAATCAACAAAAGGAGTATCGGAGCTAGTTGGTTTTGTTTTGTTATCACTGACGATTACTCACGCTTTTCTTGGGTTTTCTTTTTAGGTACAAAGGACGAGACGGCTCCCAAGCTCATCGGGTTCTTAGACCAAGTGGAGAATTCCTACGGAACAAGGGTTAAAAGGGCATAGTGCATCAATTCAGTGCACCATATGAGCCTCAACAAAATGGGGTGGCCGAACGTAAAAACAGGACACTGATTAAGGCAGCTAGGACTATGTTGTCGGATTCAAAGCTTCCTACCATGTTTTGGGGGGAGGCAGTGAATACCGCATGTCACATTTTAAACTGAGTCCTAACTGTCAAATCTTTGAACAAAACCTGTTATGAAATTTTGAATAAACGGCCACCTAATTTAACTGGCTTCGAACCGTTTGGGGTACCATGCACTCTTTTGCGAACAAAACATCAACCTAAGTTTGGTGAAAAGGCTGACGAAGGATACTTCCTAGGTTATATGTCGAACTCACCAAACAAACGGGTTTTTAATAAAACAAATGGTACGGTAGAGATTGTGTATAACATTTAAGTTACTAGTTATACACATGAACCCCAAACTGGTCCGGAATGGATATTTGACTATGATAAATTATTTGAGTCATTTAACATTCCTTTGGATGATAATGCAGGTACAATCGAAAAGGATATGGCGACGTTGCATCTGAATGACGATGGTCATACTTTTCCGAGAACTTCATTTGAATCCACATCTGAGCCTACTGCGACTGTAGATGGATCTCCAGAAGTTGCTGATCCAGAAGCACCTATCACTGAGAATCAGACTCAAGCAACAAGTTCCAACTCTGAGGAAAATGTCCATGAGGAGGAAAATGTAGAAACTGAGGCTGTTCCCCCATTAGGTGAAATAGGATCTAACTTAGGAGATAATCTAAGAGTTGACGAGATAGAGACCTCTAGGATTAACAAGAACCATCCTATAGAAAGCATCATAGGAAATCCTAACGAGGGTGTGAAGACTAGGAGTAGTGTAAATAACAACACTGTGTTGTTGTCGATGATAAACGACTCCAAGGCATATCATAACTGTCTCTATTCGTGCTTCATATCGCAAGTAGAGCCTAAGAATGTGCAAATGGCACTTAAGGATAACTCCTGGGTTGAAGCGATGCAGGAAGAACTCTCGCAGTTTAGGAAACTAGAAGTGTGGGAGTTAGTTCCATTACCTCGAGGGGAAGTTGCCATAGGAACCAAATGGGTTTTTAAGTGGAAGAGAGACGATCGGGGTATAGTCACTCGCAACAAGGCTAGGCTAGTTGTAAAGGGTTTCAACCAAGAGGAGGGAATCGATTACAATGAGGTGTTTGCACCAGTAGCAAGGCTGGAAGCCATTAGGTTGTTTCTAGCGTTTGCCTCCTTCAAGGGCTTTAAGGTATATCAATTAGATGTAAAGAGTGCTTTCCAATATGGGAAAGTGAAGGAGTTGGTGTATGTAGAACAGCCGCCCGGATTTACAGATCCAAAATATCCTGATAGAGTATATCGCTTAGATAAGGCTCTATATGGATTGCATCAGGCACCAAGGGCGTGGTATGAGACTCTATCCAACCATTTATTAGAGAACGGGTTTGAAAGGGGTAGGATAGATAGTACTCTGTTTGTTAAGAGGAAGGGAGAACATTTTATCTTGGTACAAGTGTACGTCGATGATATTATTTTTGGTTCATCAGACGAATAGATGTGCAAAGATTTCGAGAAGGTGATGAAGTCGAAATTCGAGATGAGTGCTATGGGAGAGTTAAATTTCTTTTTGGGGTTACAAGTTGACCAGAAGAAGGAAGGGATGTTTATCCATCAGACGAAGTATGTCTATGACATATTGGATCGCTTCGGGATGAAAGGAACAAAGTTGACTGCCCATTTCAGCACGTCGATTCAAGTGAATCACAATCTCGGACCGGGTACTGAAAGTGATACCGATGTGGATCCGACATTATATCGGGCCATGATTGGATCACTTATGTATTTAACTGCTTCAAAACCTGACATCATGTTTGCTGTGTGTATTTGTGCTAGGTTTCAAGCGAATCCGAAGGAGATGCATATGAAAGCTGTGAAGCGGATTCTACGATACCTCAAGTCGAAACCGAAGCTGGGACTTTAGTATCACGCGGAGGGAGATCTAGAGTTGGAGGCATTCACGGATTCTGACTACGGAGGATGCAGCTTGACACGCAAATCAAAAACTGGAGGTTGTCAGTTCCTAGGAGGGAGATTGGTATCCTGGCAATGCAAGAAACAAACATCGGTAGCCGTGTCAACGTGCGAGGCCGAGTATGTTGCTGCTGGAAGTTTCTGCTCACAGGTTCTGTGGATACAACAACAATTGCGGGATTACGGTTTGGCTTACACCCAAACTCCCATTAGGATAGACAATCAATCTACAATTGCTATAGCTAACAATCTAGTTAAACACAGTAAAACAAAGCACATAGACATTAGGCATCATTTGATTCGTGATTGTGCTGAAAAGAACTTAATCAAATTGGTAAAAGTGGCAACGGAAGATAATAATGCTGATTTATTTACCAAAGCATTTGATAAGTCACGGTTTGAATATTTAATTTAACTTAATGGAATGCGCAACCCAGAGTAATTTGACCTTAGTAGTAGTTTATTTCCTTTTATAGCTGTAGTATTTCTTTCTTTTTATAGTAAGTCTGCTAATTTTGGATAGTTTCTATTTTTAGTAAGTTTCTATTTTTAGTAAATTAGTAGGTTATCGTATTTTATTGCTATTATTTAATGAAAAACAAAAAAAAGAGAGAAAATCATAAAAATACAAAAAGAAAAAAATATATATCAGAAAAAGAGTTAAGTCTTAGAAGCATAGGTTCAAAGTGACGAAAATTAGCACAGTCGTTACAAACTCTAAGTGTTTCGGCTTTCACACATAATGCAACTAAAATTCTAAGTGTTATACTTTATTTTAGTTTGATGTGTTGGTAGGCATAATACATATAGGGAGTCTCAAGGCAAATAAAAATAAACCTATGTCGCTACAAACTCTATGTCGCTTTGTTGTACGTCGGTACAGACCTGTCACCGCTGTCTTGCTAGCTTTAAAAATAAACCTTAAGTCAAACTAAGACACTTTGTTGTATGAAAATACAGATCTGTGTCCGATGTTTGTCTTTTAAAGAAAGTTTGCAAATACCAACAAGTTAGAATCTTTGTCTGTATGCCTTGATCATAAAAGTATGTCTATGTCTGAGTCACGTAAGATAATTTCATGATAAATAAAAATGCCAAGGGATATTCTGAAATGTAGAATGTTTAAAGGGGTAAATACCAACAATCGGCTAAATAGGTATTTCACGACAAACAATCAAAGGAATAAAAAATTTCTAAGTGTAAAAGTTTAAGTACCGAGAGTGAGTATCAGACACTGCTATCTGATTGAACCTTTCTTTGGCTATACTCATCAAAAATATTTTGTTTAGCATTTAACTTAGGTTGTAAATTTTAATAAGTATAGCTTAAGTCTAAGTTAAATTTTTTAGTCACAATTTTAAAATTTCATTTTTACTTTGTTTTTTTATTTTATTTTATTCTACCTTAGTTTATTTTATTTTATTTTATTTTTTACTTAGGTAAAAGGTCAAAAATTACTGAGGGTGCATTCATAGTTGGATAAAATAAACACTGCGTGAAAAATCATGTGCTTAGGGTAAAAGATTTGGCATGGTTTATCTCGTTACACAATACCGTAGAAAAGGTTGAAAAAGTTGAAGTTATTTCAAAATTTTCGAAATTTTTCTAAGTGTTTGGTGTTATTCGAGTTTAGGACAGACTCGAAATTGGGTTGCTTCGAATCTGTCAGTAGATTCGAGTCTGGCCTTAGATTCGAAAGTTGGTGGTATATATAGGTTAACAATGAAGTCATTAACTCCTTACTGTTTTCGAATCTATATCCTCGAATCTATTTAGGCGATTTCGAATCTATTGCTCGATTCTACCGTTTTTCACATAAACGACAATTTGTCGAGTTTCTTGCTTGGTGTTTCGATTCTACTGATACTTCTAGGTATAATCAACTTGGTTGTACAAGATTTATGTAGTTTTATACATCATTTTAATCAAAATCATCGTTTTTTTAAGGTTTAAGGGTCTAAGTCGTGTTTTTCAAAATTACAAAGTTTGGACCAATAAATAGTCAAATTAAATACACAAATCAGTGATTAGAACCTAGTTGGACTAATGTATGTGATTTGCTTAGTTCAAAATGGTTAAAATCGTGGGTTTTTGTTGATGCCTTGGTCGACGAGTTTTCGAATCTGTTCATGGACTTTCTCGAGTTTGTCAGTAAACTCGAGAAGACCATGTCCTTCGAATCTATCATCAAACTCGAAATAGGATTTATTCGAATCTGTCCATTCGAATCTGTTATTCTATTTGAATTATTTAACTTAAATTTTATTAAACTTGTAGAAATTCTTTTGTGTTGGATTTTGTACTTAATCAAGTTCAAAATTAAACAAATTTGAATTTAGGCAAGTTTATTGATTTTTATTAATTCTAATAGTTTATTTATTGTGCAGATATGGTTGTTCGAGTTTTTGTGCCGAAGCACAATATGGTCCTTCACCCCGACCATCATATCCCTGAGGCGCAGGGATATCGTCAAATGTTGGATTTCCTAGTAGAATATAGGATAGCTTTTGCTTTGTCTCATAATATTCAGATTGTAATTCCATATGTTCGCCAATTTTATGATCATCTTCAGGTGGACTGCTCTGTCACCCCGACAGTGCTAAGGACAAGGATCGCAGGGCAACCGTTAGTGTTCTCTGCTGATATGCTGCGTGAAGTGTTGCAGCTAGGATCTGAGGAAGAGGAGTCTGGGCCTATTGACTTTCCACTAAGTATTAGGCAAGCGGCTTTTCAAAGAATGGGTTACAGTTTGGATGTCACGAAGACTTCCTACATGAAGAGCGGGCTAATTGGCCAATGGAGATTTTTGGCTCATGTTTTCATGGTTTGTTTCGCGGCAAAGAAAGCTGGCTTTGATTACATCGTCTCGAAGATCCAGTCTGGGATGATCGCTTTACTATATAACCGGCCATTCAGCTTTTCTCAGATGTTTTTCTCGGAATTCGTTCACCAAATTTCGGATCCAGAGCAGCAACAGTTTTTACTGTATCCTCGGTTCATAATGATGCTAATCAGACATTTCTTGCCGAATTTGCCTCAGCTGAATGAAATACAAAGTGTCGCGGTGATGGATAAGAGAATTTTTGCTGATTGCTCCTCGCACAGAGGAAGGTTGGCGGTTCCAGTCGAGGGACCGTTGTTTGGAGCTATTTTGGATAGGAATTTTGAAGCCCCAGATACTGCCAACTGGGCAGGGGAAGTTGAAGTTCAACCTAGACAACCACAGCAACAACAACAACCTCAGCCACCGCGAGCACAGCCACAAAGGCGAAGACAAAGATCTTCTGCGAGTCAAACACAGGCATCAAGGCCTTCTACAAGCCAACAGCCAGAAGTACAAGAGGCCGGACCTTCGAATGTCCCAAGTGAAGCTGATCAGCTGTGCCAAACTCTATATGAAATTTGGGAAGCAGGACCTAATGCCAATGAAGAAATATCTGCAGCATTGGTGGGAGAATTACTTGAGCCTCCAGAGGGAGAAGAAGATGTGCTGAGAGATGTTGACGAATATGTGCCAGAGCAGACTAGTAATGATGAGTCATCATCTGCCACCGAATCAGAAGAGATGGAGGAAATTGAAGTTGAAGCTCCAGAGTCAGAATCTACAGAACGTCCTGTTCAAATAGGAACCTATGGATCAAGGTTAGTAGTTAATGAAGAAGCTTCAAGGAGGAGAATATCAAGAGAGTCTGATGACTCAGATTTTGAAGAAGAAGAAGTTGCACAGTTAGTGACGAGGCAACGGGCCAAGCGTCACAGATTTATGCAAGGATCATCTTCCGCTTCAGCTAAACAATCTGAGAACCCTCAAACTCAAACTCCTCAATCTCAAGAACCTCAAACCACCATTCCACCACCACCACCTCAAGATGAACTGTATATCCCAGCGCCGATCATTCCAACGCCAATTCAATCCATCCCATCAACCTCATCCACATATGCTGAAAATCAAAGGTTTCTGCGCCTAAGGGATCGAGTTGACTTCCAGGAAATCCAAATCTTTGGACTAACAACGGCAATCAATGAAATTCAGAGTCATAACGCAAATCTTCATAACGAGAATGCCGATCTCAAAAAGATTGTGGAGAAAGTTCAGGAAGAGAACACAAAGTTAAAATCATTTGTAGCAGATCAGGCAGCTGAGATAAGGTCGATGCGCTCCCTAATTGAGCAGTTAATGAAAATTTTACAGGCTCAGGGGGAGACGTCGTGCAGAGATCAAGAAGTACAGAGGCCAAGGGATGATGATGAAGAAGATAACCAAGGCAATGATCCCAGCTCTCAAAGACAGGATGAGCCAGTAGATTTTTCTGCTACTCAGGCTGCTCAATCTCAGGGGGAGCCTAGTCAAGCAGGAGCAGGAATGGGTGAGGCAGGTTCTTCAAGAACTTTGGATAGCGACATGATAGATGCGCTAAAAGACATTGAGGAAGAGCTAATGGAATTTGACTTTGAAGATGAAATAGAAGAGTTGGAGGAAGGGGAATTCGTTCCTGAGGAGATTGTTGACTGGAAATCTGATGACGAAGTGATAGAGGACGAGGACGATAACGTCAACGAGGTGATAATAAATTCACAACCTATCACGGAATTATATGTGGGCAGTAATCATAATGTGATTGATATAGATGACATCAAGATAGCCTCAGTCGAAGACACAGAACTTGAAGAGGCAGAGAAAGAGCCATCTAGAGCTGAGTTGATAAAACTTTGGTTTAAAAAGGAAGAAAAGAAAGAACAGCTGAAGATGAAAAAGAAGATGAGAATTCCAGGTGCTGGAAATTTCTCAGGAGGGATTATAAGCTGGTTCTTTGACCGAGAACTGCAGCTGTTTATTTTGAAAAGAAGAGATGGCCTCCAATACATGAGGCGAACACTGAAAGCATTCAATTCACTGCCCAAGATTGAAGTAAAGGAATTAGCATGGAAAGAACTGATCAATATCGGCGAGGATCCGTATGCTGAAGTTATGGCAAAAATAATAAGAAAAGAGGGACGTTCGGGAAAGTTTGAAAGCCTTAAGCCGAGATCAGGCAAGAGAGTAGAGGATGGATCAAGGATAGATCCTCATACGGGAAGGCCTTGGGCCAGAATGGTTTATAAACCAGTCAAATGCTTGAAAAGGGTGCCTATGAAATCGATGCCACAGAACATTTTGAGCAACATGAAATGGTGGTACGTCGATAATGACACAGCAGAAGCAGTCATGGAAGATACACAGGACAAAGTGATTTTGAGAGTGTATGATCCACTGCACTTAATAAATCTACCGAAGGATGACCTGAAGAAGCTACATGATCAACCTATCTTCTTTATTGAAGCATGGAGATCTGAAGCAAGGAAGTTCCAGAAGGTAGTAAAAGTTTGTATAGATGCTGGTTTATATGCAGGCAGTAGTATATATAGTTCTAGTACTTAAACTTGATGTAAATAGTTAGAAGCTATCGTCAAGGGGGAGTCTGTTGGTACACCCTGTGTGACGATAGCAGTCTAAGCGATCTAACATTTTGGTTTAAGTAATATTCAAAGTATTGGGAATTAACTAGTATTTGATATGCATGATTATGTATGTTTGTCAGTTATTGATTGTGTGTTTGAACTTGGTGTATCATACTACAAGAAGTTCAAACATAAAGTTCAAAGATGAATTCAAACATAAGTTAATAACATAAGTTTCCAATACAAGTTAGGTAGATTCGAATTATATGAGGTTTGACATTCGAATCTGTGTCAGATTCGAATGTGGTCCTAGATTCGAATCTAGGGAGATTCGAGAGTGTCAATGAGGGCAAACTCGAATGGGCCTTGGGCCAGATTCGAGTTTGGCCCATGTCAGTCTCGAATTAGCCTCTATAATTAGGGATAGACTCGAAATATTATCAGACTTTTTGCAGAATTCGAGAGTGATTAAGCAAAAGGCGATCTCGAGTTTATCATCAGTGTTAGTGCCGTTTCGGAGAGAATCAGTTCGTAGGATCGTTCGTGCGTTTCTCGTTCAGCTTCTAATAGTCTCCGTGTTTCTTGGTGAGAGTTGTTTCCGTCTACCCGTTAACGAGGATTCCGCACTCGTTGACGGTTCCGCGTCTAGATAGATTTCGTAGTGGTAGACCTTACACAATGAACTATCCTCACCAACCAACTCACAAAATGATGAAACTTACAGCCCCCAACAAACCACTATACCTACACCTAAGGCAGAACTGATAATTGCAAAAATGATGAAATGTCAATTCCATTTAGTCAATCTAGGTACCATTAGATTAATATAAATTTTTTTTTTTCAGATTTTAGCAACTTTCTTTAATAATACATACATACATATATATATATATATATATATATATATATATATATATATATATATATATATATATATATTAGCAACATTCTTTAATAATACATATACATGTACACACACACACACACACACACACACACATATATATATATATATATATATCAATGAAACTTATGTTTAGTTTTAAAGATATCACTTCGACAATATTTGGTTACTTTAAGTCACAAACTTTATATTTCAAGCGCCATATTTAATTGCTATAAAAGATAACAAATCAATTTTCGTATTTAAATAATTATAAAAAAAACGGGCGTTACAATCTCTACCTCGTTGGATTGATCTCGTCCTCGAGATCATGAAGTCGGAAATAAGTTCGGGTAATTCGCCATCATTTTTGCTCTAGATTCCCATGTGTGGTTCGGACCACGATGATGTCGCCACTTAACAAGGACCATCTCAATTCGCTTATTTCTTGTAGTTGAATATTTGTTTAAAATTACGGTCGTTCCAATAGTCAAGAGAATTTGATGTTCACACAACATGTAGGAAGAGTCCTCCATTTTAGAGGACGTGGTCATAACATATTTAACCACTCACGAGGTCGAGGGAATAATATATTCAGATCGCATAGGAAAATCATGAACCCTCATTTTTATGAGAGAAAATACTGGCAACACAAAGAAATTCACTATGTAAGTTCACCACGTCTACAGATCAGATCAAGGCGGGACGTCGTCAAACGAGTGCGGAATCCTCGTTAGACGCTTAACAGATCGATCATGCGCGAAACACGGAGCCGAACACAGTGCTAGCCGATAAGAAACCGACCCCACATGATGTATTTCTCCTGAAACTCTCTGAAATTGTTTCTAGCTCGTATGTGCACAAAAACAAGCTCTGAAAACGTATTTCTCCGAAAGTCACTGAAAATAACTAATTAAGTTCAAAAAATAACACATAAGTTCGTATAAGGCCCAAGCCCACGAACTTACAATTTCAAGCCCAAGCATATACGAACTTCGGCTAGCTAAGTTCTTACGAACTTGTGTGACTTAAGTTCGTGGCCTATGCCTTTAAGAACTTATTCTAACATCAAGAACTTATCTTCACAATCAAGAACTTAAACATCATTCACAATCATGATCAAACATATATGACTTGTATTAATAAAGCCTTTTTTTATTACATATGACAATCTATTACATATCTAGATTGCTATCTTCACACAGGGTGTACCAACACACTCCTGACATGAGTCGAATTCAATGCCATAAATGTATGAAGAATGGACATTATGCGTCCGAATGTCCACAGACGAGTGAAAACACTAAGCAGTCAAACCTGATAGAAGAAGACCTAGAAACAACATTGCTTATGGCAACCATAGAAGAACACCAACAAGTCCTACTAATTGAAGACAACTTAGAACCAAGTTGGTTACCTATTGAAAATGAGAGTACATGTATCTGAGATAATGGAACTATTAGCCATATTACCTGAATTAACAATCACTTTAAGGAACTAGATGATAAGATTACCGGTAAATTATGACTTTGAGATGGGTCGTACATAGAGATCAAAGGGAAAGGATCTTTGCTATTAGAATATAAGAATATGGAGAAACATGTAATATCAAAGGTATATTACATACCAAACGTTACTAGCAACATTTAGAGTTTAGAACAACTCACAGAAAATGGATGAAGAGTTGGAAGGAAACTTACTACATTTATACGATTTAAGCAATAAAGCATTACTAAGAGTCAAGCGCTTAAAAGAATCGTTCATATAAAGCAGACCTAAGAATAGCAGAACCTATATGCCTACCAAGCAACTTACAAGATGAAGCATGGCTTTGGCATACAAGATTAGGCCACCTGAACTTTAACTCTCTAAAGTCATTGGCAACAATGAAATTGGTTGAAGGAATAACCAGTATTAGAAATACCACAAGCATATGTGATACATGCTTAAAGGGGAAGCATAGTAGTGCTCCACTCTCACTACAAACCCAGGCAAGATCAAAACTATCATGGGAATTAGATTATAGGGATTTATGTGGTCCTATATCACCACCTACACCATCAGGAAAAAGATACATATTTCTACTAGTAGAAGACTACTCTAGATATATGTGGGAATATTTTCTATGCTCAAAGGATAAAGCACTTGAATTCTTTAAGGAAATCAAATCAAGGGTAGAAAATAAATACAGAACCATGATGAAGATATTTAGAACAAATAGAGGAGGAAAATTCTTAAAATATTGCAAAGATAATGGCATACTGAGACAGTCAATTGCACCATACTCACCTCAACAAAATGGAGTTGTTAATCGCAGAAACCGAACCATACTTTCATTTACAAGATGTACGATGAAAGCAACAAAGATGGCACGAATGTTTTGGGCATAAGCAGTTAGACATGCCATACAAATACCAAATTGTACACCTACTATGTCATTAGAAGACATTACTCCATATGAAGCATTAAAGGGAAGGAAACCAGACCTAACTCACCTTAAAATCTTTGGTTACACAGCATATGAAAAAGGATCTTCTCAACACTTAATAAAATTAGATGACAAAAGTATACAAATGGTATACCTAGGCACTGAACCTATTTAATCCAGAGTCGAAAAAGGTTTGTGTTAGTCGAGATGTAAAGTTTAAAGAAAACATGACATAAAATTGGGAAGAATACACAAATGAGTTTGATCTAGATGAACCTGAGTTAAGTGATTTCACTGTTGAAACCTGATGTAGCATAGAACAAGAAACTCAACCAGAAGATATCACTTACAATGAACTATACTCACCAACCAACTCACAAAATGATGAAACTTACAGCCCCCAGAAAACCACTATACCTACACCTATGGCAGATATAGATTCAACTTCAGACTCTAGAATTTATCATGTTACTAGAAGCGGATCAGATCTTTAAGTGAAATATATGAAGAGTTACTATTAGTTGAAGATGAACCTACAAACTATAAGGAAGCAGCTATGGATGAAAAATGGATTGAAGTCATGAAGGCAGGGATAGAGTCTATCAATAAGAACAATACATGGACGCTAGACATTTTGCCAAGGAATCATAAAGGAATTGGTTTAAAGTGGGTATTTAAGATACTAATAGAGAAATAGTCAAGCACAGGGCAAGACTAGTAGCAAAAGGATACATACAGGAACATGGCATAGACTTGATAAAGTGTTTGCACCTGCAGCAAGAATTGAGACAATACGCCTTATATTAGCTGTAGCAGCTTACAACAAATAGGAAGTACATCACCTAGATGTAAATTCGACATCCTTTACAAGGTGACTTAAAGGAAGAAGTATATGTCTCACAACCAGATGGATTTGTAAAGCCAAGACATGAAGACAAAGTATATACACTCACTAAAGCTCTATACGGTATTAGACAAGCACCACGAGCTTGGTATATGAAGTTAGATAAGACCCTGAAGGAGTTAGACTATAACAAATGTGCACTAGAACAAGCTGTGTACACAAGAACATCCAAGTCATCAACGCTATTGATAGGAGTATATGTAGATGACCTGATAATTACACGAACACCAAAAGAAGAGATTGAACTATTCAAGGATCAAATAAAGGATAAGTTCAAGATAGGTGATCCTGTTTTACTAGCCTACTATCTCAGAAATGAGGTCATGCAAAGTTATCACAAGATTTCAATAACAAGATACTTAAGGATGCAGGTATGCTAGATCACAAAGATGCAAAGATACCTATGGAACCATGTCTTAAATTGACTAAACTTTCAGAAGGATCATATGTAGATGCCACAGAATATCGAATCATAATTGGCTGCTTATGATATTTACTACGAAAAAGACCCGACTTAAGTTACTCAATTTGACTGCTTAGTCATTTTATGCAAGAACCACAATAACATCATATGAAAGCAAGATATTAAGGTACATCAAAGGAACAAAAGATTATGGAATAACTTATGGATTCAAAAGAGGAAACAACATAGAAGGTTATAATGACAGGGATAATTTTCTACTATGGAAACTCACCTATCAGTTGGACTACTCAGAATCAAGGAACAGTAGCGCTTCATCATGTGAATTAGAATTTATTGCGGCTACAGTAGCACTAACTCAAGCAATATGGCTAAAGAGACTACTTAGCAAGATTACCAATGCTGAAGAACAGAATATCAAGATTTATGTTGATAACAAGTCAGCAACAACACTTATGAAGAATCCAGTATTTCATGGAAGAAGCAAACACATTGACACCAAGTACCACTTTATTATAAAATGTGTTGAAAGAGAATATTTGATAGTTGTGAACATCAGCGGAGAAAGACAAAGAGCTAACATACTTACTAAAGCACTACTAATTATAAAGTTTAGCACAATGAGGCAACTACTTGGAGTTGAAGACCTATCCAACAAAAAATATAATTCAGGGGAAGAATGGTGGACTAATCTTGATAGTTGCGTCCTTTCGAAAAGATACAACCTTTTACGAAAGGGTTCCATGGAGAGTTTCAACCTTTCATTCATGTTACATCTTAGAATTGTGATAGATTCAGTGTCAGAAATGTAATTAATATAACTTTGTTTGGTGGCTAAAGTGTAAGGATTCAATCATATGTGTAAATGGGTTAAAGACATAAAAAGTCAACCCATGGGTCAATTGATTTTGTATTTGGATCCAAGTCAACTTGTTTGCTTATAAATTGATTTTAATAGGTTTTGGTTTCATCTTCATGTAGTCGTAGAAAGTTACAAACTGTGGATTATATTATAATTTTAACTTTGCTTAATTGCTCTTAAGGTATTCATCTTGTTCATACTTTATTCATAATGTTCTTCATATGTTCATATTGTTCTTGATGAATGCTTGATTATTGTTGAATTCTTATCTTAAACTGGGAATTACAATTGGTATCAGAGCCTAAAAGTTGGTTTTAAAGTGTTTTATTGCTGATATTCTTACTTATGCTTGCAATTCACAAAAAAAAATTTAAATTTTGTTTATGTTCTTGAGTGTTCTTCATGTTCTTTGATGAACATACCTGTTTGATCTTTAAAACAAAATTTCTGAACTGTTTGTGGTTATATCTCGTTTGATACTATATTGTTTTGGGTGACCATCATGCTGTTTAATCATAAATTCGTGAAAGAAAGATTGTTTGATCTTAAAAATCATTCAGATTTGTGCTTTATTCTAGTTAAAATTTTGAAAAATTTTCAAGTGTTAAAATTTTTTACTTATAACCGAGAGTTACAACTGTCAGATATAGCTAACCAATTTTCCAGAATTGCATATTTTTCTAAGCGTTCAAATTCTTCATGCACCATTCAAGAGTTAAAACTCTCGGATCATACTAATTGATCATTGTCACTTGAAATTTTCTAAGAAAACACACCACCAAAATTTATCTAAGGACTTTAGCATTTCTGTTTCATCCGTGAGTTATAACTCTCGGGTACCAAAGAGTGCTCAAACTCATAAAATACTTTTCTAAGTCCCATCTGCAAGTTATAACTCTCAGATATAGCTTTATCCGAGAGTTGTAACTTCTCACGCACTTAGGTTCTTAAGTTCTCATAAACCACTTACCAACCTCGATCAAAGAAGCTTTCAATAAGAATCTCGATACACTATCCATGGGATAAGATGTTAGACCTCCAACCTTGTACCGAGGAAGATACACTCTGTCGAAATTCCGATTTCTAGACTTCATCGAATGACATGACTTAGCAGAAGACATACTTGACTCAATCTACAACGGTCCATCAAAATTCGGCCAGGTTCTTCCACGCGATGCTGACCCCGGATTGGCTGCCAAAGAAAAGAACGTTCTCACACCTGAACAACTAAACCATAAGAAAGCTGATAGAATTGTCCATTCCTTCATCATCCAGGCTATTCCGGATGAAATATGAATCAGCATTGATAGTTATAAGAATGCTTGTGAGATGTGGGAAGAGACTGAGAGATAAATGTAAGGTAATTATCGGAACGCTAAACAGAAAGAGGCAAATGCTCTAACCAACTATGACATATTCTCTGCCAAGGATAGTGAACTTCTGGAAACCACGTATCATCGGTATTGTACGCTATTGAACGAACTCCGAAAGAATGGGGTTAAGAAATCTCAAGTGGAGCTGATAGGAAATTGGGAAACTCGTTAAAGCATGAATGAAAGCAATTCGCCTGGCTTATTTGAGAACTCAATGACATCAGCATCCATGATGTGTTTGATAACTTAGTCATCTATCAAACATAGGTAACAGTTAATCAGAGACGAAGAAGGTTGATGAACCAACTACATCTGACCCACATGCCCTATTCATTGATAAAAGTCTTAAGACCTCAAAGGCTGTAAAACTTCTCAAACTTCTTTCTGAGTCCTCAGAGTCTGATTCTGATTATGCTGATTCTGACCCTTAGGTGACTGAATTTCAGAGACAAATTGCGCTACTTAACACTGCTTTTCGCAAAAAGTTTCCTAAGACGTTAAACAAAATCCGCAAAGAAGCAAAGAGTAAGAAGTATGACGAATAGAAGGAGATAGTTGAGAAGCCAAAGTTTGTAGAACACAAGATAGATGACAAGGAGAAAGGTTGCTTCAACTGTGGAAACTTGAGTCACTTTGCTTGCGAGTGTCGTCTTCCGAAGAAAAAGAATGAGAACTACTATAAGACGAAGTACAGTACAGTCTCGCAAGCAAAGAAATGTTGGACGAGCTCTGTTTGCCGAAGAAGAACACTTGCTAGAAGGCACTGATGATGAAGTTTATTTGATGGCTCAGAATGTCGAAACAACTAAGGACTCCTCCACGACTGAGACTGAGGTAACTATTCTTCCTGAAAACTTTCTTGCTGAATTGAAGGTGTTAAGAAAAGAAGCTAAAAAGATAAGGCTGTAGGTCCCAAAAGGTTTCCCTAGTGTATTGTTCTAAGTTGTAGAGGGGTGGGGGGGGGGGGGGGAGAATATAGCAAAATAAAACTCAACACCCTTTTCTCAATGTTTATTTATACTATTAACAAGTGTTAATTACAAATAAGCTTTACTGCGGAAAGGTTCAAGCTGAGACGACAGATACAACAGATGTTCAACTAATCTAAGACACAGTCAAACTAGATACATTGAATACACTCACTTAGATGAACTCACTGATTTTACAAGACACAGATGGAAAGCTTGAATAAGAACAGCTTAGACACGCGATACTGTTTTATTCAAGCAGACTTGCATGCATGGAAAAACACATTTCAATGCATGATCTGATTTCTCACTCTTGGTTTTCTCACAATCTTTAGAAGCTTCCTTTTATACTCTCACTGAGAATCTCAGTGAAGCTTCTACATTGGACGATGAGATAGTGTGATGTCTTTCCAAAATGAAAAAACAACTTTTCTGCACATTCTGAAAAAAAAAAGAAGACTTGTCTTCATGTGGCAGAATCTTTGTCTTTTCCTTTTTGTCTCTGTTGCATAAGGCTTTAACCAAAAGAGGAATGTCAACTTTGCGTCTTTCTTCTTTCGTAATGGCCTTTTTGATATAAGAAATGGTCTGTCACCCATTTCAAATATCCTCTTTATCTTCATGTAACAGAACAGCGTAGGCAGCTTTGGCAGTTTCGGTTATACACTTTGTCTTCGACTTGTAAACTGATCTTGTAGCCAAAAACAATACATGAGGACTTGGAAACATATTCCATGAAGTGTTTGGCCTGTTCACAAAGATTAGGTTCTGTTCACAAAGAACAGGTTCTGTTCACAAAGAACAGGTTCTGCTCACAAAGAACAGAACACTTACAATTTGTCCAAGCTGCTTAATAGAACAGAGCAGTGTAGACAGTTTATGTCAAGTCACTTCAGCAGACAGAACAACTTGGACAATCTGCCTTTGTAGCAACGAATGCAACAGGGTAAACAGCTTTGACTTATATTGTAAATCACTTTTCTAGTTTCAATACGGCATTAACAGGCCTTAAATTATACCTTCAAGTGCATCAAACATGTTTGATTAAAAATCTCCCTTTAAGATGTAGAGCATGTTTGGCTTAGGCCTTTTTGTGCCTAACAGTGCCTTTCATACTGCTCTTAGAAATTCTCAAAATTAAAAGTCTGATTTGAAATCAAACATTTGAGTTTCCCAAGCAGAGGTATCTAAGGCTAGTAACGAGAAAAAGGATTTGTCGTTCAAAATATCTAAACTAGAATACACACATCAAATGCTTAAGGTAGATAAATATGAATGCATTCAGAAATACGAGTTTGTTTTGGCCGAGAGAACCAAGCTAAGAGAAAAACTCAAAGACATGGAATATAAATTTCATAAACATGGACAAACTGATCAAACCATAAACATTTATAAGCCTAGAGAATTAAAATCTACAGATGGTTTAGGGTTTATGGGTCCCAGAGTCATTGAAGAGATGATCAATAAAAGGAAAAGTCTATTATTTAATATTGATACCATGGGTCAGGGATTCGTAATGCCCTATAACAAAACTTGGCTGGAAGTGTCAGCCGAGGAAGTAGAAAAACGAGCATGATCTGATATCCCGTAAATTAAGTTTGTATAAAATTGGTTATACCATGACTCTCTCCAAGGAAAATTAGACAAATCCTTCAGAGAAGAGGAATTCGTTGAACCAAAAGAAATTACACCTGACTCGACCTTGCCAAAACCTCCAAAATATTTACCATAGTCTGTTATAGAACAACTGGCTTCTAATTTAGAATAGATATTGGAAACTATATCATGATATTTTGAGCAAGAATGGGTAGATTTTTTAAAGAAAATATGAGAACTTGAGGCTGAAATTTCTCGACTCAACTCTTCTCTAGCTTACAATTCACAACAAACTGATAGAATTCATGCCCTTGAGTTAACCATTAAAAAAACAAAAGATTTGTTTGATGCAGACATAAATACTTTCTTAAGAGAGGAAATGACTTCAACGAGGCAAGAAGATTGTTAATAATTCGAGAACAAAATTTTAAACATGATGTTAAATCATTTGACAAGGAACGACAACAACTTCGAGCCATCATTCAGGGGCAGGAATCTCAACTTGTTCCTAACCAAAACTGTTTGAATCCAATAGATTCTGTCATCAACAATTCGAATGTTGAAAATCAATCCGAAGCCAAAGACTCATATCCTGAACAACGAAAACAACATCTATTGGAAATACAGAAAGGCAAAGCCCCGATGATCGTTCCTGTTACTGAACATGATCAGATTCTTCCAAGAATGTTTCCGAAAATTCTACTTGTTCCTGTAAAAAGGTCAAGAAGAATCCTCAGACACAAAAATAGCACAAAACGGTCATTGAGTCTCAATCTGCTAAATCTTACAAATGTGTGCATTTCATTTCAGACTACAGAGTAAGACCTAAAGGTACGACACCAAAGAAGGAATTCCAACTAAAGAATGCAGGAGGAAATAATGTTATTTCTGATTCTTTTGTTTCCAATGTAATCAAAGACAAAACTGTGGTTGATTTTATTTCTAGTACTGCTTGACTAAATGTGATGTTTTGAATGATATTACTGTTAAGAAATATTCTTTTAAGAAGTTGTTTGAATTGTATAAATCACCAGTTGGTTTGTCTATGCCTGCATTGTTTAACTCTCCTCCTGTACTCAAACATAAAAAATGTCATCCAAAACCCAAACAAAATGTTAAAAAGGAATCTGCCAGACCTGTAGTATACAAATCTGTATGGATTCCTAAATCATGTCTTCCTGCCAACAAAGACATTAAGTGTACTTCATATGCGAACAACGTCGGTTCAGTTCTTAAAAACCTTATTATCAATGTTAATCGGTCAAAAGCTATATATCATAAAAATATGTGTACCAAAGGTCACTTAACCTCGGATTAGGACCCACACTTCACTCAGATGGCTTCTGAACAAATAATTCAGGAACTGTAGTTCAAATTCGTTACACACTGATCGGACTTTTGCTTTCAGGCAAACAATGTATGGATATTAGACTCTGGATACTCAAGGCACATGACTGGTAGGAAATATTTTCTCTCGAACATCACAACATCTGATGGTGGGTCTGTATAATTCAGCAACAACGGGTGTGCTCAAATTAGAGGGTTTGGAGATCCTGACATGGATAATCTCAAAATCACTCAAGTCTCTTACGTCCAAGGTCTTGGTCACGACTTATCCAGTATCAGCCAACTATGGATAAAGGACTTAATGTTTCATTCAAAGCCATGAGATGCAGCATTCGGTGTCCCTCGGGTAAAGAAACCTTGCTGGAACTAGACGCTTTAACCTCTACCCCATTGACTTGTCCAAAGCGAAAGTCAACAAGACGATTTCCCTACTTTCTAAAGCAACATCACAACAGTCTTGTTTATGGCACAATAGATTCTCTCATCTGAATTTCAAAAACGTAACCAAGCTTGAATCAAATCGACTTGTTCAGGGCCTACCAGATATGAAGTTCGACAAAGATCAACTGTATGCTGCCTACGAAAAAAGTAAATTTAAGAAGGCATCCCACTAACCGAATTCTGTGTCAAACACTACACAGCCCCCAGAGTTAATTCACATGGACTTCTGTGGATCAATACGCGTTAAGAGTATAAATGCCAAGAAATACATATTAGTGATGTTCGACGACTATTCAAGATATACGTGGGTGAAATTCCTATGCACGAAGGACGAGACACCATATTTGATCATTTCATTTCTAAAAATGACTCATGTTAATATTCAACTTCAAGCCCAAGCTATCCGCACAAATAATGGTGCAGAGTTCAAAAAGAAGGTGTTATCTGCATTCCTGGATTCCGTCGGCATAACCCACCAATTTTGGGCTACCAGAACTCCACAATAGAATAGTGTTGTGGAACGAAGAAATCGCAACCTTGTTGAAGCAACCAAATCAATGATCACATACAACAAGCTGCCTCTCCACTTCTGGGCTGAAGCTGTAGATACTGCACGCTCTACTCAAAATCGGTCCATCATTAACAAATTATTTGGTAAAACATCCTATGGGATTATTAATAAGCGTGCCCATAATTTCAAATACTTTCATGTCTTTAGTTGCAAATGTTTCATTCTGAACGACAAAGATAATTCTCGGTAAGAACTCTACTTTGTATCGGGGTAAAACAAACGAACCAAGATAGTTAAAGAGAGTGTGAACATCACATTCGATGAATTAGCATATTCCAAAAATGCTTTTGAACAACTCAGTTCAAAACAGGTTCCTATACGTTCTTCGGAACCAATTCAGACCCAATCTGGATCAATGAAAACCACAAACCAAGAAGATTTAGACACTCTTATTGAATTTTTGTATCTTATTCCTAAGTCTAATTCTGTTTCTACATCTGATGCAGATACACAAACATTCAGCCAAGGCTTAGATCATACTAATTCAATTGTTTAACGACCTAAATGTTTAATATTTAATTGTTAATATTTATCTTGAAAAATACGAATTTGGAATATTAATAAATTTTGTGACACATAAATGTATGCTTTGTGTAGAAATTAATATTATTATTATCATCATTATTATATATATATATATATATATATATATATATATATATATATATATATATATATATATATATCTCTCTCTCTCTCTGTGTGTGTGTGTGTTGATTTTGAAAAAAAAGGATTTTAAAAGAAATGCAAATAAATCCAAATGACTTGTTTCTAAATAAAGAGAAGTCTAGGGACTTAAAAGAAAAAGCAAAAGGGATATTTCATCTCTTGCTTTTTATTCTCCTTTTTCAACCTCCATTCAAAAAAGAAGAGAAAAGATATAGAGAGTTCCTTGGTAAAGAAGAACAAAATCTGATTTGTGGAAGCTTCATACGATTTTTTGAAGATCTAAAAAGGTATCCGGTCTTACTTTTAAGAATTTTACTTTCTTTCTTCTCCCCATCATCTTCATTTAAAGAAAATGAGAATCCCAAATGGGTTTTATTGAGAATGATTAGTAATCAGTGATCTCAAAAGAAAAGTAGTGAATAATGTTAGATTCATCGTCTAGAAACATAATATGCAAGTTTTGATGTATTGTGGTGGGTTTAACTCAAAAACTCAGGTTAGAGTTCTTATTAACTCTTGATTATAATAATGAGTAAAAATGGTGTTTTGATGGTTGAAATAGGTTCAATAATGTGTATATATAGGTTGGGAAATGTTTCCGAACCGTTTGTAATAAATGATTGTTGGGAACATTTATTAATAGAGTTGAAAACAATTTTATTGTAAAATTTCAGGGTTCATATTGTAAATATACAATACTTGTAATTGTATATAAATAGGAATACTATGTACTGTAGAGAGTAGAGTTCAGAAGAAGAAGAATACAGATCTAACATTTCAAAATTGTGTTTCGTGCATAGAATGTCAAAGAGAGAAATTGGCATTTACTGTAATATCTTCTATATTCTTAAATACAAATCATTCAGTCTTTGTGTAGATCTAGTTGTTCTTAATTGTTTAATTGGGAATTGCATTGTTGGTATTGAATTATCAATTGGTATCAGAGCCAAATATGGTAACATTTTAGTGAATTTGAATATAAAATTTTTTTCTACGAACTGTTCTTCATCGAAGAAACTGAAAATTTTTTGAAAATCTCGTTGGGATTTTGATTCTGTGAATGAAATAATCTTAAAATTTCATTGAAGGATTGATATAAGCATCAGATTTTAACTCCAAACACACAGCCTTTGTTGCAACAAATGCAACATGGTTAACAGCTTTGGGCTGATATTGCAAATCACTTTTCAGTTTCCAATAAGGCATAAACATGCCTTAAATTATACCTTCAAGTGCATCAACAGGTTTGATTAAAAAATATCCCCCTCAGATGTAGAGCAGGTTTGACTGAGGCCTTTTTGTGCCTAACATACTATGAGGGCCAAAAGATAATTGAAAAGAACTGGCAGACCAAACTTTCAATCCCGAACAGAAGGCAAGCCAACATTTGATAAATCAAAGGTTAAGTGATTTAAATGCCACAAGCTTGGCCACTTTGCTAGAGAGTGCAGATCCCAAGGTCAGCATCCACCAAGACCCCAGCAAACAAATCAAACTTCATCCTCACAAGCTCTTGTCTCTCAAGAAGACAATGTGTTTGACTGGAGTGACCAGACAGAAGAAGAGTTTCAAAATCAAGCTCTTATGGCAGAAACATCAACTGTCACCTCCACTGAACTACAATCTGAGGTAAATGCTAAACTCTGCTCTCAAACATGCAAAAATATGGTTAAAAAGTACAGAGATCATAATGAGAGCATGTGCAAAACTCTAGCTAAAAT
This sequence comes from Centrapalus pauciflorus, assembly GCA_020465985.1. NCBI lineage: Eukaryota > Viridiplantae > Streptophyta > Magnoliopsida > Asterales > Asteraceae > Centrapalus > Centrapalus pauciflorus. Next base: position 149,589 of record JAANYP010002031.1, on the reverse strand, counting down.
GGAAGAAAGGAGATACAAGTGTATGCAGGCTATAGAAGATCTTGAAAAACATATCAATGACTATACGGATAATGAGATTCAGATGGGATATGATAGAACATATCATGAGTGGGAGAAAAATGAGCTGAATGAGAAAATAGAGACACTAAATATGAAACTAGATGAGGCTGAACAGAAGGTGTTAGAAGCTAACAAGAAAGTAGATTCTATAAATATAGATTTGGGTAGCTTCAAACTGGCAAATCAAAAGCTAGAATACCTAATGGAAGTCCGATTTAAAGATAGGGTAAAATCTCAACTCAATCCTAAGGAAGGTATAGGATATAAAGCTACTCCACCCCCATACAACAACAAATACATTCATCCTATGAGTGAAATTGCTGACAAACTTGTAAATGAACCATTAGATGAGAATATGAAATCTGTAGATCCTATCCTTGAGGACAAGCCTGAATCTAAAGAAGAATTGATTCCAAATGAAGGTTGTGAGTATAAAGAAGCTGAGAGTAACTCCAAAACAATGAGTGCATCTATAAGACCTCCTACTTCCAGTTTCATCAAAACCCACAGTGCGAAAGGAAAAGAGAAGATGAGTGTATGCAATAATGCTCCACATGTTTTTGTACCTTCTAACTGTAATATTGCATCTTCTTCAAAAACTAATAAAAAGGGAAAGACTATTCCAATGTGCACATGCCAAAAGCATGGTGTCCAAAAGTTTCCCACACAGCAGCAGGTGCGGGGAAATCAAAGGAACAAGAACCAGTTATGGTCTCATAAAACTGGTTCTCCAATCAAAACAGTCAAAAGATGTTTCCATTGTGGCAGGAAAAATCATTTCGCCACGCATTGTTTATATAAACCATCTGCTACAAAACAGACTGTGGTTAAAAAACAGGCCATTGTTCAAAACTCAAAAATTTCAAAGGCAAAAACACCTGTCACACCAATTCCAAAGAAGACAGTTGATCACAGGTACTTAAAAGTCAACAAAAGACAGCCTACACACCAAAAACAAGTTCTAGCAAAATCCAAAGCAAACATAAAAAAGGTATGGTGTGTTAAAGGCAAAAACACAGATCAAACTGCTAATGCAAGTGTTGAGACTGTTAAGTAAAAAGTTGGAACTGGTAGTGCAAATTCTGAAGCTGTTAGCACTCAGAATCCAGTTCAAACTACTAAGTCTAAAACTGGAACTCGTAGTGGGTCTTCTGACACTGTTAATGAAAAGTTTGGAAAGAACATCTGGATACCTCATGTCATAACTAAATACTCTTCACATAATCCACCAGTGGATCTCACTAAGTTTAAAAAGACACAAACAATGTTTAGTTATGTCAATGCACAAGGACAACCCAAAACCAATTTGGTTTGGGTTTACTCCACTACTAACTAAGCTTTTTCTGTGCAGGGCAACCACAGGACCCAACATAAGACAAGATGGCATATGGACAGTGGATGCTCTAGGCACATGACAGACAACTCTGAATGATTGTCAAATTTTAAAAGCTTTGAAGGAGGGTTTGTTGCATTTGGTGGAGATTCCAAGGGAGGTAAGGTAACAAGTAAGGGTACTGTCAAAGCAGGCAATATGATATTCAATGATGTTTTGTATGTTCAACAGCTGAAGTACAATTTACTTAGTGTGTCTCAAATATGTGATAAACAAAATATTGTTTTGTTCACAGACTCTGAGTGCATTGTCCTTTCAAAAGATTTGAAAATACCTGAAAATCGTGTTTTACTTAGAACACCAAGAAATCACAATGTCTACTGTTTGGATACGGATCTTTTATCCAAATCAAATACATTAAGCTGTTTGATATCCAAAGCATCATCAAATGAGTCTGCTCTTTGGCACAGAAGGATGTGTCACATGAACTTCAAATCTATGAATGTTTTAGTCAAAAAGAACTTGGTAAGAGGTTTACCACAAAAGGAGTTCGTATGTGATGATCATTGTGTAGCATGTCTCAAAGGCAAGCAACACAAAACTTCTCATATGGCCAAAGAAGTAAATTCAATCTCATCTGCTCTTCATCTTATTCATATGGATCTTTTTGGTCCAACATCTGTTTTGAGTTTGAATAGAAGAGCTTACTATCTAGTCATTGTTGATGATTTCACCAGGTTTACATGGATTTATTTTCTTAGAATTAAGGATGAAACTGCTGAGATAGTCAAGTCTTTTATTCTTAAGATTGAAAACCAATCCAATTTAAAAGTTAAGGTGATCAGGTCAGACAATGGAACTGATTTAAAAATCATATCCTAAACAGTTTCTGTTAGTCTAAAGGCATTGCAAGGCAATACAGTGCACCTAGAACTCCACAACAAAATGGTGTAGCTGAAAGGAAGAATAAAACTCTAATAGAGGCTGCTTGAACCATGCTAGCTGATTCCAAACTGCCAATGACCTTATGGGCAGAGGAAGTAAACACAGCCTGCTCTGTTCTAAATAGGGTTCAAGTTGTTCAGTCACAAGGGAAAACTCCCTCTGAGTTATTCCATCACAGGATTCCCTTAGTAGCCTTCTTAAAGCATTTTGGCTGTTCATGCACCATTCTTCATACTAAAACTCACTTAGGAAACTTTGGAAGTAAGGCTGAAGAAGGATTCTTTGTAGGATACTCTATTCAAAGCAAAGCCTATAGGGTACATAACTGTGTATCTAAAATACTTGAAGAATGTGCTAATGTTGAGTTTAATGAAAACACTACAAATGTCAAAGGCACTGGTCCTGATTGGTTGTTTGATTTAGATTCACTAACAAATTCTCATGCTAGTAACACAGATATTCAAGCTGCTGGCACAAAGTTTCCAACAATTACAGATTCTGCTACATGGAATGAGTACACTGTACTGCCACTTCACTCTTGTGACCCACCAGGGGTCCTGATTGATCAACAAGACATAACTATAGAGTTTGAAGTGCCAATTCCAAGTCCTGAAATAACAGCTCCATCCAATAGGGAAACAGTTCCATCTTCTGATCAAACTATTACTGAAGCAGAATCCTCAAGTGGTGCAGAAGGTGATGATACTAATCTGGAAAGCTCATTTCAGATAGAAAGAGAACCTACACTCAGGGTTCACAAGTATCATCCCCTCAACCAGATAATGGGAGATCCACGCACTCTTGTGCAAATAAGGACAATGATTCACAAGGAATCCACTGATGCTGAATCAGCAGTCCCTGAATTCAGTCTAGCTGCCTTTGAACATGCGTGCTTCATGTCACAATTGGAGCCTAAGAAGGCATATGAGGCACTGAAAGATCCATCTTGATTTGAGGTAATGCAAGAAGAACTTTTGCAATTCAAGATTCATAATGTATGGACTCTAGTTGACTTGCCTAAAGGTAAGAGGGAAATTGGTACAAGATGGGTGTTCAGAAACAAGAAGGATGAGAAAGGTATAGTGATCAAGAACAAAGCAAGGATAGCAAGGATAGAAGCCATCAGACTGTTTCTAGCTTATGCCAACTTCAAAGGGTTCAAAGTGTACTAAATGGATGTGAAATCAGCATTCTTATATGGTACAATCGAAGAAGAGGTTTATGTGTGTCAATCCCCTGGATTTGAGGATTATAAGTATCCAGACAGAGTCTACAAATTAGACAAAGCCCTCTATGGACTCCACCAAGCTCCAAGAGCATGCTATGACACTTTGTCTTCATGTCTGCTACAGAATGGATTCAAGAGAGGCACTCTGGACTAGACATTATTCACAAAGTCCATCAAATCAGAGATTCTTCTTCTTCAGATCTATGTTGATCATATCATCTTTGGATCAACAAATGACATTCATTGCAACGAATTTAAAACTTTTATGCACAAGAAGTTTCAAATAAGTTCAATGGGGGAACTAACTTTCTTTCTAGGATTGCAGGTCAAGCAGAAACCCACTGGACTTTTTATAAGTCAATCAAAGTATGTGAATGACATCCTTGAAAAGTTTGGATACAAGGACACCAAAGTTGCGAGCACACAAATGGACACTCATAAACAGCTTGATGCTGATACAGAAGGAGTAGATGTGGATATTCATTTATACAGATCCTTGATAGGTTCCCTAATGTATCTCGCATCTTCTAGACCTGTTATAATATTTGCTGTTTGTGTTTGTGCCAGGTTTTATTGTGCTCCAAAGGATTCACATCTGTTTGCTGTTAAGAGAATCTTTAGATACCTCATGGGTTAACCAAACTTGGGCCTACGGTATCCTAAGGACTCCCCTCTTGAACTAACAGCTTATTCTGATAGTGACTATGGAGGTTGCAACATATACAGAAAATCCACAACTGGTGGATGTCAATATCCAGGAACAAGACTGGTCTCTTGGTAGTGCAAAAAGCAGACCACTGTTTCCACCTCATCTACTGAAGCTGAATACGTTGCAGCTGCCAGCTGCTGTTCCCAAGTGATGTGGATTTAGAATCAACTGAGAGACTATGGTATGAACTTCCTGTATACTCCTATTTATATTGACATTAGATTGCATTTTATAAGGGACTGTAATGAAAAGAAATTAATCCAACTTACCAAAATTCATACAGATGATCAGTTAGCTGATCTATTTACAAAACCATTTGATGTAGGGAGATTCACCTTTCTAGTATCAAATATTGGTATGGTAAATATGGATTAATTTGTTCTTCATTATTCTCCCTTATTTCATGAGGAAAATACTTATTTAATGTGCTTCGTTAAGGGGGAGACACTGTTTCATTAGAAAATGCTTGACTTTCAACTAACAGCTTGAGACTATTCTCAAGCTGCTAGTTCATTTTCTCGGATTGTTAGTTGTTTCACTTGGTCTGTCAAGTGTGCAGGGTAATTCCGTAAATCTTCATAAAATTGTGCGCGGGACTAGATATTTTTGAAAAGCCAAAACCTTTAAAGTCCCAGTTTCGTTCGTCTGTAACTACCAGTTGCAAAAATATCTTCCACAATCTTTTCATCTTATCTCACTGTGTGATTCACTTACAGTCGTTCAAAACCCTAAATCCCCGTTGTGATCTCTAATGGAGTTTGTCAAAGAACATAACTGCCATCCCTACTCTCTCAAACACACTGAACTCCAACCATTCCATGAGATGATGGATTTTCTTAATGGTTCCCATATCCATTACGCTCTAACTGTTAATCCTACCATATACGTCTCCCACATAGAGCAGTTTTGGAAATCAGCCACTGTTAATACCATTAATGGAGTCACTTCATTTGCATCAATCATTGATGGTAACTCCATTACCATCAATGAGGAGACCATACGCCAACATCTGCATCTTCAAGATGCCACAAGTATATCTGATCTCTCTCTTACTGCTTTACACGAAGGTCTTTTTGAAATTGGGTATAGGGGCCCTACTGATTCTTTTACCTTCTACAAAGCACATTTTGGTCCTAAATGCAAATATCTTGTGCACATTATTCAGCAGTGTATAATCCCTAAAAGGACTGGTTGGTCTGAATTTTCTTCAAATATTGGCAGTGCTTTAGTGTGCTTATCAACAGGCAAACAGTTTAATGTTTCATATATGATTTTTCAAGGGATGTTAAGGCACCATGCCCTAAAGAATGAGAAATTTTTTATGTATCCACGGTTTTGGGCAGAAATAATTGCAAAGTCTTGCAATAATTTTAAAGTACATAAAAGGGTACATGTTTCTCATAGGCACTCTTTACCTACTATTAAGAGACTTTGAAACCAAGTGCCAATTTTCATAGTGTGGACGTCCCATTGCCTTTTGCAATGCAGGACACCCATCCAAGAAACAGAGGGGAGGGTCCTGAGCAGGCTCAGCCATCTATTACTACTTCTCCCCCAGGACCCCAACCCACTCCTCATGATACATATATTACCTCCGCTCAATCCAATATACATAGGGGTGTTATCGGGACCAAACCCGGACCGAACCCGGTTAGGACCGAACCCAAATTTGGCTAAAATCTAAACCCGAGGACCGGACCATTACTTTACAATCGGTCCTATTCGGGACCGGTACCGGTTCGGTTCCGGTTCGGTACGGGTATTTGGTGCATAAAAACTCATAAACTAACTCCACTTTGAAGGTTAGGGGTGTTCCGAATTTGGCTAAAACCTAAACCCGAGGACCGGACCATTACTTTACAATCGGTCCTATTCGGGACCGGGACTGGGTTCGGTTTGGGTATTTGGTCCACGTATAACACCCCTAAATATACATAACTCCCCAAGCCCATCACTTAAAATGTATAAAACGACAAAGGGTTGTAGGAGCTCCTTCCTCCTCAGTCCAATTCCCAGAGCAAAATAGCCCTGTGCAGGGGATCACTCCTGCGCAGAATGTCGAAAGGGAACCCATTAAGGATACTCCCACCCTCAATTTGGAGGTGGACATCCCATTAGAGGATGTTCATATGGGATTTATGGCTGGTACTACTGATGTCTCTACACAAGAGGCACAAGACAGTATCAACATCTCTAAGACCACACTCATGGCGACAGAGGGTGTGCAAGTACCTTCTGGAAGTCCACAATACCTAGAACAAAGGGGCCCAGATGTTTTTACTTCTGGAATTCATGTCAGGAATAGATCTTAAATACCACTATCATTTGAAGATCTTGAGGCTAGTCTGCAACTAATGGCTTTGACGGATCAACAGCTGAAACCTGTTGTAGCCATTTTGGAACATTATAAGTCCATTATTGCTGCACAGGGATCTCAAATCACAACCCTACAACAACTCACAACAACTCACAACAGCTCAACAACAGCGCCTTGATCAGTTTCATCTTGGTTTCACTCTGTGTGGAAACAAGATCATCCAGCTCGAGAAGATGGTTTGATCCCTGCTTGCAAAGGTTTTTGGTCCCCCTGGCCAAACCAATGCATTCAAAAATGGGGGGGGGGGGGGGGAATCAGGAGATCCCTCATACAGTCCAAACACCTTAGACTTCACCAACAACAGCTTCAGTTTCCAGGCTAACAGTCCCAATAATTTCTCAAGTTGTTAGTCTAGAAGTTTAAGTTGTTCCTATCAAATCAAGTGGAGTGGTTATCAAAGAAGGTTCCCAAGCTCCTGCCCCAGCAGTCCAATCCACAGTATCAGCTTCCAAAGACAAGGGAAAGGGCATTCTGATTGAGCCTCCAAAGATCAAATTCATTTCTAAAGAAGCCCTAGTTGCCCATGATGCTGAACTGGCCAGAAAATTGGAAGAAGAACAAGACGAGATCCTAGACCAGCAAACCCATGAACCAATGGGAGATGATGAAACCTTAGGAGATTACCTAAGAGGGTTTGTGGTTAACTGAGAAGCTTCAGGCTTTATATGACAAGGAAAATGAGAAGGAAAAAGCATCCACAGCCTCCCAACAAATCCAAGTTCCACAAGAACCAGTTCAAACTGTTGCTGATGTTTCTCAAGCAAAGTTTAAACAGGTAAAGAGAGTGTTGTTTGATCAGCAATTGTAAAAGGCTATGAAAATTGAAAAGACTCTCGATCAGCATGACTTCTCCAAACGTCCTATTACCTATGGGTATGCTAAGTCAATGGATGACATTGATTTAGTATATCACTTTGTAATCAAAAGAGAAGCTGATCCTGAGGAAGAATACAAGAGCCTAATCCAACTAGTTCAAAGACTGGCTAGAGATGAGCTGGCACAAATGCATCATAATGGAACTGCCAATCATTCTAGGTCTTAAATTATTTGGGTTCAACAGAATTTGAAAGATCTCAGGAGCATTTTTAACCGAGAATCCACAAGAATGGATATAGAAGCTGCCAAGGAAATAAAGATTGTACAGATTGATTTATATGCCAAATCCATGACATATAGACTCAAGCTTGCAGACAGATCCAGCAGATTCTACAATTTTGAATTTCTCAGTTTGCCAAAGGAATGGCTACTCCAGATGAGCTCTATGAAGATTGAATGTCATAAAGCGGAGCTGAAAAGAGAATTCATAAAGGCTATAAGGTAGAAACTTTAACAGTTGTAAGTTTTTGGATGCCTTAGTTTGTATATAACAGTTTTACTTTGTTTTGTTTCCTTATTTGTATAGAAACTTAAAGTCTTGTGTAAAGAATTTAAGTTAGGGGGAGATTGTTGGGAAATATTCTTAGTATGTCAAGGTGTTAGTTAGATTTCTCAAACTGTTAGTAGTATTTCTGTGTAATTACAATGTTCAAGCTGCTAGTACAAAAGTTCAAGCTGCCAGAGTTAAAAGTTCAAGCTGCTCAACAGATTAATAACAGAAAGTGCTGAAATTCAGGAAGTGTTATATATTTCAAGATTTGAAGATCTTCCAAGCATATATACTACTAGGGAAATCAGAGTTCGTAAAGGAAACAAATAAGAAGGCTATATATATATAGATAGACTAGGTCTTTCAATTCTAAGTCTGTACGTGCAAGTTTTGTTATTGTGTGCTTCATTGTAACTGCTTTCTGATAAAGTTTCTCAAGCCTCTAAGGTTGTAAAACCCTAAGAACAATCTGTGTTCTTCGTCTAATCAAACAAATTAGAGGTGATTGTAATCAGTGATTTTGGCAATATAAAGGATTTGATTCTGATTATATTTATCTGTTATTTATTCTGAAAGTTTTCTTAAAACAACTATGTGTTATTCTGCAAATTTCGTAATTGGACTTTGATTCAAAACAAGGTTATTGGTTTACACTCTAATTTATTAAAACCAGTTAATCTTATGTGATTTTGATCTTGACACTAATCATGGATTTATTCAAAACCTGTTCAAAACTCGATTAATGTGTGATTCGAGTTTTATCTAGGATTAACCAAGTTTTGCCAAGTACTGATCGAGTTTTATCCTATATTGATCGAGTTTAAACCTTTGTTTTTCGAGTTTGATGTATAGTTTAATTGAGTTTTATACAATATGACCCGCGTTTTAGTGAATTTCATTGGAGTTTGAACCAAGTTCCATTCGAGGTTACTCATCTTTCAATCGAGTTTAATCACCACATCATCGAGTTTACTCATTAGTCAACCGAGTTTCATCCTTTGTCATTCGAGTTTGTTCATTCAATACTCGAGTTTGAATCCTCTACATCCGAGTTTCATCATTAATCACCGAGTTTGCTTATAAGACATTCAAGTTTTTCCCTTTGTCATTCGAGATGGGTGTAAGTTCATTCGAGTTTCACAGGATATCTAAATTTTTACTATATGACCTTTGCTACTTCAATTGGCCATAAATTTTGACTGGAACATCGTTACAATGCCTACCATAAGTCAAATCGAAGCTTGAACCGAGATCTACAATTTCAGGAACACGTAAAGCTGGTTCGGGAAATTTTCGTGGCTGAATCAACTCCAGTAAAAAGTTGCAGACATTTTTGTATAGAGAAGCTAAAAAATCAACGTCAAAAAGTCACTTCAGAGCTGATTTTCAACAAGTCATCATTCACAGATATATCTTTCAGAGCTTCGATCAGTAAATCACTCAACATTCCATTAAAAGATCTTTGAAGTTAAATATCAACAATTCAAAATGGCAAATGAACATGATCAGGTTTTACATCTCTCAAAGTCTGAGCTGATTGCAAAACTTACTGAATCTGAACAGATTCGTAAGAATAATTATGATATTCTTGTTCAATTAAATACAGATAAAGCTTTTGCTTTACATGAAATCAAAAGATTGAACGAACAAGTTTTAATTTTTGATGAAAACCAGATCGTATTGAATTCTTAGATTCATATGCTTAATATGAGAATATTTGAATTATCAAAAGAACTTGACGATTCTAAACAAGCGAAGTTTCAAAATGCAATTCAACTGATATATCTTTTGCCTAAATGATCTGATTTGTACAAGAAAGTTAAATATCTTGAAGTAACACTTTCGAAGGCAAATCATCCTGATAAAATTATGATTCAAACAAATCTGAAGATTTTCTTGCTCTTGAAAAGGAGTTTTCATTGAATAAAGAGTTATTAGAGAAGGAAAGAAATGAGTTCTTACTTAAAGAACAAGATTTCAAAGTGAAATCTAAATAGTTTGAAGATGAGAGAAAGGTGTTCTTAATTAAAGAACAATCTTTTAAAACTGATTACCCATCGTTTGATAATGACAGAAATTCATATTTGGTCATTATCAACGAATTAGAAGATCAAATATTTCATCTTTCCAAACAATTAATTGTTTTCCCTTCTTCAAATAAATCAAAGGTTAAGGTTTCTTCAGATTATTTAAAACATAAAGTTGATCATTCTAATTTATCTTCAAAAAGTGTTAAGTATCTAGCTAAACCTCCTATCCTTGATTCAACTTCAGATCATAAACTTAGGTATCTTTTAAAGATAAACAAAGGCAAAGATAAAATAATTGAAAAACTTTCGGTCAAGATTTATCATGGTGAATCTTCAGAATCAAAGTTTTCAAAAGTTTATGAAAATACTGGTTATTCGTACCAGAAAACATCTTCACAGAATAACACCAAGTATTATCAGAAATAGGTTAGCACCAAACAGATTTTCAGAAAGAAGAGTTTGCAAAATTCTGATCATTCAAATTCAAGTTTCTTTTGTAAATCAGATTTTCAATTTCATCATACAAAAAGAAATTTTTCTTTCTGAGTTTGAGAGAGAAGATAAAAACTATATTCTGCGATGGGTGCCTAAACCCAAGTTCCAGTAGGTACCAAAACCCGTTTTGAGATGGGTACCCAAAAGTGCTAACAAGTCTGGATCCAAACCGGTTTGGATACCAAACACATCTTGATTTTTGTAGAGAATTGGTTTTTAGTAAATTTAGACTAGAACCCGGTCTTCAATGGAAATGGTTTCCGTATACATCAGTGCAGAACCCGATCTTAAATTCAAAAGGTTTTCAGTTATTTCAGACTGAAACACGAGCTTCCGATTAGAGCCCGATTCTGAAAGATAAATCATTCTGAAATTCATGCCCTGAATTCAACTCTGAATCTGTTTTGACAAAGAGGGAGTTTTATTTTACAATTTTTTGGTCCTGATTTATTTTCTATGAGTTGACTAACTTTATGTGCTTATTTCCAGGGGGAGTTTCAGACGCACTCTTACGAAGATTTTTTGTTTACAAAACTGTGTGTAATTTTCACAGAAATATTTTGTTCACACATAAAAAGTATTTTGAGCTTAAAAGAACAATTTTTTTCGACGTTAATTTTTGTTTTTCTGAGTATATCAATGAGGTTAATTGTTCTAATCTTTTTGATAATTATAATCTCATTGCTTCTGAGATTCTCTTCGTTATTCTCCCATGCACTCTTCATTCTTCTAATTCATTTATACTAAATTGTTATATACTCTCCCATGAGTTAGTTCTTTCATGAAAATCTGATTCATTTCATATCTTATATCATATTTTACATTTCATTCTGATATCTTTAACTAATTGTTCCCCAAGTTCATTCTAAATTTCATCTCCTAATTGATCTAAGCTGAAAATCCTAGCCATTCTTTGTGTGATATCCCATGAGCTGAAATGCCGAACATTATTTCTGCTGACTCCGATTATGCACCAAATTGTGTGATAGACATAAACATCGTTTCAATGGTCTAACCAGATTTGGAAGACCTACCCAAGGTGCAAATCATCTATAGTTTGTGTGGGTGAGGGTTCTTTAGGTCTATTAGTTGAAAAGTGTCAGTTATCACGGGATTTCGACAATGCCGAGCAGAGGTACAATGTAAATGAGAGGGGTATATTGAAAGGAGATGGTGGTGCACCAGATCATGCTTTCACTATGAAGCTGATTGACTTGTATTTCTGATAAAGTGAGTTGGAGGGAGCTTTGTTGAAAATGTTGAGAGCTAAGACTTGAGAAAGGATTTGAAGAAATGATAATCCTACCTACACTATGTCGGTGGGGTAATCCACGTAATCTATCAAGCCCTAGGTGACTTGATATTGAAGAAGATGTCATGGACCCAGTGACACATGCACTTAACCTCACCAACCACTCAATTATCTTTCAAAAGATTTCTGTATCAATAATCACGGAGATATAACACATTTCTATCGATATATCATTTGGATATCATTGATATTGAAACAAGGAAGACATTTGCTCCAATCTCCGACTTCATTTGATGCACATAGTGTCTAGAGCTAATTATATACACTTTTAGGACACATCGAGTCTAACAATCTGCGTGTCTATAAACTGCTAGTCCATAGTGACTAAGCCAGAACATATTAGAGTGATTCTTTCATGATAAAGTATTTCACAATGACTATTTGGAAATCCTACCAGTGTTAACATCAAACCAGCGCTGAAAGTGGGTCACATAGATTATGTCTATGGTGCAATAGGAATCCTATGTGGACCTGGACACTGTTACATAAAAATGAATGTGTTTCATTTTTCTCAACTCAAGTTTTTTAAGCTTTGTTTGTTTCTATAAGGAGAGAGTATCCATTTGATGGGGAGTGAAAAAAAATTTTCAGAGTAGGGGCAGAGGACAAATTTGAAAGAGAGGATATCATTTTAAGCGGGAGAGAGAAACTTTGTAATATTTAATTGTTGTTGTATTTCTGTCAGCAATTGTAATGTCACTGCATCTGTGACTCTAAAGATTTTGGATGATGTTCATAACTCTTATGATCATCATGAGGGGGAGAAAAGTTGAATTTCAGAGATAACTACTGAATTGTTTGAAGACAATTGTAGCAACTGCTAAAGGCAATTGTGACAACTGCAGAAGAGTTAAAGATGAAAGATGATATGTTCTTAATGATTAATCAAGGGAGAGAATCGAAAGTTATTCATGATTCAAGGGGGATAGCTTGCTCATAAGAAATAAGAACATCAGAGAGGAAGAGATACTAAGATTAGAGAGAGACAAAGAAGTTTAGAGATTAAAGAGAAGAAAAGAGAAAAGGATCGAAGTTCCTGATATGAACTTTAATTGAAAAATTGCTTTCATCTCTAAGGGGGAGATTGTTTGGAACATTTATTAATAGAGTTGAAAACAATTTTATTGTAAAATTTCAGTGTTCATATTGTAAATATACAATACTTGTAATTGTATATAAATAGGAATACTATGTACTGTAGAGAGTAGAGTTCACAAGAAGAAGAATACAGATCTGACATATCAACATTGTGCTTCGTGCATAGAAAGTCAAAGAGAGAAATCGACATTTACTGTAATATCTTCTATACTCTTAAATACAATTCATTCAGTCTTTTGTGTTGATCTAATTGTTCTTAATTGTTTAATTTTTAATTGCATTGTTGGTATTGAATTATCAATGAGAATGAGTTTTGGTTATTTTAGCATTAAAATCCGTAAGGCAGAAAGTGCAGGTCTACACTCGACTCGGCGAGTCATCTGGGTGAACCGGCGAGTCGGCCTTGATTGTTGAAAGTAAATTTTCAAAGTATAAATTCGGATGACTTAAAAATCTGAGTTTCCGATGGACGGATCCGAATTTTAGATGGATGCATTCGAAATTCGGATGAGAAGATCCGAAATCCGTATAGACCTTGACCTGAATTTCGTACCACTTCAGTTCTGGGAAGACCCGAATGTCGGGTGGGTCGACCCGGCGAGTCGGACCCAGTTTTGGCCAGAAATTGTAATTTTATTCTATCTTTGGGATTTTACGCCATAATATTGTACGACATCATCTAAGAAGAGTATCTGGACCAAAATAATTAATCGGAGCTTGGGACCGGAATTAATTAAGTCTTACAACTATTGTGACCGGGTCAAAATTAAGAAAATATAAGCTATGAGACTTATGAATATTATATTATGAACCTATCTGTAGGGGTTTGGCGAGTAAAGTTCCTTTGAGATTATAACTCCTATTTTGACGACTGTAACTCAGTATTGAGGCCGAGAGTTTATTGTTCACCACTGTGAGTTCTAGAATTAATTTATTTGTATGCCTATCATGAATTGTATATTATTGCTTTTCATATCATTCTCAATATTCACATGTTTTGCCATCGTAAAATTATATATTCCTTTGTTGTACTATAACTCGGTTGAGAAGTTGTTGATCCTTCATTTGACCTCTCCTCTGAGACGGTAAGCCTGAGTGTGTGCTAACTTAGCAGAACCGTAATGGTAAGCATGTGCGCGAGGTAACCATTTGTGCCTATAAAACGATAAGCCTGTGGTCTATGGTCATCATAGGGCATCATTGTAAACTACATATCGATAAGCTTGTGGTCTGTGGTAATCGAGCAGTAAATTGTAAACTCTTCGTGCGGTAAGCATGTGCGTGTGGTAACCACACCGTGATAACTTATAAGCCATTAGCCGGCCTCCTGAGATTGTTGATTAATTTCTTGGGAATGCATGACATCATTTATATATTTCAAAGTAATTTAATCTAGAGTCTCACTAAATAACTTTTCAGGAGCTGACAAGGGCAAAGGCCCGGCTGGCTCGAGCTGTTAGATACCGAATGGAGCATGGATAGGAGCTCCATATTTTGTTGATGCTTGGGGTGGGAGTAGCATACTTCCATTTTTGGACTCGAACTAGTTGTTTATTATTATATCATGTGTAATTAACTAATATTAAACTTGTAACCCCCAATTACATTATTCTGTGATTCCCGACACTCTGTTGTGTTGTGCGAAGTGTTTGGAATCATGTTGATCACTACTCAACTAATTTTATAGTTTTAAATTTACCTGTATTTACGCAGGTACTCTATATGAAATATTGTATAAATGTATCGAAATACTCGTATTAGTTGTATGGGTGTTTCAATTTGGTATCAGAGTCGAAGCTTAGGGATAGAGTATAGTCGACGATACTCTACTTTGAGCACGGTTTCAGATGCTGGTATTGACCCACCTAGGCGGCAATATTATAACAACTACAAATTGACCTTGGCCTAGGATGGATAATAATGGGTAGACTTTTAAGATTATAACTTGATGTAAGTATAATCATATACTCGTATAAATGTCATATGCACACTTTGGTGCGAAGGATGTGTTGAACCGACCTGAAACTGTTAGTTGCAGACAATGTTGGATAACCAGTCTAACCGCGTTCTACGCCAGGAGGTAGAACTGCCCAATGTTGGGGGAGATAGGAATCAGTCTCAAGAATCTAAAAGTGAATCCAGTTTTCGTACTGGTGGAGGGTCTAGGGATTACCAGATGATGCTGATGATTGCTCAAATGCTGGAGCAAAATCGCCAGCAGCATTAGTTAATGGCGCAGTTACTTGCAATCCAAAATGTTCACAGAAAGAAAGATAATGTCGAAGATCAACAAGCAAGCAACGATAATACTGAAGTCGTTACAAGTGGAAGTAGGGCCAAAAAGCCTAATAAGGATAAGTATCGAAAGCACGGCTTCTCTAATTCGAAGAAAGGGATGTCGTATAAGGATTTCATAGGTTGTCATCCTCGAGAGTTTAATGGATGAACAACTGCTGTAGAGGCCTTGGACTGGATCAAGGCAATTGAGAAATTATTTCGGGTAATCGACATTAGCCCGACGTCAGCAATGAAAAGAAGGTGCAGTACGCAGCTGCACAATTCGTTGGTCCTGCCTTTACTTGGTAGGATTCAGAAGTTGAGATTTTGAATCTGGACGTTGTGGCAAAGATGACATGGGAAGAGTTTAAGACCAGATTCGACAAGCACTTCTGTCTGGCGGTTGCAGTGAAGAAAATAAAGAGAGATTTCCTTACGTTCCAACAGGGGGAATTATCGGTGGATGACTACTTGATCGAGTTTAACTCGAAAGCGATGTTCTTGGAGTCGATAATTGTTAATGAAAAGGAAAAGACTGACTACTTTCTCGAAGGACTGCGAAGTGAGATTCGCGAGATGGTGACGGTGCGTGCGGTTGAATCGTTTGAAAAGGCGGTGGAGTATGCTCGACTCCAGGAGTATGAGTTATTCCGTAGAGAACAAGAAACTTCGGGATCAAAGCAAGTAAAGGTCGAGTGTTCGCAGGGGACGTTCAAGCAACCTCGGCACTCCTTCTCAAAGAACGTGGACTATCGTTCACGTTCCCAATCTTCCAATACCTTCGAAGAAATCTGCTAATTCCTGCAACAACTCTCAGACCATATCATAGTTTTCAAGTATTATGCCTACTTGTAATTGATGTGGGAAACTCCGTCGTGGGAATGTTTGTCCCCCATTGTTTGCCATGGATGTGGAGAAAAGGGACACATATGTCCTATGTGTCCCAAGCGTGGAAATGCATGTTATGAATGTGGCCAGGTGGGCCACCTTGCTCGGAATTGCCCAAAAAAGAAGACGACGGCGACAGAAGGTTATGGTTCAATCAAAGGGGAATTTGTCTAAACCATAGGCTAGAGTCTATCAAATTACACTTATCGAGGCACAGGATGTGTCGAATGTCGTAACCGGTACTTTTCTATTGAATTCTTTACCTGCTGTAGTGTTATTTGATTCTGGTGCGAGTGTGTCCTTTATTTCCAAAGCATTTGCACGAAAGTTAGTTGTTGTACCTTCTTTAATGCCATTCCCTTTAACCGTTGATGTGGCAAATGGGAAATCGGTCAATGCCACCAAAATATATTATGATTATGTCCTGACTTTAGATGGACATAATTTCGATATCGGCCTTGTTCCAACACATACTAAAGAATTTGATATAATAGTTGGCATGGATTGGTTGGCGAATAATCTTGCCACTATGGCTTGTGCTAAGAGAATTGTTTGTTTATTTATGCTGGAAGGCGAAGAAATATTTGTGTACGGAGATAGACGCAAGAGAGAAGCCGCAGTTATTTCAGTGGCTAAGGATCGGAAAAATGTAAGTAAAGGTTGCCAATTGTACCTGGATTGTGTGTTGGATGCTAAGAGAGAAGGAAAAAGCCTCAAGGATGTGCTAGTGGTTAATGAATATCCCGATGTGTAACCTGATGACATACCGGGATTACCGCCGGACCGATCCATAGAATTTCAGATTGAGCTGGTGCCTAGAGTTGCACCGATTGCACATGCTCTAAATCGTTTAGCACCTTCAGAAATGATGGATCAATTAGATGAGTTATTAGAAAAAGGGTTCATTTGGCCGAGTACCTCACCGTTAGGTGCTCCGGTGCTGTTCGTGCGAGAGAAGGACGAATCCTTGCGAATGTGTATTGATTATAGAGAACTTAACAAGGTGACCATAAAGAATAAATACTCTCTACCTTGTTTTGATGATTTATTTGATCAACTGCAAGGAGCTGGTTATTTCTAGAATATAGACCTTCGTGGTAATCACCAACTTGACATTCCTGAGGAAGATGTGCCGAAAACTGCTTTTCGGACCCGATATGGGCATTATGAGTTCTTAGTGACGCCTTTTGGGCTCACTAATGCCCTTTTGGCCTTTATGGACTTAATGAATCGTGTGTGCCGCCCAATGCTCGAGAAGTCAGTCATAGTGTCTATCGACGATATCTTGGAATATTCCATGACGGAGGATGATCATGCAGTACATTTGAGAGAATTGCTCGAACTTCTTCGAAGCGAACAGTTATATGCTAAGTTCTCAAAGTGTGAATTTTGGTTGCGGCAATTGAAATTTTTAAGGCATGTTATTTATCTTGCGAGGGTGTTTTTGTGGATCCCTCCACGATTGAAGCCATTAAAAGTTGGGAAGCGCATAGAAATGTTGCTGAGATACGTAGTTTCCTAGGATTGGCCGGTTACTACCGATGCTTTATTCAACATTTCTGTAAAATAGCCATTCCACTCACTTTGTTGACGCGTAAGAATGAAAATTTTGTGTAGGAAGAGTCACAGGAAGAGGCATTTCAGACTTTGAAGAGTCGTTTAATTGATGCACCAGTGCTTGCGTTGCCTGAAGGGAATGAAGATTTTGTTGTTTATAGTGATGCCTCGATAAATGGATTGGGTTGCGTGTTGATGTAACAGGGGAAAGTTATAGCTTATGCATCAAGACAACTGAAAGATTATGAGAGGAGTCGTCCAACTCATGACCTGGATTTGGATGCTGTCACTTTTGCTTTAAAAATCTGGAGACATTACCTATATGGTACTAAGTGTCAGCTGTTTACTGTAAGGTCTACCACTACGAGATCTATCTAGACGCGGAACCGTCAACGAGTGCTGAATCCTCGTTAACGGGTAGACGGTAACAACTCTCACCAGAAACACGGAGACTATCAGAAACTGCACGAACGACACACGAACGCACCTACGAACTGATTCTCTCCGAAACGACACTAACACTGATGATAAACTTGAAATCGCTTAATGCTTAAGCACTCTCGAATTCTGCAAAAAGTCTGATAATATTTCTAGTCTATCCCTAATTATAGAGGCTAATTCGAGTCTGTTATGGGCTAAACTCGAATCCGGCCAAAAGCCCATTCGAGTTTGACCCATCTGACATTCTCGAATCTGCCAAAATGGTCACATTCGAATCTGTCTTGTGACTCATTCGAATCTAACCAGATTCGAATCCTAGTCCTTAAACATTTCGAATTTACCTCTTCATGTAATTAACTAAGTATTGAAACTTATGTTTTTACATTATGATTGATTTTATCTTTGATCTTTTATGTTTGAACTTCTTGTAATATGTTACATTAAGATCAAACACACAAACAATAATAATTAACAACCATATATAAACATATATATCTAATACTTGCTAAACCACAATGTTGGATCACTTAGACTGCTATCGTCACACAGGGTGTACCAACAGACTCCCCCTTGACGATAGCTTCTAATAATTCACACATTTGATTAAGAACTTTGTTCGTTATTTATTCAATCTGCTTCCAGCATACAAGCCTTTTTCAATACACACTCGAACTACATTCTCAAACTTTCTAGCTTCACCATCCATATGAGTATCACTTGAAATCTTTTGAGCATGCAAAATTTGAAGGTCATCTCGAGAAAGGTTTACCAGGTGAAGAGGATCATAGATTCTAAGAATCACCTTTTCTTCAAAATCTTCCATCACCACTTCTCCAGTCTCACTCTCAACATACCACCAATTCAGATTTTTCATGACATTCTGTGGCATAGGCTTGAGCGGCACCTTTCTTAGACACCTTGCGGGTTTGTATTGAATCTTCATCCAAGGACGCCCAGTTAGAGGATCAATTCGAAAAGGATCCTCTACTCTTTTTCCTATTCTTGGATTTAGGCGTTCAAACTTTCTTAATCTTCCCTCTTTCATTATGATTCTGGCAATTATATCTGCGTAGGGATCATTGTCGATATTGATCAGGTCTTTCCATGCTAACGCCTTGATCTCAATCTTTGGCAGTGAATTGAAAACTTTCAGAGTTCGCCTTAGGTACTGGAGCCCATCTTTTCTCTTGATTATGAATAGCTGCAGTTCTCGATCAAAGAACCAGCTTAATATGCTTCCTGACAGTTTTCCAGTCCCTGGCACCCTCATCTTCTCTTTCAGCTCTAATTCCTTCTGCTCAGCCCTGAACCACAACTTTCTTTTCTCTTCATTTGTTAACTCTCTTACAGGTTCCTCTACTGATGACTCAACATTTAAAGCAGCATTTACCACTTCTATGTTAACAACATCGTTTCCTTCTATCACATATTTATTAGTGATAGGATTTTGCTGAACGATGATTTCATCAGCTTCATCGTCTTCGTCTGCACACACCTCATCATCTGATTTCCAATCAACAATCTCTTCAGTGACAAATTCTCCCTCTTCTAGTTCATCCATGTCCTATTCAAAGTCAAATCCCAAGTCCATTGGGTCGTCATCTAGATCCATGAGAGCATCAATCATCTCACTTATCTCAAAATCCGTAGGTTTAGACGAGCTGGCCTCTCCTACTTCACCTCCCAACTGACTTGGCTCCCCCTGAGATTGAGCAGCCTGAGCAGCAGAAAAATCTACTGGCTCATTCTGTCTTTGAGAGCTGGGATCATTGCCTTGGTCTTCTTCATCATTTTCATCATCCTGCCTGCCCACTTCTTGATCTCGGCACGATGTCTCCCCCTGAGCCGGTAAATTTTTTATTAATTGCTCAACTAGGGAGCGCATCGACCTTAGCTCGGCTGCCTGATCAGCTACAAAAGTCTTTAACTCTACGTTCTCTTCCTGAATCTTTTCCACAATCTTCTTTAAATCGGCATTCTCCATATCAAGATTTGCATTATGAGTCTGAATTTCACCGATTGCCTTTGTTAGGCCTAAGATTTTGACATTTTGGAAGTCAACTCGAGCTTTAAGCTGCAGAAACCTTTGATTGTTGGCATATGTGGATGAGGTTGATGGGATGGATTGAATTGGAGTTGGAATGATCGGCGATGGGATGTATGGTTCATCATGAGGTGGTGATGGTGGAATGGTGGTTTGAGGTTCCTGAGGTTGAGGAGTTTGAGTTTGAGGATTTTCTGGTTGTTCTGATGAAGCTGAAGACGATCCTTGCATAAATCTGTGACGCTTGGCCCGTTGCCTTGTCACTAACGGTGCAACCTCTTCTTCTTTAAAATCGGATTCATCAGACTCTCTTGTTGCTCGCCTCCTTGAAGCTTCTTCCGATACTATTAACCTTGATCCATACGTTCCCATTTGAACAGGAGGTTCTGTAGATACAGATTCTGGAGCTTCAACCTCTATCTCCTCCATTTCTTCTGATTCAGTGGCAGATGATGACTCATCATTACCAGTCTGCTCTGGTACATATTCTTCAACATCCCGAAGCACATCTTCTTCTCCCTCTGGAGGCTCAAGCAATTCTCCCACCAACGCTGCAGATATTTCTTCATTGGCATGAGGACCTGCTTCCCAAATTTCCTGTAACGTCTGACACAACTGATCAGATTCACTTGGAATATTCGAAGGGCCCGCCTCTTGTATCTCTGGTTGTTGACTTGTGGAAGGCCTTGACGCCTGAGTCTGACTCGCAGTAGCTCTTTGTCTTCGCCTTTGTTGTTGTGCTCGTGGTGGCTGTGGTTGTTGTTGTTGTTGTTGTTGTTGCGGTGGCTGTCTAGCTTGAACTTCCACTTCTCCTGCCCAGTTGGCAGTATCTGGTGCTTCAAAATTTCTATCCAAAACAGCTCCAAACAACGGTCGCTCGACCGGAACCGCCAACCTTCCCCTATGCGAGGAGCAATCAGCAAAAATTCTTTTATCCATCACTGCTACACTTTGGATTTCATTTAGCTGAGGCAAATTCGGCAAGAAATGCCTGATTAGCATCATTATGAACCGAGGATACAGCAGAAATTGTTGCTGCTCTGGAGCCGAGATTTGATGGACGAATTCTGAGAAAAACATTTGAGAAAAGCTGAATGGCCGATTATACACTAAAGCGATCATCCTAGATTGGATCTTCGAGACGATATAATCAAAACCAGCTTTCTTTGCCGTGAAACAAACCATGAAAACATGAGCCAAAAATCTCCATTGGCCAATAAGCCCGCTCTTCATGTAAGAAGTCTTTGTAACATCTAAACTGTAACCCATTCTCTGAAAAGCCGCTTGCCTAATACTTAGAGGAAAATCAATAGGCCCAGACTCTTCTTCCTGAGAGCCTAGCTGCAAAACTTGACGCAGCATATCGGCAGAAAACACCAACGGTTGCCTTGCGATCCTTGTTCTCAGCACTGTCGGGGTGACAGAGCGGTCCACCTGAAGATGATCATAGAACTGGCGAACATAGGGAATAAGAATCTGAATATAGTGAGATAATGCAAAAGCAATACTAGATTCTACAAGGAAATCCATCATTTGACGAAAACCCTGCGCCTCAGGGATATGATGGTCGGGGGGAATGACCATATTGTGCTTCAGCACAAATACTCGAACAGCCATATCTGCACAATAGATAAACTATTAGAATTAATAAAAATCAATAAACTTGCCTAAATTCAAATTTGTTTTATTTTGAACTTGATTAAGTACAAAATCCAACCTAAAGGAATTTCTACAAGTTAAATAATATTTAAATTAAATAATTCAAATAAAATAACATATTCGAATTGACAGATTCGAATAAACCCTATTTCGAGTTTGATGACAGATTCGAATGTAATGGTCTTCTCGAGTTTGTCAGTAAACTCGAGAAAGTTCACGAACAGATTCGAAATGTCGTCGGCCATCTTTTCAACAAAACCCATGATTTTAACCATTTTGAACTTAGAAAATCACATACATTAGTCCAACTAGGTTCTAATCACTGATATTTGCCTTTAATTTGACTATTTATTGGTCCAAACTTTGTAATTTTGGAAAACACGACTTAGACCCATAAACCTTCAAAAATCGATGATTTTGGCTTAAATGGTGTATAAAACTACATGAATCTTGTACAACCCAGTTGTTTGTACCTAGAAGTATCAGTAGAATCGAACACTTTAGCAAGAAACTCGACAAATTGTCGTTTTTGTGGAAATCGGTAGATTCGAGGAAGTAGATTCGAAGTCGCCAAATAGATTCGAGAGGGTAGATTCGAAAACAGATAGGAGTAATGACAGTTACTGTTACCTATTTATAATACCAACCTTCGAATCTATGGCCAAAGTCGAATCTACTGACAGATTCGAAAACCACCCAATTTCGAGTTTGTCCTAAACTCGAATTACACCAAACACTTAGAAAAATTTCTAAAATGTTGAAATAACTTCAACTTTGTCAACCTTTTTAACGGTATTGTGTAACGAGATAAACTATGCCAAATCTTTTACCCTAAGCACAAGATTTTTCACGCAGTGTTTATTTTATCCAACTATGAATGCACCCTCAGTAATTTTTGACCTTTTACCTAAGTAAAAATAAAATAAAATAAAATAAAATAAAAACTAAGTAAAAATAAAATTTTAAAATTTTGACCAAAAAATTTAACTTAGACTTAAGCTATACTTATTAAAATTCACAACCTAAGCTAAACGCTAAACAAAATATTTTTGATGAGTATAGCCAAAGAAAGGTTCAATCAGATAGCGATGTCAGAGACTCACTTTCAGTACTTAAACTTTCACACTTAGGAATTTGTGATTCCTTTGATTGTTTGTCGTGAAATACCCATTTAGCCGATTGTTGGTATTTACCCCTTTAAACATTCTACATTTCGGAATATCCCTTGGCATTTTTATTTATCATGAAATTATCTTACGTGACCCATACATAGACATACTTTTATGATCAAGGCATACAGACAAAGATTCTAACTTGTTGGTATTTACAAACTTTCTTTAAAAGACAAACATCGGACACAGGTCTGTATTTTCATACAACAAAGTGTCTTAGTTTGACTTAAGGTTTATTCCTAAAGTTAGCAAGACAGCGGTGACAGGTCTGTACCGACGTACAACAAAGCGACATATCTTGCCAACCCGAATCTAAACAGAGGCAATAGGTCTGTACTTACGTACAACAGACTTACATGTTTTCGACTCTCAATTTTGTATGATTTTTCTATTCTTTCCATTTTAAGATGTATTTGATGTTGCCATACATCCCCAGAAAGTTTGCATACCTCATTTAGACTCAAAGTTTGTATGTCTTGTTCATAAAAATTAAGACCGATTGGTCGTACATCTAAGTTAGTGACACGTTTGACTTTTTCTTGAATATTTTAATTTGCCTTGAGACTCCCTATATGTATTATGCCTACCAACACATCAAACTAAAATAAAGTATAACACTTAGAATTTTAGTTGCATTATGTGTGAAAGCCTAACAACTTAGAGTTTGTAACGACTGTGCTAATTTTCGTCACTTTGAACCTATGCTTCTAAGACTTAACTTCTTTTTTCTGATATTCTCCTTTTTTGTATTTTTATGATTTTCTCTCTTTTTTTTTCTTTTGTTTTTCATAAGAAATAGCAATAAAATAAGATAACCTACTAACTTACTAAAAATAGAAACTTACTAAAAATAGAAACTATCCTAAAAAAAGAAAGAAACACTACAGCTATAAAAGGAAATAAACTACTACTAAGGCCAAATTACTCTGGGTTGCGCATTCCATTTAGTTGAATTAAATATTCAAACCGTGACTTATCAAATGCTTTGGTAAATAAATCAGCATTATTATCTTCTGTTGCCACTTTTACCAATTTGATTAAGTTCTTTTCAGCACAATCACGAATAAAATGATGCCTAATGTCTATGTGCTCTGTTTTGTTGTGTTTAACTGGATTATTCGTTATAGCAATAGTAGACTGATTATCTATCCTAATAGGAGTTTAAGTGTAAGCCAAACCGTAATCCCGCAATTGTTGTTGTATCCACAGAACCTGTGAGCAGCAACTACCAGCAGCAACATACTCGGCCTCGCACGTTGACACGGCTACCAACGTCTGTTTCTTGCATTGCCAGGATACCAGTCTCCCTCCTAGGAATTGACAACCTCCAGTTGTTGATTTGCGCGTAAAACTGCATCCTTCGTAGTCAGAATCCGTGAACGCTTCCAACTCTAGATCTCCCTCCGCGTGATACCAAAGTCCCAGCTTCGGTTTCGACTTGAGGTATCGTAGAATCCGCTTCACAGCTTTCATGTGCATCTCCTTCGAATTAGCTTGAAACCTAGGACAAATACACACAGCAAACATGATGTCAGGTCTTGAAGCAGTTAAATACATAAGTGATCTAATCATGGCCCGATATAATGTCGGATCCACATCGGTATCACTTTCAGTACCCGGTCCGAGATTGTGATTCACTTGAATCGGCGTGCTGAAATGGGCAGTCAATTTTGTTCCTTCCATCCCGAAGCGTTCCAATATGTCATAGACATACTTCGTCTGATGGATGAACATCCCTTCCTTCTTCTGGTCAACTTGTAACCACAAAAAGAAAGTTAACTCTCCCATTGCACTCATCTCGAATTTCGACTTCATCACCTTCTCGAAATCTTTGCACATTTGTTCGTCTGATGAACCAAAAATGATATCATCTACGTACACTTGTACCAAGATAAAATGTTCTCCCTTCCTCTTAACAAATAGAGTACTATCTATCCTACCCCTTTCAAACCCGTTCTCTAACAAATGGTTGGATAGAGTCTCATACCACGCCCTTGGTGCTTGATGCAATCCATATAGAGCCTTATCTAAGCGATATACTCTATCAGGATATTTTGGATCTGTAAATCTGGGCGGCTGTTCTACATACACCAGCTCCTTCACTTTCCCATATAGGAAAGCACTCTTAACATCTAATTGATATACCTTAAAGCCCTTGAAGGAGGCAAACGCTAGAAACAACCTAATGGCTTCCAGCCTTGCTACTGGTGCAAACACCTCATTGTAATTGATTCCATCCTCTTGGTTGAAACCCTTTACAACTAGCCTAGCCTTGTTGCGCGTGACTATACCCCGATCGTCTCTTTTGCACTTAAAAACCCATTTGGTTCCTATAGCAACTTCCCCTCGAGGTAATGGAACTAACTCCCACACTTCTAGTTTCCTAAACTGCGAAAGTTCTTCCTGCATCGCTTCAACCCAGGAGTTATCCTTAAGTGCCATTTGCACATTCTTAGGCTCTACTTGCGATATGAAACACGAATAGAGACAGGTATGATATGCCTCGGAGTCGTTTATCATCGACAACAACACAGTGTTGTTATTTACACTACTCCTAGTCTTCACACCCTCGTTAGGATTTCCTATGATGCTTTCTATAGGATGGTTCTTGTTAATCCTAGAGGTCTCTATCTCGTCAACTCTCAGATTATCTCCTAAGTTAGATCCTATTTCACCTAATGGGGGAACAGGCTCAGTTTCTACATTTTCCTCCTCATGGACATTTTCCTCAGAGTTGGAACTTGTTGCTTGAGTCTGATTCTCAGTGGTAGGTGCTTCTGGATCAGCAACTTCTGGAGATCCATCTTCAGTCGCAGTAGGCTCGGATGTGGATTGAAATGTAGTCCTCGAAAAGATATGACCTTCGTCATTCAGATGCAACGTCGCCATGTCCTTTTCGATAGTACCTGCATTTTCATCCAAAGGAATGTTAAATGACTCAAATAATTTATCATAGTCAAATATCCATTCCGGACCTGTTTGGGGTTCATGTGTATAACTTGTGACTTCAATGTTATACACAATCTCTACCGTACCATTTGTTTTATTAAAAACCCGTTTGTTCGGTGAGTTCGACACATAACCTAGGAAGTATCCTTCGTCAGCCTTTTCACCAAACTTCGGTTGATGTTTTGTACGCAAAAGAGTGCATGGTACCCCAAACGGTTCGAAGCCAGTTAAATTAGGTGGCCGTTTATTCAAGATTTCATAACAGGTTTTGTTCAAGGATTTGACAGTTAGGACTCGGTTTAAAATGTGGCATGCGGTATTCACTGCCTCCCCCCAAAACATGGTAGGAAGCTTTGAGTCCGACAACATAGTCCTAGCTGCCTCAATCAGTGTCCTGTTTTTACGTTCAGCCACCCCATTTTGTTGAGGCTCATATGGTGCACTGAATTGATGCACTATGCCCTTTGATAGGCAATATACACCAATTACAGTGTTTTTGAACTCAGTTCCATTATCACTACGTATCCTTTTATCCCTTGTTCCGTAGGAATTCTCCACTTGGTCTAAGAACCCGATGAGCTTGGAAGTCGTCTCGTCCTTTGTACCTAGAAAGAAAACCCAGGAAAATCGTGAGTAATCGTAAGTGATAACTAAACAGTACCAACTACCTCCTATACTCCTTTTGTTGATAGGTCCAAAAAGATCCATGTGCAACAAATCGAATGTAGAGGTTATGGAGTTCTGCGTCTTGGACTTGTGTGTCTTCTTATGTTGTTTGCCCTTCTTGCATGGTAGACACTTGTCCTCGAACTGAAAGCTCTTCATAGGCACACCTTACACCAATCCATTTTTCGTGATGTAGTTCATCTTTCTTAGGTGCATGTGAGCCATGCGTCTTTGCCACAATACCGATTCCGTCTCCGAAGCTTTGGATAATAAACAAATTGGCCCCATCGAAGTCTCCGGCTTGTTCATATCAAGCATGTACAAGTCATTCTTCCTTGGTGCCCGCATCAATATCCATTCTTCAGGAATCTTGAATCCCGGTTTTAGCACTAATGCTTCAGTGTCAGTGAACAACACTGAATTATTCTTTTCACAGATTTGAGATACACTAATGAGATTGGGAACCAGTTTATCAACGTGATAAACTTGGTCCAACTTGATCGTCCCATTAGTGACCACTCCGGTACCCGTGATGTTTCCTCCTTTGTTACCCGCGAATGGTACAAATCCCCGATTCCCACCCTTGAAGTCTGTAAGGAGACTTCTTTCCCCTGTCATGTGCCTGGAGCATCCACTGTCGACGAACCACTTGTTGTTTGGACCTGTGGTGATCTCCTGCACATGAAAGAAAATAGGTTAGTTATCACGGGGAACCCAAGCCATAACTGACTTGGTTATACCATTCTCGTCCACATACTTAAACTCTTTCAAATACCCATCTCGCCTTTCAGGTGACTTGGGTCGTTGAACAGGAGTTTGTTGTGGTGCCGAGTGATGTAAATTCACTCTTTGCCTTTGAGTAGGCATTTGTTGTGGAGCTCTAGAATAATTCCAATTAAATTGCGTTCCAGATTGTGATCCCTGAGCTCTAACCGGTGCGTAATGTCTAACAGGAGTATGAGACCTAACTGGAGTGTGTGCCATGCTAGGTGTTGTGCTCCTATAGACTTGTTGAGGTGCTGACCTAGATTGATTAATGACATGATTCGGTGAATTTGTCCTAACCACTTCCTTTGGTCCAAGCTTTACCGGTGTCTGTTTGACAACTTGTTTTG
The DNA here is from genome assembly GCA_020465985.1 of Centrapalus pauciflorus. Taxonomy (NCBI): domain Eukaryota; kingdom Viridiplantae; phylum Streptophyta; class Magnoliopsida; order Asterales; family Asteraceae; genus Centrapalus; species Centrapalus pauciflorus. The sequence continues at coordinate 121,868 of JAANYP010002031.1, read as the reverse complement.
GTGTGGCCTGCACAGTTTTCTCGGTACTCTGAGAACTACTAGTGCTCGCCACATTTGTTGAGGGCTTAACAGGTGTTGGGTTCACTGTCTTAGGTGTAACTTCGGCTTTCCTAAGCGGACAGTGAGAAGCAACATGCCCCTATTCGTGACATCTAAAGCAGGACATCTTATCTATGGACTTCTTGTGTGTGCCCTTAGACTTAGGTGTCTCACTAGTGTCTTGGTCCTTTGGTACATCTATTGCGACTGGCTCATCGTCCTGATCATTAAAATCAATTTTATGTTTTCCTGCAGGTGTTTCACTGGAGGAAGACACAAATTTGACTTTCTTAACCTTGACAGTTGTGTCAGCCACCTTAGGTGTATTTTCTACTACAGGCTCAGATATAGGGGCAGGTATGTCCTCTAAGTCTACTGATTTGTCAGTTTTCTCCTGAGGTTGAGGCACGTAGTTTGCATTAAAAGGTGGAGGAATTTCATGAAATCCTAGACCTATGGGCTTTTTAGATTGTCTTTGAGCATCTAAAACTTTCCCTAGGTTCAGGCTTGAATTCCTAAACTTCTCTAGCTTACTATTGGCCTCTGCTACCTTTACCTTTGTTTCAGTTAGCTCTATGTCTTTGTCCTTAAGATTTTTGGTCAAGGCCTCTACATGCTCATACATAAGCTCTAACCTAACACACTTCTCACTTAGTTTGTCTTTCAGAACTATTACGTCTTGAGCATCAGCCTTAAGTTTTTCCTTAAGATCTTGCTTAATGTCATTTAGGCTAGCGTTATCAGCCTTTAAAGACTCATTTTGAGCAGTTATGGTTTTATGTGATTCTAAGACTAGATTTAACCTATCATTAGAAGTAACACATAACAAGCATAATTCATGAAAAAGTGAGTAAGTCAGACTAACGTCGGATTCCACGTTGGCCATTTGAGCGGCAAACTCCAGAAGCGTCTGATCATTCATCTTCTCCACCCACAACGGACTGCTGTCCCTTGTGGTCTGCTCTTCCCCTTCACAACCGTTCACCGTTACTTCAGCCATAAAAGCCCGAGCATTTGATTCTGGATGTGAACTCCGGTCGTAGGTACCATCCAGCTGTCTGTCTGATGTGACATTTGATAGTAGACCAGCTAGATTGGCTTGACCGGCAGATGAACTCGGAAGATATCGTTGTTGAGACTGATTCTGAAACTGTCCCTGATGCTGACTCTGCCCTTGGTACGTATCTACCTTCGGTCTCTGACATTCTCTGGCGAAGTGTCCCAGACCTTGACAGTTGTAGCACTTGACCTTGGACTTATCAAATCCAATTCCCTTATTGTTCATGGTCAGATTCCTCCCAGTTCGTTTGATGAATCTTTTAACCCGTTGGGTTACCATGGCCAGTTGCCATTTAAGATCCATCTCCTCAAGATCGTCAGGGTCGACCTGATCATAGTCTTCATCCCAGAGAGCAGGGTCGTTAATTTTTTCTTGAATGTAGTTCCCGTATGCGGCCACAAACGAAGCAAGCAAGTTCAAATGTTCTTCCGTTGATTTAGCGCTCATGGGCATCTTAGAATAGCTCTGAGATGTCGTCGCCTGTGCTGCTTGAGGTTGCTGTTCTTCTGATCTTCCCAATCCTAAGAAGGCTCTGTTGAGTGTGTCATCAGACTCTGCTGGTGACGTCGTTTCTCCGGTGAAAAACGCTGTAGCAGTCTTCAGATCGGCGGTCGCTGAAGGTTTTATTGATTTTCCAAAATACCATAGCTGGATTCTGGACTTGTTCGTAATCAGTTTCGGCCTTCAGTAGCTCGAAATGATAAGCTCGCAACGTTCCCACAATATCCTCCAGAGATTGGGTATAATACTTATCCTCATTAAGCTTTATCATTGCCACATACATAGCCCATTTGGCTGGTAAGGCATCAAGAAGTTATTGTTCTTGTCGGTGTCAGTATACTCAATCCCGTGACTTTCAAGCTCCGTCAACAGATGATAGAACCGGGTGATGGTATCATCCAGCTGTTCATCCTTTAACGCCTTGAAAATCGCAAACTGTTGTTTCAATAATTCCATGCGCTTCCTTCGTACCCTTGGATTACCCTCACACCTTTTCTCCAGTGACTCCCAAAGTTCTTTAGAAGTCTTTTGAGTCCGAAATGTGTGCAGAATATCCTGAGGCAACGCCATTAGAATTATTGAGAAAGCTCTGTTTTCAGCTTCATAGAGTTTCTTAACATCTTCCTTCATCATCTGATATGATAGAACTCTCTGACGGCCTTCAACTTCAGAAATTGGTGGAATGTATCCTTCGTCAATACAAACCCACATGCGCATGTCATTGAAGCGCACAAAATCGGCAAACCGATCTTTCCACCAATAGTAATCCTTGAGTTTCATCAGCTTAGGCGCAGTGTTTGCCTTCCCGACCTCGTGGTCCATTTGCAGAAACTTTTGAAGGTTTGACATTGTTTCAAAAGGAATTGAATTGGAACTTAATTAATTTAATTCGAAACTGACTTAAGCTAACTCTTTCGAATCTAGGTAGATTTGAATATAATTTAGGTTAAATCTTTTTGGGATTAAATTCAATTAAGTGTTGAAATTCAATTAAATTTGAAATTATGACAGATTCGAAAAGTTCCTAAACTCGAAGGTCCTGGCAAACTCGAACACTTCAGTAGATTCGAAGCCCTATTCGAAACTAGACTAAATTCGAATCAAACTCGAATGTAAGTAGACTCGAGAACATATTCGAAACTAGCACAGACTCGAATCAAACTCAAACAAAGTTTATCAAACTCGAGAGGAGCGGATTTTGGTTAGACTCGAGACTAAGAATAACCCTAATTACTCCTAACAGATTCGAGTGCCGCAAACTCGAAAAACGGCTAACACTTCGATTTCTTTACGTTTTGCAGATTAAATCAATATCTTTACAACGAAAAATATTGATTTCGATCAAAAACGTGAAAAATAACAAAGTGTTTCCCGGATGAGAATTTGCTAAGCTCGAAAACACACGAAAAACACGATTTTGAGAGAAAAACCGTCCAATAGCGTCAAGAAACCTAGGATATATCTAGATGAACACGAAGAACACCCCGTTGTCTCTGATACCACTTGTAAGGTCTACCACTACGAGATCTATCTAGACGCGGAATCGTCAACGAGTGCGGAATCCTCGTTAACGGGTAGACGGTAACAACTCTCACCAGAAACACGGAGACTATCAGAAGCTGCACGAACGACACACGAACGCACCTACGAACATATTCTCTCCGAAACAACACTAACACTGATGATAAACTCGAAATCGCTTAATGCTTAATCACTCTCGAATTCTGCAAAAAGTCTGGTAATATTTCGAGTCTATCCCTAATTATAGAGGCTAATTCGAGTCTGTCATGGGCTAAACTCGAATCCGGCCCAAAGCCCATTCGAGTTTGACCCATCTGACATTCTCGAATCTGCCTAAATGGTCACATTCGAATCTGTCTTGTGACTCATTCGAATCTAACCAGATTCGAATCCTAGTCCTTAAACATTTCGAATTTACCTCTTCATATAATTAACTAAGTATTGAAACTTATGTTTTTACATTATGATTGATTTTATCTTTGATCTTTTATGTTTGAACTTCTTGTAATATGTTACATTAAGATCAAACACACAAACAATAATAAATAACAACCATATATAAACATATATATCTAATACTTGCTAAACCACAATGTTGGATCACTTAGACTGCTATCGTCACACAGGGTGTACCAACATTTACAGATCATAAGAGCTTGAGACATATCTTTGATCAGAAAAAGTTAAACAAGCGACAAAGACGTGCCATGGAATTGATTAAGGATTATGACTGTGAAATCCTTTATCACCCTGGAAAAGCCAATGCAGTGGTTGACGCCTGCAGAAAAAGATATCTGGAAGCGACTTGTTATGCACTAATGCATGTGGTTATAACTTCTTTTATACTTGATGACATTCGAATGTGGCAAATCGAACGCTTTAAAGAAGAAAATATTAAGACCGAAAGGATGGTTGGTCAAAGTGCATTGTTGACCGAAGTTAACAACAGTTTGAAAATGTTTAAAGATCGCATTTGGGTGCCTAAGTTCGGTGATCTGCGCAAATCGATTTTAGAGGATGTTCATAATTCTAAGTTCTCAATTCACCCTGGAATTTCTAAGATGTATTAACATTTGAAAACCAAATATTGGTGGCCAGGAAGGAAGCGAGACATTGGTAATCACGTTGAACGGTGTTTGACATTTTACGTGTCAAGGCCGAACACCAGAAGCCATCTGGTAATATGCAACCACTCAAGATACCAGAGTGGAAATGGGATGACGTCACGATGGATTTTCTGGTAAAGCTTCTGAAGACCCAACGACAACATGATGCTATCTGGGTTATTGTGGATCGATTGACGAAATCCGCACACTTTTTATTGATTCGAGAAAATTTTCCTTTAGAAAGATTGGTGCGAATGTATATTGATGAAATTATTGTACGCCATGGGATTCCAAAATCTATTGTTTCGGATCGTGATTCGAGATTTACTTCGAGATTTTGGCAAAATATGCAGGAACAGTTGGGAACGCGTGTTAAATTGAGTTCGATATTTCGTCCCCAGACCGATGGCCAGACTGAGCGTACCAATCAGACGATGGAAGATATGTTGCGTGTGTGTGTGATTGAGCTTGGTGGAAATTGGGATACGCACCTTCCACTTGTGGAATTTGCCTACAACAATAGTTATCATGTTTTGATAAAAATGGCTCAGTATGGGTCGTTGTATTGTAGGAAGTGTCAAACTCCAACATGTTTGCGTGAAGTAGGTCAAAAACCGTTAGCGGGACCCGAAATACTCTAAGAGACGCGTGGTAAAATTCAAATTATCCATGAGTGAATCAAAGCTGCTCAAGATCGACAGAAAGCATACTCACATAAACGTCATAGAGATATAGAATTTATAGTGAGAGATTCGGTGATGCTGAAAATATCTCCGTGGAATGGGATTATGAGATTTGGAGATCGAGGAAAGTTAAGTCCTCAATACGTTGGACCGTTTCCTATTACCGAGCGTGTCGGAGCCCAAGCTTATAAGTTAGAGCTGCCCGCTGAGTTGGCAGGGATTCATGACACCTTCCATGTTAGCTATTTGAAGAGAAGTCCGATCAATCCTAAAGTGACCGTTCCTTTCGATGAGGTGCAAATCGATGAGAAGTTCCGATATGTCGAAGAACCGGAAAAGAATTATCGGTGATAAAGTAATTAATCTAAGGAATAAGGAGATCGAGAGGGTGCTAGTTTGTTGGAAGCACCACAGTGGGTCTCTAATGACTTGGGAGATGAAGGATGATATGATGGCTAGATATTCCGCTCAGTTCGAAAGAACATGATTCTGCGGGCGGAATTCTTTTAAGAGGGGAAGAATTGTAACAACCCAAATGTTTAATATATAATAGTTAATATTTATCTTGAAGAATACGAATTGTGACACCCTTGCCACAATAACCACCATTACATAACACCCAGGATTAAACACCGATCATAAATTACATAATGATTTTCATACTTAAAATTACAGTGCGGAAGCATTAAAATACATAAAACAAAAATAATACAACATTGTCAGACACCCTACGGTGCTACAAGGTTTCAGTACTAAGTCTACATACTCAAAAGTTTATTACAATCCTCCCAAACATATTACAACATTTTCCCCACAGCATAAATACCGATTGATTAGCAGATATCTTCCAAAACTTCACACACGACCTAACTAGAAGGTCCGGCAGTAGATTTTCCCTTTCCTGTAAAAATAAAACAACCGAGGGGTAAGCGAATGCTTAGTGAATACCATATCATTTTACACATTCTACAAATTTTTATGATGCCACCCAGAGTAACCGCGGTAACACATACCGTATACTCCACACGTACCCAAGGTACGCAAACCTGAGCCGCAGCTCCTTCGAGCTGACCCTCGGCATAAGAAAACCAACCATCTGAGGCAGACATTACATCGAGGATGACTTACTGTCTATCCTGACCACAGAGGTGTCAAACTCTTGGTCATATAGCACAGTAACATCAGATACAGATGCAACCACGCAGGCCCATCAAATAAGATGCACAACAATTGAACGGACATGCAATAAGTATGAATGTGCATCAATATATATATGCAACCTAGTGGAGTGCCAAACGATAATGAAACAACATGCCTCAGCAGGCATAGCAAAACATAAAGCAGATGCAACAATGTTACAATCAAAGGTACTCACAGTGGGTGCGTTATTAAACTTCAGTTAATTTTTATTTCTCCTCGATCACAAAGTACCCCACTGTGGGTTAAACAACACCACAAGGGACCTGTTAAGTCAGTTGTATCAAAATATTGTGTCAATAACTGTCCAATTTCATAAAACTTAATTTTATAAGTTTTGTAATATTTGACCCTAAATTCGGATCCATGTCCGAATTCGGACCCCACCCGAATTCGGACCCCCAATTCGGACCATCATAAAGTTCGGACCACATCAAATTCGGACCACTTTTCAAATTCGAACCTTGTCAAGTTCGGACCCAGTTCAAGTTCGAATCTCCATGTCAATTTCGAAACATGTTAAATTCGAATCTAATGAAAATTTCGGATCATATCCGAATTCGGTCCCCAACCGAATTCGGACCCCATCCGAACAACACTTAGAACTATTTTGCTATTTTAAATATCCTGAAATCCGGGCCTCATTCGAATTCGGACCAGATCCGAGTTCATCTCGGATCCGAATTCAGACCCCACCCCATTCGAACTTGTGCAGTTTTTAACATTTTCCAGATTTTAATTTCCATCATTTCTATCCAATGTTTGAAATAATTTATACCAACTTAAATACACTGAATTTCAACCATTTTAACACTAACATTAACACTTTTATGCACCAACTCACATCCTTTTTGACCCTTTGTCATCAGTTTCGAACACACACACTAAAACACACACTAAATCTTCAAAATCATACTTTTAGTTCGAATCAGAAGCTGAAATTTGATATATACCATCTTATACACTAGATTTAAACAAATCCACCACTAGATCATACATGCATTAACATTTGAATCTCCAAATTTCCATTTCGGTTCTTATAAAAACCGACCCAAAAACTCTTAAATTCGAAGAGTTCAAGTATTATTTACCTTAATTCGTCAATTGTAGATGTTTTAGTTCATTGAATGCAAGCTAAATCCAGATTTTCAGCTTCAAATTCTTAATTTTGATGATCTTCAATGTTTTTAGAGAGAGAGTCGAGAGAGAGAGAGAGAAAGAGAGAGAAAGAGTTTGGTGAAAATGAAAGAAAAAATTGGTCCTTCATCCCTTTTATTCCAAATTTTCAACATTGGCACATTTAGTCCCTCAACTTATCCGGTTCCATTAAATACTGATTTTAATAAAATAAAAGAGTTCTATCTTTTATTTATTATCCTTTTATAATTTAATAATTATTTTCACTTAATAAATTGAAATTCCTCAATTTCTAAATAAAACAACCAACTTTATAATTAATCCAAATTCCGTACGAACCTTCATAATTCAACTTAAGTTACATTAATTTAAACATTCCTCTAATTAAACCTCAATTATATACAATAATTTAAATCAGAGGATGTTACAGCATGGGCTCCACCACGCTCAAACTTCGTCCTCGAAGTTAATTGGATCCAAAAAGTTGCGGATATTTCTTCATCATCTCTGCCTTAGTCTCCCAGGTATGATTGGATCCTTTGTGATGCTTCCAACGTACAAGCACAATCTCTATCTCTTTGCTTCTCAATTTCTTCATTTTAGTATCCAACACGCACTCCGGCTCTTCCACATATCGGAGCCTTTCATCAACCTGCAGCTCAGTATGATCTGCCCAGTCCTCATTTCCAGTAGTAAACGATTTCCTGAGATTCCCAACATGGAACACCGGGTGTATGCTCGACATTTCTTCAGGCAACTCTAAACGGTAAGACTGGTTCCCTACTTTCTCGGTTATCTTGAATGACCCAACAAATCTTGGAGCTAACTTGCCTCTCTTTACAAATCGTGTAACACCTCTCATAGGTGACACTTTCAGGTATACCCAATCATTTACCTCAAAGTTGATTGGTTTGTGCCTTCTATCGTGATAACTTTTCTGGCGATCCTGGGCCGCTTTCATATTCTGTCTAACCAGTTGTATTTTCTCTTTTGTTTCCTGTAACAATGCCGGCCCAGCAATCGGCGTCTCTCCGGTTTCCCTCCAACACGTAGGAGTCCTACACCTTCTCCCATACAACGCCTCAAACGGTGCCTTCTTTATCGTCGCGTGGTAACTGTTATTGTAAGAGAATTCTATCAGCGGCAAATGATCGTCCCAATTGCCACCGAGATCCAATACACATGATCTCATCATATCCTCCAAGGTAACGATGGTCCGTTCACTCTGACCATCGGTCTGTGGGCGGTAAGCCGTACTCATTGTTATTCTCGTTCCCAACCCTTCTTGTAATGCTGACCAGAAGTTGGAAGTAAATCGGCTGTCCCGATCTGATACTATAGACTTAGGTACTCCATCTCTAGAAACAATCTCGTCTAAGTAAATCTGAGCCAACTTCTCCAATGAATAGCTTTCCCGAATCGGTATAAAGTGTGCGGACTTAGTTAACCGATCAACTATCACTCAAATTGCATCATGTTGACGCCTAGTTTTCGACAATTTAGTAACAAAGTCCATCGTGATATGCTCCCACTTCCATTCCGGAATGGGAAGCGGTTGCAGACTGCCATATGGTTGCTGGTGTTCAGCTTTCACAAGCGGACAAGTCCTACATCGTTCCACGTGCTGGCCGATATCTTTCTTTAATCCCGGCCACCAGAAATCCGCTTTTAGCTCGTTGTACATCTTTGTGCTCCCGGGATGTACAGAAAATTTCGATGGATGAGCTTCTTCTATTATCACATTTCTCATGCCTCCATACTTTGGCACCCAGATTCTTCCGTAAATTCCTTTCAAACCTGATTCACTAGTATCCATATTCTTCATTTGTACCCTTATATCCTCATCTCCAACATTTGCATCTTTCAATGCTTCCTCTTGAGCGGCCTTAACATCATCAATGATCGTGAAAGTTAACATAGTAGATGTCATCATATAACAAAAGTCGTTAGAATACGCTTTGCGACTCAAAGCATCGGCTACTACGTTAGCCTTACCAGGATGGTACAGTATCTCACAATCGTAGTCTTTGATAAGTTCCATAGATCGTCTTTGCCTCATATTGAGCTCCTTCTGACTAAAAATGTACTTCAAACTCTTATGATCTGTATAGAGTTGACACTTAGTTCCATACAAATAATGTCTCCACAATTTCAGTGCAAAAGTGACAGCTGTCAACTCAAGATCATGAGTTGAATAATTCTTCTCATGCTACTTTAACTGTCTCGAAGCATACGCAATCACTTTCCCGCGCTGCATCAGCACAACACCTAACCCCAGTCTCGATGCGTCCGTGTAAACCACAAAATCATCATTGCCCTCCGGTAGAGCAAGTATCGGTGCTTCACTTAGCGTCTTTTTCAAAATATCAAACGCCTCTTGCTGCACGGTTTCCCAAACAAATGGTGCATTCTTCTTTGTTAATGCAGTCAAAGGAACTGCAATCTTCGAAAACTCCTTAATAAACCTCCTATAGTAGCCCTCCAACCAAGAAAACTTCTGACTTCTATAGCTGAACGAGGCGGCTCCTAATTCTTTATGGCTTCAACTTTAGCTGGATCTACTGAAATCCCAGCTCCCGAAATCACATGTCCAAGAAATTGGATCTGTTGCAGCTAAAATTCACACTCTGAGAATTTGGCATACAACTTCTCTTCTCTTAGTAATTCCAACAGCTCTGTCAGATGGACCGCATGCTCCGCTTCAGTCTTGGAATACACCAATATGTCATCAATAAACACATTTACCGATTTATCCAAAATCGGTCTACAAACTTAATTCATCAAGTCCATAAAGACTGCCGGGGCATTGGTTAACCCAAAAGGCATAACCAGAAACTCGTAATGCCCATACCGTGTCCTGAAAGCTGTCTTAGGCACATCTTCTTCTCGTACTTTCAATTGGTGATATCCCGACCTCAAATCAATTTTAGAAAAGACACAAGCCCCGTGTAACTGATCAAACAAGTCATCTATCCGCGGCAGCGGATACTTGTTGTTAATTGTCAGCTTATTCAGCTCCCGGTAGTCAATGCACATCCTCATTGTGCCATCTTTCTTCTTCACAAACAATACCGGAGCTCCCCACGGCGATGAACTCGGTCGAATGAAGCCCTTGTCCAACAACTCCTGAATATGTGTCATCATCTCTTTCATTTTAGTAGGAGCAAGGCGATACGGAGAACGAGCTACCGGTGCAGCTCCAGGGATCAAATCAATTCGAAATTCCACTTGTCTCTCAGGCGGCACGCCAGACAAGTCTTCCGGAAACACATCCGGGAATTGTGATACAATAGGCACATCGGCCAACGTCTTCTTCTCAGCCTTGGCATCAATTGCATATGCCAGGTAGGCGTTACACCTCTTTGCAACAAGCTTTCGAGCTTTTGCAATAGTCAACAAACACAGATCCCCGCTCCTCCAATCCCAATAAATACAAATCTCACGCCCCTCCGGAGTAGTTATCTTTATCATCCTCTTCATACAAACTATGTGAGCTTCATTCTCAATCAACCAGTCCATCCCGACTATCACATCAAACTCACTGAATTCGATCGGAATCAAGTCCAAATTGAAGACTACATCTTCAATTACTAACGTGCAGTGACGGTATACGTGATCTACTTTGATTAGAGTATTACTAGCAGTTTCGATATCTAGTATAGCAGATAGCTTAGACAGTGGCATAGCAAATCGTTGTGCAAAACCAGTAGACACAAATGAACGGTTGGCACCAGAATCAAACAACACTCGTGCAGCCAAAGAATTTACAATAAACGTACCCGTAACCACATTCGGGTTTTCCCTAGCCTCCTCCGCGGTAATCTGAAAAGCACGAGCCGGTGCCCTTTGTGGCTGGTTCCGGCGGTTGACTGAACCACCACTTGATCCTCCAGATGATCGGGTTGATGTTGGAGCAGCAACTTAAGCATTCTTTCTACAGTTCCGACTATAATGCCCCCAGACTCCACACTTATGGCAGGCATCCGATTTCTGTGGGCATTCATGTTGGTAATGGCCCAACTCTCCACAGCAAAAGCAGGCGCGTGCATTAGTGCACTTGCCAAAGTGTTCCAGATGACACTTATTACAATACTGCGGCTCGGTGTTGATAGAGTAAGCACGAGCACCACCAGAAGAACCAGACTGTCGGCGATAAGACTGTTGCGGCGAGTATTGCGATGATCGTGAAGAACCAGAGTAGCCTCCTTCGCGTTGTCGCTTCGGTGGTGAAGTTTGAGTTGGGTTAGCTGAAGCAGCAGCAGACCCCATTACATACCCAGACATGATCAGAATCTGTTCCACATTTCTGGCGGCTTCCAGTAGACCAGCAAATGTGGGATAGCGTACATTGCTCATTACCCTTCGGATTTCCAGATCAAGACCAGCCTCAAACCTGGTCACTTTTCTTTCCTCGGTATCCACCTGATGAGGCGCGAACAAACTTAGCCTCGTGAACTCTACAGCATACTGGGACACAGACTTAGTCCCCTGAATCAGTTTCATGAACTTTGCCTCCAGTCTTCGGCGCTCATCGGCCGGGCAGTATTGCTGAGTAAAGACTTCAGTGAACTAAGCCCATGTCATCACAGAGACTTTCTCCAGGGTCAAAGCATTCACCATTGAATTCCACCACATTACTGCATCTTTGGTGAACATAGCAGTAGCGAACCGGACCATATCCTTCTCAGCACAATCGCTGATTCGGAATGTCTGTTCTGTGGCTGTTACCCATTCCAGAGCGGAAACAGCATCACCCAGTCCATTGAACTCAACTGCTCCATTTCCCTTAAAGTCCTTGAAACGACAACCCTTGGGTTTGTTAGATGACCCAGTGTTGTCATCTTGTTCATCATTGTTGCCCCCCTCTTTTTCCTTATTCTTCCTTTTATCTTCCCTTTCGCTTAGCTTCGGCCTCATCTCGAGCCCGAAACTGGTCTTGAATCATTCGATTTTGCTCAGCCATCATGGCTAGCATCATTTCTCTCGTTTCTTCGGGTGTCATTCCTCCTCCAGACAATTTCTGAAATATAAAATATATAACTTGTTTAGTAACATGTCATTAATTTAAAGACACCACCCAATTGTCCATTATGATAGTCAATTTCCTATGATTTCTAGATCGTAACCTATCTTAGTTCAGATCATTACTTAAAATCACTACATATCATCACTTAATGTTTGAGACCAAGACCTCACGAACACTTGAATCTCAAACTACTGCTCTGATACCATACGTTGTGACACCCTTGCCACAATAACCACCATTTACATAACACCCAGGATTAATCATCAATACACGATTACATAATGATCTGATAACTTAGTTAAAGTGCGGAAGCATAAAATACAAAATAAGATAATACAGATTTGTGTTCATCACCCTACGGTGCTACATAGGTTACACGTCTAAGTCTACAAATTCAAAAGTATTACATCATTCCCAAATTTATTACAACAGTAATTCCATAAACCAAATACCAAGTTAAACAGTAGAAATCTTCGTATACTTCGACAAACGTCCTAGCTAGATGGTCCCGCGACGGATTTCCCTTTTCCTGTAAAAATGTAACAACTGAAGGGGTAAGCTAATGCTTAGTGAATACCATATGATTTTACACATTCTACAAATCTTTATGATGCCACCCAGAGTAACCGCGGTAACACATACCGTATACTCCACACGTACCCAAGGTACGCAAACCCGAGCCGCAGCTCCTTCGAGCTGAGACTCGGCATAAGAAAACCAACCATCTGGGGCAGACATTACATTGGGGATAACTTACTGTCTATCCTGACCACAAAGGTGTCAAACTCTTGGTCATATAGCACAGTAACATCAGAGTACAGATGCGACCACGCAGGTCCATCAAAAGGATGCACAACAAATGAACGGACATGCAACAAGTATGAATGTGCATCAATATATATACGCAAGTTAGTAGAGTGCCAAACGATAATTGATACAACATGCCTCAGCAGGCGAAACAAAACATAAAGCAGATGCAGACATGTTAAAATCAAAGGTACTCACAGTGGGTGAGTTATTATACTTTAAGCAATATTATTTCTCCTCGGAATTTCAACCGGATCCACAAAGTACCCCACTGTGAGTTAAACAACACCACAAAGGGACATGTTTCCTTTCCATAAGGAAAACATATCATCATTACATGCTCCTTAACAATTTGACATCAACTTGTATAAATGAAAGTGTTACAACATTCGGAACCGTCATCCGAAACTCATATTTAAATCTCATCATTTAGTGTGTTATCAATCTCAAATAACCCTTCATTATATACCTTAATATGGTACAAAAGATATCCCAAATGTGTGTTTATTTGACCATTAATTCGGGTCTTTTTAAACCCATCCGAATTACCCAAAATGTATAGAACTCGCCGAGTAGGCTCAGGGAACTCGCCGAGTTCCTGTCCGAAATTCGGACCCTCAACTGAGTTTCGGACCCATCCGGATTGGGTTGACCCATCCGAATTCGGGTCCATCCGAGTTCGGTTCTTTATTTGATTTTGGTCCTATCTAATTTCGGGTCTCATCCGAATTCGGATCCAACACTTATGAATTTTTGAAGATTTATTCAAATGTTATTGGGAACTCGCCGAGTTCCCCCATGAACTCGCCGAGTTCACCAGCAGAAATGCAGGTCCCAACTTACGGATTTTAAGTAAAAATTTCCAAAACTTAAATCTAACAACACGCAATCCATACATTCAATATATTACTATATATTGAGTGTTTTTACATCATTTTCCATAACATTAAAAATTAAGATTTTTCTCAAGAACACTAAAGTTCACAAAATTTCAGATTTCTTACCTTCTGGATCAATTCAACTAACGATTCTCGTTTCCTAGGCTTCAGTAATCTTCCCAAAATGATTTCCAACTACTATATCAAACATGCATTAAAAAATTTCAGATTTAAAAATCCGAATTTTTATACATTTTATTCTCAAAAATAAAACCCCATGATGATAAATCGTGTTCTTACCTAAATTTCTACTGATTCTTGGCAATATGAAGCTTTAATCCATGAATTTAGCTCCAAAATTTCGAATTTCAGCAGGGATTTTGAGAGATATTGAGAGAGTTCTTGAGTTGTAGAGAGAGAGAGAGAGAGATAGTTCAAAAATGAAAGACCAATGGTCTTTTATTCCATATTTTCGACTTTTGACACTTTTAGCCCCTCAACTTATCCGGTTCCATTAAATACTGATTTTCATCATAATTTTCATCGTCATTAACTTTTTAACAAATATACTTAATAACTAAACTTTAAATTCTCAAATTTCTTAAAATAACAACCAACTTCCAAATATCCAGATACATAATCTTTTTTCTTAATTCAACTTAATTATACAAAAATTCATCTAATTATCCAATTACAATAAATTAAATCTGAGGATGTTACAAGATACTCAAGACAAAGTTATTTTGCGAGTGTATGATCCATTGCACTTAATAAATCTATCCAAGGATGACATGAAGAATGTAACAACTGGCCTAAAAATAAGGTATGAAACTCAAAAATTAAACTAATATAAAAATCGAATAATGAAGTAATAAACTCGAATGAAGTTATATGAATCTCGAATCATAAAATCAATAAACTCGAATGGTGTTGTATGAATCTCGATGAAAGAAGTAATAAACTCGAATAATGATATAATGAAACTCGGTTAAGTAAAGATCTAAACTCGAATAACACTTTGATGAAACTCGAATAAAGAAACAATTTTCTCGGATGATGCAGTATAAAACTCGAATGATGAAGATACAAATCTCGATTTCTAAGGGATGAAACTCGAATAGAACAGTATGAACCTCGGACGATGAAACAATAAACTCGAAGGATGTTGCATGAAACTCGAATCGTGTAAGTGTAAACTCGAATAATGTTGTATGAAACTCGATTAAGTAAGTGATAAACTCGAATGTTGATGTAATAAACTCGAATAAAACTACCCAAAACTCGAATAGTTAAGCAAAAATCTCGAATGATGATGCAAGAAAACTCGAATGATGAAGCCTGAAATCTCGATCAAAACTGAACCAAACTCGAACTAAACTACATAAAACTCGATTCACACTTGAATCGAGTTTAACATTCCAGAAAAATTTTCTAAGTATGTATGTATATATATATATATATATATATATATATATATATATATATATATATATATATATATATATATATATCAGTATTTATTACTACCACCTTTTCGTGCATGCTTTTGTACTTTTATTGATATAAAATTTGAAAACCCATACTACTTATCACCCTAAAAAGTAAGTTGTCCTTTAAAGGACAACTAGATGTACTTTTGTATTATTATATTAATAAACAACATGCAACATACAATCATAACAATCGGCCACACTTATTTTTGTCCAACACTCAACCGATCTACCTTTTTACTTTTCATCATTTCACTAAATTTTAATTACTTTATCTTTATTTTTAATAACCCTTTTTCTTCTATAAATAGAAGACAAACCCATTTTCAAAAATCACACCAACACACATATTCTCTCAAGAAAGAAAATCGGCCAACCATATTTAAAGATTTCAAGTGTTCTTCAACTTTTGTAAGTTTTTCTTATTTACTTTATTTTCCACCTTAAAAGTTTATAAAACATGAAAAATTAAATATATTTACTAAAATATAATACTTTTCATTTACAACTCGGTCTTCATAATACTCGTGAAATTTTCCATGCAAAATATATGAATACTCTTTCATAATGATGCACATGCTCGTATATATATGTAGGCATTTTCGTATATATAAATACATATGTACATACGTATGCATGCATGCATCATTAATGTCCTTGGAAATAAACTACTTAAAATCATTTGTGTAAATCGGAATTAATACAACAAATTATATTTTTAAATAAATTACTCGAACATAACTACAATTCAGTATCAACATATAAAATCCTACGAAATTATTTATACATCACCCCCAAGAACATAAAATATTCAAACACGTATTATGATGATATTGACCCGAACTCGTAAAAATATTAGGACGAGTCTCAACCATTCAAACAAGTGTTCAACTCAGATCCAAAAACATCATCAAAAATCAACAAGGTGAGTCTTCATAGTCCCATTTTTCACATTAGTATGTTTTGGGATGAAATACATGCTTCGTTTTTATATGGACACAAAAACTTCTCGATTCTATTATGTATTACATATGTGATCTCCGCCCTTATATCATGAAATCGTTAGTTGCATTTGTTTGCAAGCGCGAATATATTGTGGATAGATCTATTGGGAGTCATGTCCCCCACTCGGGTTAGTGGTTTAGCTAACTGCGGGTGCATATATATTCAACACACGGTATTACGTATGGGAATACTGCTCGGGGCAAACTCATTCTAATTAAGCTTCGGTGACATGATGGTTTATGTAATACATCTCATGGAATTTATGATTTTATAAATTCAACGCATCTGATAATGTCCATACAACTGGTCTTTTCGTGTAAACCTATGAACTCACCAACAATTTTGTTGACGTATTTTAGCATGTATTTTCAGGTAATTAAGGCAAGTGTGCCTTCGGATAAACCAACTTTCAAGCTTCCGCATTTCATGGAGTCCCATGCATATTTCGAAACTAACGGAGATTTGACTGCATTATTTTTGGACGCATTAATTATGTATCAGAATCTCTGTATTACGCGAACTTCATTTCTTACATTTTGTAAAACATTATTACATTCTTAAATTATAATGATGTAATATTTTGAAAACGTCCATATAGTGGTCGTTCGTTATAATTATGGTTACGCTTCCGCACTCGTCGCGACTCGCTGCCAACCAAGGTAGCAGGGTGTGACAAAGAAGCTACATGATCAGCCTATCTTTATTCACGATGGATGGAGATCTGAAGCTACGAAATTCCAGAAGATAGTTAGAATATGTATAGATATAGGTCTATATGTCGGTAGTAGTTTATATGATTCAAGTAGCTAGACAAAATGCAAATAGTTAGAAGCTATCCTCAAGGGGGAGTCTGTTAGTACATCCTGTGTGACGATAGCAGTCTAAGGTTAGATAGCATTTTGTGTAAGTCAACTTACTTGATATTGAATATTAACAAGTGTTTGATATATGTTTGATTATGTGTGTTTGATATTGATTGTTTGTATGTTTGAACTTGGTTTAATGTATTACAAGAAGTTCAAACATAAAGTACAAAGATAAATTCAAACACAAGATAAAACATAAGTTCAAACATAAGTTTGAATGATGAGGTTCGAACTTAGGCTAGATTCGAATTTGTCTAGAAGGACAAATTTGAATGGGCCTTGGGCCAGATTCGAATTTGTCCTAGACAAACTCGAATCTGTAAGTATAATTAAGGGTTAATTCGATTAATTATTAGACTTGTGCAGAATTTGTCAGACGATTAGTAGAATGCGATCTCGAACTTGATTGCAATCACAGAGTTTCGTGAGGAGAGAATCATCGTGTCGGGGCGTTTAAGTTGTACGTCTATCACCGTGGTAGTCTCCGTGTTTCGGTGTGCGTGATATATCCGTCAAGCCGCTAACGTGGATTCCACACTCGTTGGAAGGTGTCGCGTCAAGATAGATCCAAACATTTTAGACTTTGGTTTTCTTGGAAATTAAACTACTATATACAAAGAATTTTTAAAGTCAATAACGGCCATTTTTCGAGATGTTTAGGTTGGGGAAAAAGCTTGTTGAAAACTCTATGTTGGCCATTTTTGAGCTGTCAAACTTTCGGTTTCCCAAATAATTTCTGGAGGTCTTAAACTCCAAAATAAATTATGAAAACTTCCAGATCTATATTTAAGACATAGATCTAACTTTTGTGACAAGAATCAACTCATTTTGTTAAGTTATGAATTAGTTATGATTTTTTCAAAGTCCATATAAATTTCTGCTGAAAATCCGTAGTTTATAAACTTGAAAAAACTAGTGATTCTTGTTGTTGATTCAAAGACTACTTGTATAAAAGTTATAAACACATATAGATCACTTATTTTCATAATATTTACACTTATATGATGTGTCTATATATTTATAAACACATTTGAAGAAAACAACTTAAAAACAAAACTAGAAATTTATAAACTTGAGTTTTTATAAAACTTGTTGTTGTTGGTGATTATATATATTATGCAAGAGTTATATAAACATAAATATAAGATGTAATAAGCTAGTATTTACTAACTTTGATTTATTTGGAGTATGATTTTGAGAAGAAGTTAAAATTCTTGCAAGATATGCACCAAGAACAATTGAATTTCTTGAAGAACACTTGGAAGAAAATGTTTGTAGGGTGTGTGTGTGTGGTGGCCGGATTTGAGACGGAGGATGAGAGGTTTTTGGTGTGATAAAAATGAAGAGAAGGCTCTATATGTATAGAGGAAATTTGGTCTTGGAAAGGTGGTGAAATGATGAAAAGCATGGAAGGTAGGATGTTGTGTGCACTTTTAAACAAAATGATGGTGTTTAAAGTAGTATTAAAGTATTTGAAGTCAACCTCTACATTGTACCCCCTATAGGGCCGGCCATGTACATGTATTTTCATTTTTTTATGTATAAAAGTATTTAGAAATGTATTCTTGTATTTTCCTTTTCTTGTAAATTCATAAATACTTTTGGATGCATTGTTTTAATTAATTGTTTTAGTCTTGGATAATTAATGTTAAGTAATTGTATTAGTGTATGATTAGTGTCACTAATCATAATTTAATTATGTACTTAGTTGAATTAATCCTTCATATCGTAAATTGATCGGATTAATTGATTTCCTGATTCATCGCACCGATGAATTTGATTCTAAATGAGTTGAATTTTCAAATGAACATTATTAACCACTTTGATTAATTTCTAACAACCACTGATTAGGTTATAATTGGCTATTAAATATTGATTGGGTCATGATTGCGAACCTGGTTTAATGCCGAATGTTACAAGACCCAAAACAGTCCCAAAATCACCCCCATTAAAATATCACCGTGTCCTTCATACATTATATGAAATGCGATCACTTTGTGTGTTAATTAAACAATAAACCTTCATGGAACATCTTAACACTTGAAAGTAGGACTCAACAACAATTATAAATGCACTTCTACATTTCCTACACTCAAGAATCATACCCATCTATACTTATTAATAAAAGAGAATAATTTATGTCACATGTCAATCTCTCGTGCATTTTCATCTTTATTTTCCTACCTAATTTTTCTAAAATAACTCATCTTTTACAATTTTTTAAATTATTAATGTTAAATAATATTTTCCTTTTTGAAGCATTAATTATTAAGAATATAATAATAATTCAAAGGCAAAAGTTTATTAAATTTACTAACATATTATTTTGAAATAGATATAAATTAATTTATAAATAGATTTTAATATATACTTTTATTCATATACTTTTTATTTGTATATGTTATAACTATCAAATATTTGCTATTTAATCTAAAAGAATGTTAACATAAAATATTATACTTGTATTATATAATTATAAAGTCTAATTTTAAATATGTTTATGAACGCAATAAAAAATATATATTTAAATTTATGATCTTTACCATATTTTTTTGTATAATTCATATATTATAATTATTGAAAATATATCTTAATATGTTTTTAATATATAAATATTTTTTTTCAATCAATGCATGTAATACATGGGTTAATAGACTAGTGTACCTATAAATTTATAAAAACACCAATATATAAAAGCATTCTCCAACCGAATTACAACTCCCAACATATAAATAATCTATAAGGACCTGACAAACATCATTTCCATCAACAGTTAAGGAAGTAGATAATTAATACTTGAGCTAATTGTTTTGGAAATAAAGAGAAGAGATATGAGTCTTCAGGGACTGACCATGCTGATTATCGAAGCATTTCTATCCTATGAAAGGTGAGAATAAAAGAATTTATATGGGATGTGTTCAAAGATAATACAATTGTACATGTGTGCCCATCCCATATTAAATGAGAGTGAGAGCATCTCACCACCTAATTTATATGGGATGTGTTCAAAGAAAATATAGTGTCGACTATGCTCTGAGCCTCTAGCCATATAAGTGACTGAATATAGAAATATCAGTATCAATGTAGCATGCATGAATCATGTTCGTATAATATGGGCTAACCAAAACTAACATTAACTTTGACAATTAACATTTACACAAATAGTAAGACAAAAGCCTTAGGATCAAGCTCTAGGTCCCCTCTCGAATCAACAACACACACTTTAATATTCTCTAGTAGCTCTTGTCTACCCTGAAATCTGTTCAAAAAAGAACCATAGTGGCATAGACAATTACAGAGACATAAGAACAAAAAAATGCTCTAGTAATAAATACAACAAAAAAGTCCCAAATGTATCGTTGTGCGTTCTGAAATGTGATTATGTGACATTGAATAATCAAAAACAAATAATCGGCTAAAATAAAATATGGTAATGGCATACATGCAGCTTGAAGTTGAAAACTTGTAATAATCAGTTTTTATGGTGTTGGACATTTGTCTCGCTAGAAAGTTAGAATTACTTCAGAAAGTGATAGACAAAATAAAAGGATATACTTGCACTTGGTGATTTCCTCAATGGAATTAAATATCAATACGTGCAATCCTTCCATCAGCTCGAGCATTTTCATTTCCTTCCACAAACGTTTCCACGTGAAACACGTTAGTATTTGCAATACCATGTTCCCTATGGCACAACCATAGAAATGCATTCTGCAGTTTGGCAAACAAATTATTCATTTGAGCAACTCATAAAAGTCCTGCATTTTAGCCATCTACAAAAACATCATCAGTGAGTGGCAGAAAGAAGAAAACGAAAGAATACGATTTATGAAGCAAGACGCTCCCATCTTAACGCAACAAGAAACGGTTTATTCTCCTTTAGTTTATCAATTTAACCATACCCAATTTATGAAAGGTTGATTTCATGCTTTATATTAAGAGACAAAGCACTTGAAATAAACCAACAAACTTGTGCATATTTTATATTTTTAGTAGTCAATTCATCGCTCAAGTGTCTTGAATTTCATCATCATGTTGCACCTGGTGGAAATAGACAATTAACTTATAGTAAGTTTCAAATGTATAATTGTCATGTTACTGAAAAAAATAATCAAGATTAATAAGATGAATACCAATGATGCTTTGATTTATAAATCTTCAATGTCAAAGTCTAGGCACTAACACCTTGCTGATATTCACTCTGAATATAATCATAAATGAGGATAAAAACTAAGACACACAAGAATGTATTAAAAAATAAAACAAAAACAAACAAAAGATATTAAGAAAATACATGGGAGGAGTTTGGAGCTACTAAAAACCATCGATTGGAGCTCCTAAAAGAACAATGACATTAAAACAATGATAGCAGGCTTTTAAATAATAGTTTGTAGATTAGTGCGAGCCTACTTTGGGGATTATGAATAGCATCTTTCATCATATGAACTCAACCCATGAATCTCTAGAGTCCAGCTGGTTATTCTAAATTTCGTGTTTTAATTTCATCACCTATCAACGAAGATTAAGAGGAGGGAGAGGAAGAGAGTGATAGAGATGTACAAAACAAAATCTTGTTAATTCAATATATAATTCAAGTTGATCAACACCATCAATAAAAGGTTAAAGCAAAGTAAAACATGTACGCATTAAGCATACACATGTTAATCATGTTGCCTTATCATTCACCCACGCTTTTGCATGTCTTTCTCACTTTGCTTGGCAACATAAACCCATCACGTTATCACCATCTACAGCCCATCAACTCGCCCACGCTGATTGGATTAAAAAACTATTTCACAATTATTGCCCTGAACTATTTTCATCAAATCTTAAAACGTTTCTAGGTTTATAAATGCAAAATTAAAGGAAGTAAGTGCCTTCAATTTAGTTATAAAGAAGATAACAAGAATATAATCCGATTGATTAGATTAATAAAATACATGAAAATTATAATATATGTTATAAATTTGTAAAGATTCAAGATTTATCACTAAGTAGCATAAACAATAATCTCTCTGTTGCTTACTAAGTATCATAAGCAATCCATACGTATGGAAAAGTATGAAATATAACATCAAACACAATTGTCTATAGACAAGAAACTTATTCAAAACTATTACTTGATAAAAGCTCTCTTATTTGTAGCTTTGCCGTTTAAACATATCGATGCAAACATTTAGCTATACAAGGAAATGTAATTACGATAAGAGATATAAATTAATAAAATAGTTGAACATAACCTAGAATAGATCGAAAAGCTATGAAAGTTGGCCACTCAAAAACTGGTCATTTAGGTGCAAAAGGAAGACAAAAACATGCATGTCAATATAAAAACCAAAAAGAGAGATAATAGGTCAATACATAACAAAAATAACATGATATATGGACAGCACAATTTATGGCCCAATATCAGGATGTAGGAAGTGAAGAATGAAGAATGAATTGATACTCAAACACCTGCTTCTAAATGTAATTATCGTTTTCCATTAGATTCTCTTAAAGTAGAAAATACTGATCAAAAATTTGTAAAAATCACATGATAGAGTGGCATACATATATAAGGATATTTTAGGAACTTAATGGGGGCTAAAACTTTGTAAGTTTGAAAAACAGGGAAGAGAAATTAAAAGGCAATAGTGGATGTTAATGAAAAAAAAAAAAAAGAAATGGAAGTCGAATAGTAATGTCAATGGAGAAAGCCAGATTGGTCTTGACTCTTGAGAGAGTCTTTAGCCCAAAATGGAAAGCAGATGTACTTTTGCATGGTAAATCATGATACTAGTATATTGAGATAGTAGAGTAGTTCAATTATTCAAGGAGATGTAAGCCCCAACACCTTTGGTTACTATGTCTAAATTATTAATCACTGGACAAACTTTTGTTAAATGGAAAGTAATTAACACAACTGTGAATTGTCCTGAATCTAAAATAGAACTTTAAAACATTTTTCTGCATAAAAAAATTAAAAAAAGCTGAAAAATAAAATTTAACGCATAAACAGGCCAAAGGGTTATTGTTCTTCACATATCTCGCAGCTATTTGTCTTGCCATGTACATAATAATACAACTTGTTCCTATTGTGTTCAACACACCTGTAATATTGAAGATTAACCTTTCAACCACACCATCATATTATACCCTATAATTTAACAAAATTAAAAGTACCCGTCAACGAATTTGAAGACAAAGAAGCATAAAAAGCATAAATGTAAAATCAATAAAAAAAATGAAGCAGCAACAGCAGCATCAGAAACAGGACTGGTGATAAACTTATGTTTGTAACAACACCTTAGTATTATAGTCAAATTTGTCATGACATTGGGAATAATTTTTCTGAACAAGAAAAAAAAATTGAAGTTACCATTTAACATACTCATGGTCTTGTGGAAAAACAAAGGGTCTTAATAAGACATGTTTTTGTAGCAGGTTCACAGATTATGACTTCGGACAACTATATATTAGTAGTTGATTATAAAAAGAAGTAGACCATACCAACAATAGATAAATCAATTAAGAGAGAAAAGAGAGCAAACCAAGAGAATTGGGAGGCAAAAACTGATGAGTTGTTCTGCCAACCACCTTACATCCCTTGCACTCCACCTACAATTCAGATCTTTACAAACTATCACAGAGAAGAAATTACATACTTGAATCAACAAGGGGTGCAAGTCTACTCCAATTTGCAGAATGCTAATAACTAGGCAACAAGAGGTGAGCTAGTCAAAATCGATTGGACCTCTGCACCTTTTGTGGCTAACTATAGTTGATTCAGAGCTGGAGCTTGTAAGTGGAACGGACCTGTTAGCATTAGCCTATGTGTCGTTCCTACCCCAGCCAACTGGTGGACACCTCCTGTTTATAACAATTAAGCAACAATCAACAAGGTCAGCTCAAATGGGTAAGAGATAACTACATAATCTAAAACTACTTCACATATTTCAAGTGTTTTAACGGAAAGATGCCACCCGAATGCTCTAAGCCACAATACTAACCAAACGAAGAAATAACCAAACTTCTACAGTGATGTGAAGTGCTCTCGAGGACACAAGTGTAGGAGTAGTAAACTGTTTATGTCGATTAGCCCGGAAACGAAAGGAAAGAGACTTATCCTAGGATAAAAAGTATATTGACAAAATCGTAACTCAAAAACAATAATCAAATTATCCAATCTATTCCATCCTTAAACTGGAAAGTGTAACTCATCGACAAAGAGAAGAGGACCCTTTAACCGAAGAACATTCAATTGATGAACCTGTAAGGTCCACAATCTACGGATCTATCAAGCCGTTGTGACGTCAAACGAGTGCAGAATCCTCGTTTAACGGTAACGTCTTGATCACAAACAATCACACGGGAACACGGAGCTAAACACGATGTTAGTCGAATGAATATCGACTCTAGAAGATGTATCGCTCCTCTGGTATAACCCTTAAGTTCGTGATATAACCCTTAAGTTCGTGCATGGCCCAAGCCCACGAACTTATAAGTTCAAGCCCATGCAGATAAGTTCGTATGAACTTATCTGGGCTAAGTTCGTATGAACTTATCATCCATAAGTTCGTATGAACTTATTTGCCATAAGTTCATACCTCATGAACTTATCAGGCATAAGTTTATACCTCATGAACTTATCAGGCATAACTTCATACGTCATGAACTTATCTTCATAAGTTCATACGTCATGAACTTATCTATCAATCATGCACTTAACATGCAAACATGAACATAATACACAATCATGCACTTAAGACATAAACATGAACATATAATCATGACTTATATTAATAGGCCCTATCTATTACAAGTGATTACCAATTACAAAACAAGACTGCTATCGTCACACTGGGTGTACCAACAGACTCCCCCATGACGATAACTTCTAGTATTATCATTGATCTATAGTTCTAGGCCTATTTATATTTCTCCCTGCATGCAGTCCCTGTTCAATACAGACCTGAACCACTTTCTGGAATTTTCAGCGTTTAGATTTCCATCCTTCATGATAGAAGATTGGTTATTCGTGAAAATGACTTTCTCATCTTCATCTTCCATTATTGCTTCAGCTATCTCGTTGTTGACGTACCACCACTTCATGTTTCTTAGAACGTCCTGTGGCATGGTCTTCAACGTAACCTTCTTCAAGCATCTAGCCGGTTTGTAGACTATCTTAGTCCATGGTCTCCCGGTAAGAAGATCTATTCTTGATTCATCTTATATTCTTTTACCAGATATTGGCTTAAGCCTTTCGAACCTTCCAGATCAACCCTCCTTTCTGATAATTTTTGCAACACCTTTAGCATAGGAGTTGTCAACTCTTTCACTTCACAATTGGGCAATGAGCTAAAGTCCTTCAGTCTTCTTCTCAGATACTGTAGCACATTTCTTCTCTTTAAAATATATAGCTGCATTTCTCTGTCAAAGAACCAGCTTAACATTCCACCTTACAAATTTCCTAGACTTGGCACCTTTATCTTCTTCTTCGTGGCCAAGTCCGTCTTCTTTTCTTCTCTCTTGAACCACCATGTCTTTTTCTATTCCTTTGAGAGCTCCCTGTCCGACATTTTAGGATCTGATTCATCATTTAGTGCTGATCTTAGCATATCTAGATCTATTAGACTCTGTTCTTCATTTATGTATTCTTCCTTGACAGGTTACTTATGTACAAGAACCTCATCAACATCATCATCTTCGTCTAAGATAACTTCATCATCAGACTTCTAGTCAGGTAAATCTTCAGGAACAAACTCCCCTTCCTCAAGATCCTCCTATTCAATGTCGTATTCAAAGTCAAATCTCAGCTCCTCTTCTTCTAATCCTTCCAAAGCTCTAATCAGATCTTTTTCTGTTACTTCTGTCACTTCTAGAGCCTGGTCTTTTCCTTTGTCTGCAGCTGATGATCAAGACTCCCCCGGAGTATCAGCAAGTTGAGAGGATAGTTGTAAGGAAAGATCTGCCAGCTCACTGTCTTTTTGAGCACTACGGTCATCTCATTCATCTTCCCTCTGACTATGCCTCAAGGCATCTTCTTTGCAACTCTCCCCCTGAACTGGCCGATCTTTTAATAATTGTGCCAATAGATCTTCAAGGTAGGCAATCTTCTTTTGCTGATCCACTACCTGGTGATCAATTGGAGCCTTTAGGTATAGAAGGCTCGGGCTGGCAGATGAACATGTCTCTGGACGAGGTGGAACGGATGTTGAAGGTGCGTTTGTTATGGTTACTGTGGCTGAGGTAGAGGGCATTGATTGATCTGTTCTTTAATGCTTAGCCCTCTGATGCCTCTCAACTAAACTTTCTTCATCCGACTCATATTCTTCATCGTCTTCATCTTGAAGCTGCCAAGCCTGCTATTGTGAAGTTCTTGGCACAACTAATCTAGAACGATAACGAACAAGAGTCGTCGAAGGATTTGCTGCCTCCATAATATCTCTTGCCTCATCCGAGTCGGTCTCAGAGTCATCCCAACGGCCACAGTAGATTCTTCAGGTTGATAATTATCGATATCCTCAAAAATGTTTCCTGGAGCTTCACATGGTTAAAGGATACCTTGAATCACTTCTTCAGCAATGTCTGTTTGTGTGCTGCTCCCCCATGAGCAAAAATATCTTCCAACACTTCTTGTCTTGGGTCAGCTTGAACTACCGGTGTAGTAGCCACTGCTGCTGGTGATGACATAGGATGACACTGGGCTGGTGCCTCTTGAGCTGCTTCTGGGTCGTGTTGCTCGTTATCTAGCCAACCATCTCCTGCTGGTGGAATGTATTCAACATTTATTAATGCTGCAAAAAATGGAGTAAGTTGCGGTGGTACATTCTCAGCCCTTCGTTGGCTATGGTTCTGACAATCAGCAAAATTCTTTTATCAATGTCGGAGACAACAACCACCTCCGGTGATGGTGGAAAATTCGGCAAGCAATGTCGAATGATAATCATAACGAAACGCGGATACTAAAAAAAGTGCTCGCGACTGGAAGCCGTGATTTGATGGATGAATTCGGCAAAAAAGAAACTTGGAAAACTATATGGCTTGTTATAAAGAAGTGAGATCATCCCTGATTGAAGCTAGGATGTCATCACGTCGAAACCGGCCTTTTTCAGTGCAAGACACACCAGAAGAACGTGCATCAAATACCTCCACTACCCTATAAGGCCACTCTTAACATAGGAAGCGTTGGCCAAATCTTGTGAATACCCCATTCTCTGAAAAGCCCCTTGTCGAAACTAAGTTGGGTAATCAATTGGTCCATTATCTTGTGCTTCAGTCCCCAAATGTAG
Source organism: Centrapalus pauciflorus (assembly GCA_020465985.1). Lineage (NCBI taxonomy): Eukaryota > Viridiplantae > Streptophyta > Magnoliopsida > Asterales > Asteraceae > Centrapalus > Centrapalus pauciflorus. Next base: position 94,278 of record JAANYP010002031.1, on the reverse strand, counting down.
AATTGTTCTCAAATCAGCAGCTGAGAACGCAATCGCCTGTCCGTTAACTGTAGCCCTGAGTATGGGGGCATGACTGAACTGTCCAAATAAAGAGTACTCTAGAATTGGCGAATATATTATATCATCAAGGCTGGATTATGTGTCAGTGCATACACCACTCGAAATCGAGTTAGAAAATACAAAATTTCTTGGTATAGGCCAACTTCCGGTGCTTGCATGTCAATGCTCGCCACCATATTGTGCTTATTCACAAAAGCACGATCTGCCATTGCTGCACAATCAATTAAAAAGTTAAAATTCGAAAAATTGAATTTTTTGAAAACAATTAAGTTCGCACGAATTGAACTTAGGTAAGTTCGTACGAACTTAGGACCATACAAACTTAAAAATAAGTTCGCACGACCTTAGTGTAGCTAAGTTCGTATGCACTTGTTTAAATTTTGAATTATGTTCGTACGAACTTGTTCTTAATGAACAAGTTCGTCGTCGGCAATTCAAAACCAAAACTCCAAATCTAACTCTTTTTAGACTTAATTATCCCATGAAACCAGTCCTAAAAGGTTCAAATGGAGTTTACAAAGGTTCCATTTTAAGTTTTATAGCCTAAAACTTAGAGTATTTAACCCTTTGTTTTTTGGATATCTAAACCCAAAATACACGATAAAAAGCCATTTAAACTCCCAAATGCTACTTACTTTGTTATTTAGTAGTTAATGTTGGAATATTGTTTTGTTGATGAAAATCAAAGTCTAGGGTTTAATATATAATTAGTGCAAAGTTGTAAATATTTACAAAGTCAAACATCCTATTTATAACATTTTTCAGAATTTAACAGATCTGGATTGTCATGTGCAGGGGGAGCAGAAAAATGATTTTATCTGATTTTGAGAAAATCTGATAAATTTTATCTGTTGTTTTGTAGGGGGAGCAGATATGAAAAATATTTTATACATCTGAGGGGGAGCTGAATTGCAAACATCAATGGGGAGCATTATATGTTTTAGATATATTTTTTTGTGTGTTTTGTGATTTTTTGTTTCCATTTTTTTTAGTTTTAGTTAAAATAAAATTTTGGTTTTATTTTTAAGTGTAGTTAAATTTTTTTTAGTGTTATAATATTTTTTTTTAACTTTGTTTTTTTTTTTAAATTTTGGTTTGTGTGAAATTCTTTTGTTAAGTATTGTTATGTGAATTGGGCTTAAAATTTGTAGGGTTGAATAAATGGGCCGGGTTGAATAGTTAAAATTTGAAATTTGAAAATTTCAACTATAAAGTTGAATTTCAAAATTCATTTTTTTTTTCGAAACTTTTACTATTCACCGTCTCCTACGTCTTCTTTTCTTTGCTACGAAGAAATCTTTAGGGATCAACCATATCAAAAAATTTTCAACATTTAACTTGCAAATCGTAAGCCCTTTTCATAATTTTGTATATTTGTTCAGTATTATATTCTTTGTTTCAATTTTTTGTTCGTATATCTGTGTGTGCATATGAACATCAAGCGGTGTTCATGGGTTTTTGAATTTTGGTTGTGTTATTTTGAAATTAATAGTGTGGTTGGTTGCGGATTATCAGTATAAACTTGAATCTCAAGTTTCAAAGTTCAATTTCAACCACACTAACAGAAAATTGAAATTTTGTTCAATTTTTTTTTCGAGCTCATACTTCTCTGAAAATAGGATTTTTAACAAAGATGTTGTTGTCTCTGAACAGAGTTCAGTAAACAAAACTTATTTGAAATTGATTTTCGAGTATGGTTCATCTTTTTAATAAGTGAAAATGTTCCTGGAATTAAATATTTGAAAATCAGTGTGTTTATACTTGAAAATAATTTCAAGAACATTTTCTCGAATAAAGGTATGCTCGAGAAAACATAAGTTTTATTCGAGTTGAAAGATACATCACCCGATACTTGTATAATTTCATTCGAGTTGATTACTAAGTATTTCGAGAAACTTAAAGTGTTAATCGAGTTGGACTCTTATTGTAATCGAGTTGATCTCATATGTTAGTCGAGTTCATTCTTATGTCATTCGAGTTGAGGATGTCCTTAGATCGAGAAACATCATTTGATGTTCGAGTTGCATTGAGTCCAGGACTTAGAAATTTTTCAAATCAACTCTTGATATGTTATTCATTCGAGAAAGAACTTCAATTCATTCGAGTTGGGTTGTAAGTCATTCGAGAAATTTTCTATTTCATTCGAGTTGATACTTAGACACATTCGAGAAATTTTCTATTTCATTCGAGTTGGTTCTTAGACATATTCGAGAAATCTTTTTTGTCATTCGAGTTGGTACATGAGCACATTCGAGATTCATTCCACATCATTCGAGTTTGATTAAGAGTCATTCGAGGAATTTTAAGAGTCATTCGAGATTTATACTCATTTTTTTGAAAAAAAAAATTCTATGTGTTGGGATTTTATCTTTTTTTAAGAAAAATGTTACATTTCTCAAGAAATTGTTTAAAAATGTGTTTATCTAACATTGGTCTCTGAAAGATTGACTCTGGAATCCTATCAATAATATTTTCATATTATTGTTTGGAATCCCGATGCTTTAAACAGAACAGCACATATTTTTATAATTTCTGGCAAAATGTTTTTATTTTTCTATTTTGTAGGATTTCATTTGCTTATCTGTTGAATCTAACATGCTTATTATTTTACACAGGTTACAAATGGCTTCTTAAGCTCAATCCCAACCTTCAAACTCCTCTGACTCCTATTCTTCATCTAACCACACTCTTGTATCCAAACCAGTTCGTTCCGCATCTGTTACTAGACCTTCACCATCTACCCTTATTCCAGATAATCAGTTGGTCAAACCTAAATACTGCCTACCATTCAGAGATAATAACCACCGTCTGGATACCAAAGTTATCAAAGTTAGCCATCCAATCATTGTCGATATTCTCAAAGGCCATCCTTTGGGATATCTTCTTCAATATTAACCATGCATTCCTCAAGTATATCTTCAACAATTCTGGCATACCGTGAAGTTTGTTCCTGCGGATGGTAACCATCATTTCAAGGTTACCATCGATCAATTTAAAACCAAAATGACACTAGCCAGACTCAGGCACAATCTATTCCTACCCCGTAGAATAGATACAGTAAACTTTCCAGAATTAGCCGACTTTGAGGATTTTGTATCAGATGAGGAGTTGGTCCATGATCTAATTTGTTTGGGATATTCAAAGCCACTACCCAAAAGTTCAATATTCCATCGCAACGGACTGAATGGTGAATGGTACACTCTATTCGGAATCATTAATCGGTGCATGACGTCCAAACACACAGGATTAGACAGATGCAGTATACACTGTCTTAGAATCTTCCATGTCATAGCTTTCAATAAGCACTATGATTATGCACAGTGCATCTGGGAAGACCTCAAAGAAGTTGTGTTGGCCAAGACAACGAATAGATTAAGGAAATTTGTTCCTTTGCAACGTTTTATTCAAATCCTAATCAGAGGCATTCTCAAGGCAAATGAAAACACACTGAAAAGATCCAGCTCTCAAAGATGAGCTTACATGAAGTGCTAGAATCTCCAAATGCCAACATCATGCCTATTCCGGAAACTTTGTTAAAGTATGCAGATCAGGAAAGTGAAAATGTGAGGCTTTATAGAATAGATCACGCTCCCATAGAGACCCAAGAACCGGGTTCTCTAAACCAAGGAGTTGTAGGACAAAAGGAACTTCAACAAGGGGCTGAAGCTCAGGGAAGCCTTCGAGTGTCTGAGGGAGCAGAGGTTGAAGTAAGGGGTGGTGACGGAGATGCGAGTAGCTCTGATTCAGAACGTACCTTATCAAATATTAATGAGAGAGCAGCGGAAGGTGAGGATGATGATGATGTTGATGAAGGTGGTCTTGATCATGATGAGGGAGGAGCTGCATTAATTCATATAGTAAATATAGATCAGCCAAGCGTGAGGGATGCCCAAAGCCTAGAAAGCCAGGACAGATCCATATATGTTGTTAGCTCCCAACAGGGAGTTAGCATTGAAGAAGTCAGTATCCCACTGTCGATTGGACACCCCCCCATCCACTCAGTCTCCTCTCAAGAGGAGACTGTTTCATTTGAACATCGGGATCAAGCTCATATGCTATCCGATAATTCTTTGGATTTGATGGATATTGAAATTAGTACACATCTTCCCAAGTGTATGACTTCGTTTCTTTCATAGAGTCTAGAACCGCTACACACTAGGACACTTGCGTCTGCTTCATTCGTGAAGTAAGTGCAGTTGAACTCAGTGTCACTGCCGAAACAACCTCAGTAACGGAAGCCTTAGTTGCTCCGTCACTTGAAGAGGTTGGAAGTCCAGTCAGACCCACAATTATGCGATCTCTGAGCACTGGCCACACAGAGGTTCTTTTTACAAGTTCCACTGTTGTGTCAACTGGAAGTCTAAGTGACCCAGTAGTTACTCTTTCCCCATTTGTGACTAAAACTACTTTAACTCAAGCATTGAATGTTGCTGTTGCTGGTGTGAACGATCATCTGTCTGCTCAATTATCAGAGGTTAAGGCTCAGATGACAAACATTCATAAGTTTTTGAAGGGAAAATATGTAGCGGAAGAGTTAGTGAAGCAACCAGATCCAAATCAAGCTATAGAAGAGCTAAGAGACTTAGTTTTGAGCAATTTGATGAAATGAGAGAGAGGATGATAGGGTAGGAGAGTACGGTGATAACAACTTTGGGAAATTTATCAGAATGTGTAGGAGAAGTTGAACAATCATGCAAGGCTCAAGCTTCAGCACCTAAAAGAGGACATGATGAGCATGATGATGACTCCGATGATGCTCCTCATGAGGGGGAGAAGAGGAGGAAGCTTGATGAGTCGACACCGGGTCTTTTAATGATCACTTATCCAGAGAAAGAGACGGAAAGACAAGAGAGAGGTGAAGCGGGAAGTTCAAAAGAATCTTCTGATGTTGAAGAAGGACAGGAATTGATTCTTTATGAAGATGTTCCTGTTACATTGAGCATACAGTCAGAGTTTTACAATTTCGATGAATATGAAGATTCTGATGTTGATGTACAAGAGAAAGTATCAATGATTGAGGATATTGCTGAGAAGGTTGTAGAGATAGAAGAATCTGATGATGATGATGTCATAGAGTTGACAGATGTTGCTGTGAGAGCTGGTAGAATAGAAGAAGAAGAAGTGTTAGTTTAAGAAATTTTTAAAGATGATATACCTATACCAACGGTTGAAAAGCCTGAGGTTACGATACAAATAAAAGAAGAAGAATTGGAGCCATTCCCAGTTGAAAGTTTTATTCCTCCAGTTGTGAAAGAAGTTGATGAATTTGAGATTATGGAAAGATTTTTTGATGAGTATGTGTTAGCTGATGAGTCACAAAGGCAACATCAATTGAGATTTGAAGTTCAAAGAATAGTTCAAAAAGAAATTGATGATATGTTGTGCATTTTGAATGAAGAAGAAGTTAGAAAGAAAAGGAAAAAGGGTTTGGAGCTTACATCGAAGAAATCGGCTGAGTATATTAGAAAAAGAAATAAATTGCCATATCTTGAAGATCATCTTGAGAAAAAGATTTTCTGCAAAAAGCAAGCACCGTGCACATTTCCGAAGTTACTTAGAGTGTTGGAGCCGAATAGACCTAATCTGGTGAATTATGCAAGCTTTCTTCAGAATAAGGCACAAAGTGCAGATAGAAGTGAGTTTCAAATAGTTGATCTGATAAAGACAGAAAAGGATAGATTCGTTAAGATTTTTTTTATCCTACCTTCACGGTTACAAGCTCGGATGGGAATACATACACATTCACTGAAGCTGATATGTTTTGGATGAACTTAGTGGACATTGAAGATTTGTTTGACGAAATATGCAGAAACAAAAGAAATGAGCATTGCAGATTTGCTCTGAAGACTTTGTTTCACTTCATGCATATAAAGCTTGTTCTTATGTCAATTCAATATCTCCAAATAGGTGTTGAAAGGGGCATGCGGAAAATAAACGTGACTCCGCCGAATAGGGAAATCAAGTTTGCAAGAGAGCTGAAAGAGTTTCAAGTTATTATGGTAAAGCGTCCAGTTATAATGTACAAAGATAAAAATCGAAAGCTGAGAGCGATGAGGAGCATTGAATTAAACAACTTTTGTGATGGAACACTCCAGAAGGTTATGAGTGTGCTAAAAAGAAAATTGGCTGCTGATCAGAAAAGAAAAACGAAAAGAGGAGCCCTCAGTGCTAATGATAAGAAGCTCTTATTAGAAGTCATATCAAAGATAAAGTGGAGGCTTACAAATAAAAAGAGTGTTAGAAATTTAAATGAAGTTGGGGCTAACAAGATGAAGACTTTGCTTATTTCATCAACGGGGGAGATTGTTGGAATATTGTTTTGTTGATGAAAATCAAAGTCTAGGGTTTTATATGTAATCAGTGCAAAGTTGTAAATACTATAAATAGGATGTTTGACTTAGTAATTTTGATAGATCTGACAATTAGAATATCCTTGCACGGAATTTCAGAGAACATTTCTAGGGCTACAGTACGTGTTCAACTTTCATCTCTGTCATTCATTTTGTGATTAATCAAATCATTCGGTTAGTTGTTCTTAATCTTGTTCTTTATTGTATTGCTTGATTGTTGATTGATAAGTAGGATTCACAGTTAAACCAAAACAAAATAGTTGTAAGTTCGAGAGTGAACAGTTGGATCTTCATTAAACAGAAACAAACTCGTTGGATATACGACAAGTCCCTGGTCGTCCAGCTAAGTTCGTGGTCGCCAAAGTAAGTTCGTGACAAAAGAAGTTCGTGTGTAGGTTAATGTATTTAATGCATTTGCACTATTTATAGACCCACATACTGTTCTACGAACTTAGATGGCTTAAGTTCACACGAACTTAAGTTCGTGCGAACTTATACCCATAAGTTCGTACAGACTTATTTTGGCACGAACTTAATTTGAGACTTGAAAAACTTCGAAAAATTTTAAACTTTTTCTATTTTTCACGGAACACCTCAATTGAGCAACTGATTAACACTCATATCTTGTTTTTCCAACTGAAAATGTATCCAAGTATCTGACCTCGATCCTACTTATTTAAAACTTACCTAGTAAATTAAAATAAAATAAAGTAAAATAAAATAAAATAAGAATAAATAACAAGAAATGAAAATCAAAGATAACTAAAAGTAAATATTTTTACGTGAGAGTCATAGAAGGTTCAATCAGATAGCTTTGCTAACGCACTTTTTGTGTTGCACTTCCACACTTTGGAATTTTAACATCCCTTTCATGTTTGTTGTAACGTACACACCATGCCGATTATTGGGAGTTCACTTAAACATGCAACACTAGAATTTTCCTTTGGCCTATTTATTTATCAAGAAATTACCTTATGTGTCCCACACTTAGACATACTTCTGTTATTAAAACAGACATGCAATTATTATGACTTTTTGGTATTTGCAAAACATCTTTAAAAAGCAAACGTCGAACACAGTTCTGTATTTACGTACAATAGAGTGTCATAAGTTGTCTTAGGGTAGAGCATTCCTCTTATATTTAGCCAAGAAAGCGGTGACAGGTCTGTAATTACGTACAACAAAGCGACATATCTTGCTATATTAAGTCAAAACAGCGGTGACAGGTCTGTACTTACGAACAACAAATCGACATGTCTTGACTTTCTTTACGACTCATGCTTTCTCTTTATTTAAGATGTATTTTGAAGAAACAATACATCCCCCAGACGGATTTCCATATATCATTCATAATTATTGTATGTGAGCCTCTAACATAGAAATTAGGACCTATTGGTCATACATCTAAGTTAGTTACACATATGACAATTTCTTGATTATTTTTTGGCTTTGGGGAAAATTTTCATGTTTTATGCCTACCAACATATAAGAACATGAGTATGTACATCACTGAAATTTTATGTTGCATTATGTGTGAAAGTTTAGCACTTAAAATTTGTTAGACTTCGCTAAATCTCGTTATGTTGAATTTTTGACTCTAAGACCTCTCTCTTTTTTCTTTGTTTTCCAAATTTTTTTATTTATTATGATATATATATATATATTTTAAATTTTTTAAGTAAAATAACTAAAAAGACAAACTAAAAAAAATTAAAAGAAAGATTATCTAATGAGGTCAGGTCACTCTGGATTTCTCATACCGTTTAGTTGGACTAACAACTCGGAGCGTGATCTATCAAAAGCTTTTATGAACAGATCCGCATAGTTGTCTTCTGTTTGACCTTTTACCAACTTAATCAGGTTTTTCTCTGCAAAGTCACGAATAAAATGATGACGAATGTCTATATGCTTAGTCTTATAGTGCTTTACCAGATTATTGGTTATTGATATCGTGGATTAATTGTCTATCCTAATAGGAGTATGAGTATAAGACAAACCGTAATCCCGCGACTACTGTTGGATCCACAGAACCTGTGAGCAATAACTACATGCAGCTACATATTTGGCTTCGCATGTGGATACGGCTACCGAAGTTTGTTTCTTGCATTGCCAGGACACCAGACTCCCTCCTAAGAACTGACAACCTCCCGTTGTTGACTTTCTGTTCAAGATGCACCTTCCGTAATCCGAGTCTGTGTAAGCTTCCAATTCAAGATCTCCATCGGCATGATACCAAAGTCTCAGCTTCGGTTTTGGCTTCAGGTATCTCAGAATTTGCTTCACAGCTTTCATATGCATCTCTTTAGGGTTGGCTTGAAACCTGGCACATACACAAACATCAAACATAATGTCAAGTCTGGAAATAGTTAGATACATAAGTGACCCAATTATGGCCTGATACAACGTCGGATCCACATCTGTATCACTATCGGTACCCGGTCCGAGATGTGATTGACTTGAATTGGAGTGCTGAAATGTGCAGTGAGTTTTGTTCTTTCCATCCCAAAGCACTCTAGTATTTCATAGACATACTTCTTCTGATGAATGAACATACCCTCCATTCATTGTTCAAATTGTAAACCTAGAAATAAATTCAGCTCTCTCATCGCACTCATCTCAAACTTTGACTTCATGAACTTTTCAAAGTCCTTGCACAGCTGTTCATTTGACGACCCAAAGATTATGTCGTCAACATAGACCTGTACTAGTAAGAAATCATTCTCTTTCCTCTTAATGAAAAGTGTACTATCGATACACCCTCTCTCGAACCCATTTTCCAGGAGATGAGTAGATAGTGTCTCGTTCCAAGCCCTAGGTGCCTGATGTAACCCATACAGAGTCTTATCCAATTTATATACTCTTTCTGGATACTTAGGATTTGTAAACCCTGGCGGTTGCTCGACATACACCAGTTCCTTCACTTTCCCGTACAAGAAGGCACTCTTGATGTCTAGTTGATAAACTTTAAATCCTTTGAAGGATGCAAATGCGAAAAACAGTCGGATTGCTTCAAGCGTTGCTACTGGTGTAAACACCTCATTGTAATCTATTCATTCTTCTTGATTCAAACCCTTGACTACGAGTCTTTCCTTGTTTCGAGTAAAGATGCCTCGATCATTTCTTTTGCACTTAAAGACCCATTTGGTCCCTATTGCAAGTTCTCCACGAGGCAAAGGCACTAACTCCCAGATTTGCAGTTTCTTGAACTGTGAGAGTTCCTCCTACATTGCTTCTACCCAAGAATTGTCCTTTAGAGCCATTTGAATATTCTTCGGCTAAACTTGAGAGATAAAACATGAGTACAAACAGGTGTGAAATGCTTTGGAGTCTTTGATCATCGATAACAGCACTGTATTAATATTCACATTACTCTGAGTTCTCACTCTAGCATTTGGATTCCCAATAATGTCCTCAAATGTATGATCCTTATGTACTTTCGATGTTTCAACTGCATCGACCTGAAGATTCACCCAGATTAGATCCTATTTCTCCTAATGTTGGCGTGAATTCAGACCGAACATCCTCCACGAGATCATTTCTTCGGAGGCTTGACTGTTTGTCTGATTCACATCAATAGGCGACGAAGGTTCTTCAGTTGTTGGGGACTCTTCTTCTGACGATAGTTCTTCTTCAGTTGTTGTAGGAATGCTTGAATTAGGAAAGACTCTACCCTCTTCATCAAGATTTAGGGATGAGAAGTCATTCTCCAAAGTTCCTGCATCACCACTGATAGGAATGTTAAATGATCTAAACACAGTGTCATAATCGAATAACCATTTTGGACATTTTGGGGCTCATGTATATAACAGGTTACATCGATGTTAAACACAATTTCTACAACACCAGTAGTTTTGTTAAAAACCCTCTTGTTTGGTGAATTTGGGACATAACCTTGGAAGTATCCTTCATTTGCCTTTTCACCAAACTTAGGTTGATGTTTCATTTTTAACAAAGTACACGACACCCCAAATGGCTCGAAACCAATTAAATTTGGTGGACGTTTATTTAAAATCTCGTAACAGGTTTTGTTCAGTGATTTGACAGTAACGACTTCGTATAAAACATGACAAACGGTATTCACTACTTCCCCCCAAAACATTGTTGGAAGCTTTGAATCCGAGAGCATAGTCCTTGCTACTTCAATTAATGTCATGTTCTTTCGTTCTGCCAACCCATTTTGTCGTGGCTCATATGGTCCACTAAATTGATGCACTATACCTTTAGTTAGGTAATATACACCCATTGTGGCATTTTTGAACTCAGTTCCATCATCACTTCTGATACGCTTTACCCTTTTCCCATAGGAGTTTTCAACTTGGTCTAAGAACCCAATCAGCGTGCCTGCAATTTCGTCCTTTGTACCTGAAAAAACCCAAGAAAATCGTGAGTAACCTTATGTAGTAGATCAAAGGTGGAGGAGATTAAGTTCTAAGTCTTAGACTTGTGCGCCTTCTTGCGTTGTTTCCTTTCTTGCAAAGCACACATTTGTCTTCAAATTGGAAGCTCTTCATTGGTACACCTTGCAAAAAGCCATTTTTAGTGATGAAATTTATCTTCCTTAAGTGCATGTGAGCCATTCGGCTATGCCACAGCAAAGATCCTGATTCTGAAGCTTTGGATGGTAAACATGTAGATCCCATCGAAGATTCTGCTATGGACATGTCCATCATATACAGATCATTCTTCCTTGGGGCCCTCATCACTATCCACTCTTCAGGAATCTTAAATCCAGGCTTTAGCACTAGCGCTTCCTTCTCAGTAAAATGTACTGAATGTTGTCTATCACAGATTTGAGAGACACTAATGAGATTGTGATCAAGCTTCTCTACATAGTAGACTTTCTCAAGAGTGATTTTTTTATTAGTGACTGTTCCTAATCCAGTGACATCACCTCCTTTATTCCCACCAAATGAAACTAATCCTTTTTACCCACTTTTGAAGTCTGTCAGTAGACTTCTCTCCCCCGTCATGTGTTGAGGGCAACCACTATCCACAAACCACTTACTGTTTAGACCTGTAGCTGACTCCTTCACATCAAACCAAACAAGTTAGTTATCACGGGGAACCCAAGCCATGACTTACTTGGTAATACCGTTCTCATCCACAAACGTGAATTCTTTCAAATACCCATCTCTCCTTTCAGGTGACTTCGGTTTTTGATCAAGAACACGTTGTGAATTCGAGTGATTAACATCCACTCTTAACCTTTGGATTGGTCTTTGCTGTTCAGCCCTAGAATAATTTCTATTATAGTACATCTCATTGTGATAATTCTGGGCTCTACTGTGTCTGATGTCTGTTAGGAGTATGAGACCTAACTGGAGTGTGACTCCTCTTTGGTGTATTATTCCTAAGAATGGGTTGGGGGCCAGACCTTGATTGACTTGAAATCTATTCTATGAATTATTCCTATGTCCTTCATATTGTCTGATAGACACCGGTGATTATCTACTACCTAATCGTGATATCGCACTAGAGTTCTTGTCTGAATTTTGAGAACTACTCATGCTTGAACTACCAGGCACTATTTTCAATGTAGGTTGTTCTTGTTTCCCTTTGTTCGGTGTAGGCTCTGTTATCCTATAGGGACAACCTGAAGCAACATGACCTTTCTCATGACACTTAAAGCAAGACATCTTCTCAATAGATTTCTTATATGCACTCTTTGTTTTAGGTGTCTCACTAATATCATGATTGTTTGTGTCAACTGCCGTGTTTAGCTCCTCTTGTTTCTTATCCCCTACAGTTTTAGCTTTATCTACTTTTGGCTTACTACTAGATTCCACAAACTATACCGTTTTCTTAACCTGAGGGTTGAGAGTTGACACTTTATCTGACTCATTAACCTTTACTTCCTCTGATTTATAATTTTCCATGTTCTCATCCTGAAGAGTAGGTACATAGTTTCTATTGAAGGGTGGAGGCACATCTTGATAACCGAGGCTAGTTGGCTTCTTGGACTGTCTCTGAGAAAATTTGATTTTGCCTAAATTCAAGGACGAGTTCCTAAACTTTTCAATAATGCTGTTTGCCTCAGCCACCCTAACTCTAGCATCTGAAAATTCTACATCTTTCAGTGAGATCTCTTTGGTTAAAGATTCTAAATGCTCATAAATCAGTTCATTCCTGACACATTGTTCACTTAATTTGTCTTTCAGAACTATCATATCTTGAGCATCAGCTTTCAGTTTAACCTAAAGATCTTCCTTGATGTCTAATAAACTAGCATTATCAGATTTCAAAGATTGAATTTGAGTAGTCATTGATGAATGTGTCTCCAGCACTAAATTTAATTTATCATTCAAAGTAGTACATAAAGCACATAAATCATGTAAAGTAGAAAAGTAAAGAGTTACCTTTCTCGTGTCAGATTCCACGTTGGCCATCTAATGTAACATCCGACATTAAACCAGGTTAGCAACTACGACCTAATCAATATTTAATAGCTAATTATAACATAATCAGTGGTCCTTAGAAATTAATCAAAGTGATTAACAAGGTTCATGAAGAAATTCAACTCAATCAGAATCAAATTCATCGGTGCGATGAATCGGCAAATCAATTAATCCGATCGATTTACGATATGATGGATTTATGCAACTAAGTACATAAATAAATTATGATTAGTGACACTAATCATGCATTAATTCACTTACTTAACATTAATTATGCAAGACTAAAACAATTCATTAAACAAAAGCATTCAAAGTATTTATGAATTTACATAAAAAGGGAAATACAAGAATACATTTTGAAATACTTTTATACAAAAAAAAATTGAAAATATATCATAAATACATCATCAAAATCTGGCCCACAGGTAGTACAAATCTAGCTTTTGACTTCATTTTTTCAATACTCAACTCCACACATTTTAAAAGCCAAAAACCCCTTCTTTTCTCCCTCTAAAAAACGGCCAAGGGCCTCACACAACAAAAAGATTGTTCAACTTTTGTTCTTTCAAGTGTTCTTCAATATTCAAGTGACTTTGGTGCAACAACTTTTCAAGATTTCAACTTCTACTTGTTTTCATCCTTCTAACACCTCAAAGTAAGTAAATACTAACTTATTACATCTTATATTTATGTTGATATAAGTCTTGCATAATATATATAATCACCACCAATAACAAGTTTCATAAGAACTCAAGTTTATAAATCACTAGTTTTGTTTTTAATTGTTTTCTTCAAATGTGTTTATAAATATATAAACACATCATATAAGTGTAAATATTATGAAAACAAGTGATATATATGTGTTTTATAACTTTTATACAAGTAGTCTTTGAATAAACAACAAGAATCACTAGTTATTTCAAGTTTATGAATTACGGATTTTCGGCAGAAAAGTTGCATCGACTTTGAAAAATCATAACTAATTCATAACTTATTAAAATGAGTTGATTCTTGTCTCGAAAGTTAGGTCTATGTCTTAACTAAAAATCTGGAAGTTTTCATAATTTATTTTGGAGTTTAAAACCCCCAGAAATTATTTGGGAAATCGAAAGTTTGACAGCTCAAAAATGGCCAACATTGGGTTTTCAACAAGCTATTTCCCCAACCTAAACACCTCGAAAATGGCTATTCTTAAATTTAAAAATTCTTTGTATATAGTAGTTTAATGTCAAAGAAAACCAAAGCCTAAAATGTTTAGGAGCTTGGTCAAAAACAGCCTCAAAGTAGGCCGAAAAACCTTCGAAAAAGCTGGAAAACTATGTGTGTGTGTGTGTGTGTATATATATATATATATATATATATATATATATATATATATATATATATATATATATATATATATATATATATATATATATATATATATATATATATATATATATAAACTTGACGTTTTAAGTTGGTTCTATTTATAACTTGTAATGTTCGGTGATTTAAGACATAAAAATCTATAAATATACATAATATCATATATGAGAGTTATTAAGTTTCTTATATCATTTAGGACTCGGTTAAACACATCCGGTTTCATCACCCATCAAACAACACAAATTTGCATTTTACGCCAATATTTGCCATCACAAGCTCAGTGAGTCTTCATAGCCCCTATTTTCACACTGTTATATTTTGGGGTTGAAATACATGCTACGTTTTCATATGGACACGGAAACAACTTCATTTCTATTATGTATTACACATGTGGTTTCATCAGCCCTCAAATCATGAACCGTTAATTGCATTTATTTGTAAGCGCGAATATATTGTGGATAGATCTATCGGGAGTCATGTCCCCCATTCGGGTTAGTTCAGCTTGGCTAACAGCGGGTGCATATATATTTAACACACGGTATTACGTATGAGAATACTGCACAAGGCAAACTCATTTAATTAAGCTTCGGTTGCATGATGGTTTATATGTAATACATAACATGGAATTTTTGACTTTATAAATTCAAACTCAATTGTTGTTGTCCATACAAGTCAGATTTACGTGTAAACCTATGAGCTCACCAACAATTTTGTTGACGTATTTTAGCATGTATTTTCAGGTGATTAAGGCATGTGCATTTATCGGAAGCATTCCAAGGCTTCCGTTCATTTTGGAGTCGCATCATTTTCAAACTCAGAGATTTATTTGCATCTTTCTTGATAAACTAAATTGTGTATTTAAATCTTGGTATTTTAAGAACTACTTACGATGTATGTTGGTTATGTAAAACAATATTTATATTTGAAGTTAAATCAATGTATTTTTGAAAAACGTCCATATAGTGGTCGTTCGTTATGATTTTGGTTAGGGGTGAGCTCGGTACCGGACCGTACCGAACCGGTACCGATCCCGAAAATACTGAAACCGAATTATTAGTTTTGAAATAACCGAATACCGAACCGTATAATTTTATATGGTACCGGTTCGGTTCCGAATACCAAATTTTAGCTAATTTAAAAACCGAATACCGAACCGAGAGTACCGAATACCGAATTTTAGCTAATTTAAAAACCGAATACCGAACCGAATATATTAAATCGGTATCTGTCGGTACCGGTTCAGTACCGGTTCGGATTCGGGAAATGGTACCCGTCGCTCACCCCTAATTATGGTTACGCTTCCGCGACGTCACGCTTAATTGCCAACCGGGGTAACGAGGTGTGACAGATTGGTATCAGAGCCATAGTTATAGTGAACTAGGTTGCATTGGTACCTAGACTGTAACTGTTACAAAAACTAAGAACACATATATGGACCCTGATGACAATAACATGTCGAACAATACGGTTATTATCCTCTTTGACTCAGAGGATGAATTCTCACCCATGGAACAAGGAAGCCAAGGTGACATTGAGGTGTACTTTGGATCGGGAACCCACCCAGACCAAATCAATGACGATGTAATGGACCCGTCAAAGCACAAGGAGGGCAACTGTGGCCCTGCAATAAAAATTGCTCCACCATCACCACCACCACATATTCCACCCTACACCCTATTCAGAAACCATCCCAATGGACCATTGATGAAATTCACCGCTAGGGAAAGGGTGTGACTAGCACAACGGGAGTCTATCCCGGTACCTGCCCATCAGCCAAGCCCGCCGCAGTAGTAACGGGCAAAGATAAGAAAGTGGGGATGGATGCCTCACACACTCCAAGAGTGGAGAAACGAGGAATGGATCCAAGGCCAGTTTGAAGTCGGAACACCATCTTTCTCTCAAGTGCCGACACTTACCTAGAAACCTACGTAACAAACGGTGCATCTGTTGGTGGCAAGGGCCGCCAGACACGACCTCTAATTTCGACAAAATCCACCAAGACGTTGGTGAGATCTTTGCAAGGATTAAGCAGGAGGCAATACAAACCACCAATAAACCTTGGGCCAACCAGAATACCTAGACGATTCAACAAGACGGAATCAACGAATTGTGACAGCGCCTAAAGCTCGCAGTGCAGAACTAACCCAACGACTTAACGCTCTGGAGTACCAGGAAACCCCAGAGGCATCTCATACTTAGTACCCTTTTATAGTATTTCTCTAGGCTTTACTATCTGATACATCTTAGGGTGTGTAAGGCTTAAGAATTTATCGGAAAATTCCGACCATATCATGTACAAAGATTAGGTATCCAGTATTTTAATGAAAAACTAAGTTTTATTTATAACTAGGAGCATGAGGATACGTAGTACGACAATCTGCCTAAGAAATTTCAAACCCATAGACTTATCCTCTTACCCCATTAGATACCACTTATGCATTTCTACTATTTGATACCGGTGCTGATAGGAGCTTTATATCCACTAAGTTCAGTAAGCAGATAAATTCCATTCTTACACCATTAAGTGCCACTTATGCTATTAAAGTTGTTGACAGTGAGACGCTTAAGACAAATAATATAAGTCGAGGATGCTCCTTAGAATTAGTAGGCCTACTCTTTGAAACAGACTTGATACCCGTCAAACTGAGAAGTTTTGACGTGGTCATAGGCATGGATTGACCATCGAAAAATCATGCGGAAATAGTGTGCAACAAGAAGACGGTTCATATACCTTCAGCCAATACGAAGGTCCTTACTGTCCAAGGCAAAACGAGAAATACCAAAGTAAGCATCATCCCTAGCATTAGGACCCTGATGTGTTGACAGAGATGGAGGCAAAGGAAAAGCGACTCGAAACTATTCTTATTATTTATGGTTACCCCAAAGTTTTTCCAGAACACTTACCTGAAAGTCCCAATATCGAGGCAAGTCAAATTCAAAAATCGGCCTAGTATCAGGTCCGGTACCAGTGGCTCGAGCACCATGCCGATTAGCCCCATCAATAGTGTAAGAATCGTCCAACCAACTGTAGGAGCTCTTAGATAAAGGGTTTATCAAACCGATTTCCTTGCTTTGGAGAAGTTCTGGTTTTGTTCATAAAGAAGAAGGATAGAACCTTCAGAATGTGCATCAATTACCAGGAGCTAAATAAACTAAAGGAACCGATACCCGCTCACAAGGATCAATGAATTGTTTGACCAAACTCCAAGAATTAAGCTTCTATTAGTAGATCGACCTAAGGTCTGGTTATCATCAGGTTAGAGTTCGCAAGAAATATATACCAAAGACAGCCTTCAGATTCCGTTTCGGTCATCATAAATTCCTATTAATGCCGTTTGGATTAACCAGTGCCCCAACGGTACTCATGGACCTCATCGGGTGTGCAAACCTTATCTAGACAAATTCGTGATTGTATTCATGAATGACTTCTTAATCTACTCACGAAACAAGGAGGAGCACGAGCAAACATTTAAGACTGATTTTAGAGTTGTTGAAGAAAGAACAACTATATGCCAAGCTTTCTAAGTCTGACTTTGGTTAAGATAGGTAAGCTTTCTCGGTCACGTGATCAATAGTAAAGGGATCCAAGTCGAACCCTAAAGATTGAGGCTATCAGGAATTGGTCAACTCTTAGAACCCCATAGAGATACGACAGTCCTTAAGACTTACCACTTATTATAGGCAATTATAAAAAATTTCTCAAAGATCACCGAAGCTCTAACAGTTTTGACCCGAAAAGACATTAAGTATGATTGGGGCGAGGATCAGGAGACATCATATCAGTTATTAAAGCATAATCTGTGCAGCGCGCTTTTTTTATCCAAGAGAAGCAAGAAATTTGTAGATTACTGTGACGCTTCACACAATGGGTTGATATAGAAAGATAGGGTCATAGCTTACACTTTATGAAAACTTAAGGTTCACTAGGTGAATTACACAACGCATGATCTAGATCTTGGATCAGTAGTCTTTATCCTTAAGACTTGAAGACAGTAGTTGTACGGTAAGAAGTGTACTACAGACCATAAGAGCCTCCAACACATCTTGAACCAGAAAGATTCAAATATGAGGTAACATCATTGATAGAGATAATAAGGGATTGCAACTGTGAAATTCGTTATCACCTAAGAAAAACTGATGTGTTTGCAAACGCTCAGAGCCGAAAGGAACAAGTTAAGTCGTTAAGAGTACCAGCCCTAGTTATAACCATTCAACCAAACCTTCCTTCCTTAGTTCATGGTGCACTAGTAGAAGCTGTTAAGGAGGAAAATATGAAAAATGAAGCCCTGCATGGAATGGATAAATAGTTTGGGATAAGGGTTAATGAAAATCGATACTTCATGAATAGAGTCTGGTTACCTTGTTTTTGATAGAGTAAGAAAGCTGGTTACAGATGACGGACACAAATCAACACATGTCGTTCACCCCGGATCTGATAAAATGTATCATGACCTTAAGGAGCTATATGGGTGGCCTATCATGAAGGATGACATTGCCACATATGTCAACAAATTCCTAACATGCTCCAAAGTTAAGACCAACATCAGAAACCATTTGGGTAATAGTCGACCGCCTAACAAAATCCGCCCACTCCTACCAATCAAGGAGAACAACAGGATGAATAAGCTAGTCCAAACGTACCTCAAGGAAGTCGTCTCCGGATTCGGATAGCAGATTCACATCTAGACTTGTGGCAATCGTTACAACAAGCTTTGGGTACAAACTTGGACATGAGTACCACCTATCACCATCAGACTGATGGTCAAAATGAAAGAAAGATTCAAACCCTAGAACCTATGTTAACAGCCTATGTAATGGATTTTGGGAAGTGTTGAGATACTCATTTGAATTAGTGGAAATATCGTACGAGCATTAAAACTGCTCCATTTGAGGCACTTTATGGTCAAAAGTGTCGGTCACCGCTTTGTTGGGCTGAGGTAGGAGATGGCCAGATCACTAGACCCGAGATCATCCAGGAGACTACAGAAAGATAGTCCAGATTAGGAACCGATTAAAGATCGCACGGGATCGACAGAAAAGCTATGCAGATGTTCAACGGAAGGATTTGGATTTCCAGGAGGAGATCAGGTAATGCTGAAAGTCTCACCTTGGAAAGGCATAATCCGTTTTGGGAAACGAGGAAAACTCAATCCTCATTATATCGGACCATTCAAGATTTCCAAAAAAATTGGCCCGGTAGCCTACCGACTCGATCTGCCCCCAGAGCTTAGTAACGTTCATAATACCTTCCACGTATCCAACCTTAAGAAATGTCTGGCTGCTGAAACACTCGTCACACCCATGAACGAACTGGAGTTAGACGATAAGTTGAACTTCGTTGAAAAAAACTGTGGAAATAATAGATCGAGAAGTCAAGAAACTAAAGCACAGCCGGATCCCGATAATAAAAGTCAGATGGAACTCTAAACGGGGTCCTGAGTTTACATGGGAACACGAAGATCAGTTCCCGGAAAAATACCCACACCTGTTCTCAAATACTCAAGTAGTGGAGAACACGAGCTAATTTCGGAACGAAATTCCCTTAACAGGGGGAGACTGTAACATCCGACATTAAACCAGGTTAGCAACTACGACCTAAATAGTATTTAATAGCCAATTATAACCTAATCAGTGGTCATTAGTATCAAATTCATCGGTGCGATGAATCGGCAAATCAATTAATCCGATCGATTTACGATATGATGGATTAATGCAACTAAGTACATAATTAAATTATGATTAGTGACACTAATCACAAATTAATACACTTACATAACATTAATTATGCAAGACTAAAACAATTCATTAATCAAAAGCATTCAAAAGTATTTATGAATTTACATAAAAAGGGAAATACAAGAATACATTTTGAAATACTTTTATACAAAAGAAAAATTGAAAATACATCATAAATACATCATCAAAATCTGGCCCATAGGTAGTACAAATGTAGCTTTTGACTTCATTTTTTTTATACTCAACTCCATATACAATCACAATCACATCTCTTTCTTTCAATTAATCCAAGATCTCACACTCAACCTCCATTTTCACCATCATTTGAAAATCTTTTTCTCCTCTAAAAATAGGTGTTCATTTCCGTTCATTTCCAAACATTTTAAAAGCCAAAAACCCCTTCTTTTCTCCCTCTAAAAAACGGCCAAGGGCCTCACACAACAAAAAGATTGTTCAACTTTTGTTCTTTCAAGTGTTCTTCAATATTCAAGTGACTTTGGTGCAACAACTTTTCAATATTTCAACTTCTACTTGTTTTCATCCTTCTAACACCTCAAAGTAAGTAAATACTAACTTATTGCATCTTATATTTATGTTGATATAAGTCTTGCATAATATATATAATCACCAACAACAACAAGTTTCATAAAAACTCAAGTTTATAAATTACTGGTTTTGTTTTTAAGTTGTTTTATTCAAATGTGTTTATAAATATATAAACACATCATATAAGTGTAAATATTATGAAAACAAGTGATATATATGTGTTTTATAACTTTTATACAAGTAGTCTTTGAATAAACAACAAGAATCACAAGTTATTTCAAGTTTATGAATTACGGATTTTCAGCAGAAAAGTTGCATCGACTTTGAAAAATCATAACTAATTCATAACTTATCAAAATAAGTTGATTCTTGTCTCATAAGTTAGGTCTATGTCTTAACTAAAAATCTGGAAGTTTTCATAATTTATTTTGGAGATTAAAACCCCCAGAAATTATTTTGGAAACCGAAAGTTTGACAGCTCAAAAATGGCCAACATAGGGTTGTCAACAAGCTTTTTCCCCAACCTAAACATCTCGAAAAATGGTCGTTCTTAACTTTAAAAATTCTTTGTATATAGTAGTTTAATGTCAAAGAAAACCAAAGTCTATAAATATACATAATATCATATATGAGAGTTATTAAGTTCCTTATATCATTTAGGACTCGGTTAAACACATCCGGTTTCATCACCCATCAAACAACGCAAATTTGCATTTTACGCTAATATTTGCCATCACAAGCGCGGTGAGTCTTCATAGCCCCTATTTTCACACTGTTATATTTTGGGGTTGAAATACGTGCTACGTTTTCATATGGACACGGAAACAACTTCATTTCTATTATGTATTACACATGTGGTTCCATCAGCCCTCAAATCATGAACCGTTAATTGCTTTTATTTGTAAGCGCGAATATATTGTGGATAGATTTATCGGGAGTCATGTCCCCCATTCGGGTTAGTTCAGCTCGGCTAACAGCGGGTGCATATATATTCAACACACGGTATTACGTATGGGAATACTACACAGGACAAACTCATTTAATTAAGCTTCGGTTGCATGATGGTTTATATGTAATACATAACATGAAATTTATGCCTTTATAAATTCAAACTAAATTAATGTTGTCCATACAAGTCAGATTTACGTGTAAACCTATGAGCTCACCAACAATTTCGTTGACGTATTTTAGCATTTATTTTCAGGTGATTAAGGCATGCATATTTATCGGAAGCATTTCAAGGCTTCCGTTCATATTGGAGTCGCATCATTTTCAAACTCGGAGATTTATTTGCATCTTTCTTGATAAACTAAATTATGTATATAAATCTTGGTATTTTAAGAACTACTTACGCTGTATTTTGGTTATGTAAAACAATATTTATATTTGAAGTTAAATCAATGTATTTTTAAAAAACGTCCATATAGTGGTCGTTCGTTATGATTATGGTTACGCTTCCGCGACGTCACGCTTCATTGCCAACCGGGGTAACGGGGTGTGACATCTAAGCTGCAAACTCCAAAGCAGTCAGCTCCTCAGCATTCTCCAATACCAATGGATCTGAATCGGACTACTGGGTATCGTCCTTCTTCACTTCTTCTGCTCCACTGTTAGTTTCTGTCACTTCAGTCATGAAATCTCTAGTGTTTGTCTCAGGATGTGTATTCCAATCATACGTACCATCTAACTGTTTGTTAGATGACGCGTTAGTGAGTAAACTAGCTACGGTAGCCTGATTCCCTGACTCGGTAGAATTCTGACGTCTAGAGTTCTGATAGTTATCCATCTTGGGTCTTGGACACTCTCTAGCAAAGTGTCCCAACCCCTGACAGTTGTAACACTTGACCTTTGATATATCAAATCCTACGTTGTTCACACTTAGATTTCTTCCTGTTCTTTTCATGAACCTCTTGATTCTTTGTGTGACCATGGCAAGTTGCCATTGTAGGTCCATCTATTCCAGATCATCAGGATCAACCTGATCATAGTCTTCTTCCCAGAGTGATGGATCATTGATCTTCCTTTAAATACAATTCCCATATGCTGCTACAAATGATGCTAGAAGCTTGAGTTGTTCCTCAGCAGTTTTAGCACTCATCAGCATCTTTGTGTACCCTTGAGTTGATGATCCTGAAGTATAGCTCTGTGGCTTATCATCTATTTTTGAGAATCCCAGAAAAGCCCTACTAGTAGATTCTTCTTGTTCTCCTGGTATGCCTTCTTGTTCCCCAGTATAGAAGGTTGTTTCTCCAGACTTAGTTACAACAGAAGTAGATGGCTTAGTCTTACCAAAGTACGTCTCAGGATCTTGCACCTGATCATATTCCATTTCCTTAATCTGTACCTTGAAGTTATGAGCTCTCAACATCCCAGGAACTTCCTCAAGAGAAAGAGTAGCTAATCTCTTGATCATGCTTTAACAAAGTGGTGTACATCTCCCACTTTGATGGTAAAGCATCTAGAAGTTTGTCAATCTTTTCTGATTCTTTATAATCAACTATGTGATTATCTAGTTCAGTCAGAAGATGATAGAATATTGTGATCACTTCATCCAAACTCTCATTCTTCAGAGATTTAAAGATTGCAAATTGTTGCTTCAACAAGTCAGTTCTCCCCTTTCTTACTTGTGGATTTCCCTCATACCTTCTCTCAAACGCCTCCCAGAGTTCTATCGAGGTTCGGTGATGTTTGAAGGTATGTAGAATCTCCAAAGGCAAAGACATCTTAATTGAAGATAAGGCTCGATTTTCAGCTTCATAAATCTTCTTATCTTCATCCTTCATCTATTGATAAGATAGAACTTTCATCCTGCCTTCAACTTCATAAGTTGGGGGAACATACCCTTCATGGATACATATCCACACTCACATGTCATTGTACCGAGCGAAGTCTGCAAACCTGTTCTTCCACCATTAGTAGTCTTCAATTTCATAAGCTTTGGTGGGGAATTAGATTTACCAACCTCGTGATCCATTTCCATGAACCTGTGCAAACTTGTCTTTCTCGAAAGCTTTTGTTCACGAACTTAATTAACTAATTTTTAAAATAAATTTGAAACAAGTTCGTATGAATTTAATTAAATTCGTTTGAAATTAAGTTCGTGATGCCCAAGTTCGTGAAGACTAAGTTCGTGATTCCCTAATCCCTGACAAGTCCGTTACTCAAGTTAGTACGAACTTAATAAGCTAAGTTCGTAGAACCTTAACACTGACAAGTTCGTGAAACCCTGAATTCTGACAAGTTCGTGCGCCGCAAGTTCGTGAAGGAGCCTAACACTGACAAGTTCGTGCTGCCCTAAATTTTTATAAGTTCGTGCGCCGCAAGTGCGTGAAGGAGCCAAAAAATCAAATTTTTCAAAAACTCAGATTAATTTAACGTTTTTAAGGCTAAAAACGATGAATCCCACTAGTTGATGAACTCTGATGTTTGTATATGAGTAGAAGTACTCAAATTAACGTAAAAACTTCAAGAAAACTTGTGATTTTCTGGAAAATACGCCTAGAAACCTTTGAATGTTAAACGAAACACGAAGATTAATCAAATGAACGCTCTGATACCAGTTGTAAGGACCACCGTCTACGAATCTACCAAGGCGTCGTGACGTCAAACTAATGCGGAATCCTCGTTTAATGGTAATGGATCAATCACAAACAATCACACGGGAACACGGAGCCAAACATGATGTTAGTCGAATGAATATCGACCTCACAAGATGTATCGCTCCTCTGGTATCTCCATTGCTCTCAAAATCATTTGAATTATCAAAGTTAATCTAAAATACTGAACATAAGTTCATGATATAACCCTTAAGTTCGTGCATGGCCCAAGCCCACGAACTTATAAGTTTAAGCCCATGCAGATAAGTTCGTATGAACTTATCATCCATAAGTTCATATGAACTTATCTGCCATAGGTTCATAGCTCATGAACTTATCAGCCATAAGTTCATACCTCATGAACTTATCTTCATAAGTTCGCACCTCATGAACTTATCTAGCAATCATGAACTTAACCTGCAAACATGAACATAATACACAATCATGAACTTAACACATAAATATAACATATAATCATGACTTGTATTAATAAGGCCCTATCTATTACAAATGATTATCAATTACAAAACTAAACTGTTTTCATCACACTGGGTGTACCAACACAACCCATTAACCAATTAGAAGAATCACATATATGGTTTGAAAATCATGCCTGCAATGATCGCCAGATACTCGAAGAGGGATCTATTGTCAGGAAATGGTCACCAGAGACTCTGAGAGGGGAGGAACACGTCACCAGAGGTGGAGACAGGATTTTACAAATCGAATAATGCGATTTTGAATATCGTCATTATCAATAGTAGTTGAAAATTTTGGATTACTTTGAAATAATCCAGAGTTAAAAAAAAAGTCAAAAACCATACCCGAACGGCAGCGACAATTCAAGAATGGTTGTTCAAATCACGTGAGTTCTGAGAAGACATTATGGTGGCGGCAGCGACGATTGAATCGTTAGAAATTTATGAAACTTCGTCGTCTCCTTTTACATAACTAACGTTTCTCTTCAAAATCGATCTCGAAAGCCACTGATTATTTTGTTACTTTTATTATTAATCACCGTCGGTTGATGGTGGTGGTGCTGAGATGATGTTTGAAGGTTGAGGTGCTGCAGCGGATTTTGGTTTGAGAGGCGTTAGAAGAAAATTATAGAAGGCTGATAAATTGGTTAGAATTTCAAAGAGATAGAGGGTATGGATTTTGCAAAATGAGAGTAGAGTAGATACAATTATACACGAACAACAATGGTGGTTCCATGCTAAATATATTGTAACAAGAAAAAGTATTAGGGTTTCAAACCTGGAGTTTTGAGCGTGCAAAAGGGGAAGACTTTTGAGAGATCTTTAGGTTTGAGTGTGCATGGAAGGGGAAGAGTTGCTTTGGAAAATTTGGTTTGCCAGAATCTGCTAAGCGTTAATGTCAAATTTTAGGTAGGCTGAACGAACATGTACATCAAGCTTTGTAAGATTTTACCTCTTAAAATTCAGCCACATGTTTTATTTGGTTGTACATTATGCAATATAAATTGTTTTTAAGACAGTGTACTAAATGTAATATATAGTAGTACAGATTATAATTAATAAATTATACAAACAAAATTAAATCATTATAATTAATATGATAAATATTTTTTAATTAGAATAAACTAAACGTATATTTTAATCAACACCTCAAAAAAGATAACTGAAATTATTATAACTAATATGATAAATAGTTTTAGATTTGGTTTGTAAACTGAAAATAAAAAAAGAGACCTCATAATTTGTTTTCAGACCTAAGCCTTAAAATTAAGAGGTACATTCAGAGGTTACATCCTCTTAACTCTGAAACTAAATAAACAATCTAAATTAATTCTATATCTAAAGTTTAGACTTCAGACCCTTTTAAGAGCATCTTAATGAAAAACAAACAAGGCCCTAGTTTCTTTTGGTTGATTTAGATGAATAGTTTGTGCAGATTGACCTCGTTATAAGAATTCATCATCGAGGGTTTTGATTCGTGAGTAAAAACTTATTCTTTGTTTTTCAATCATTAAAATTTTCTCTCGTTTTCTATGTTATCCACGTTTAAAGATTCGAATCGTTTTGTCAGAACAAATACATGGAAGTCTTTTCCTCAGTAATTGTATTAATACAATTCTTAAGAGAAATATTCCTATCCTCAGCCATAACTTTTTCACGTAAAAAGGTATTGACCAGAGTATGCTTGTTTAACCAGTTCTTTTCAAACGTGTTAGATGTTTCTTTTAGTAATTAAGCCAATTGTTCCGCTTTGACACACTTTGCTTCTTCAGTGTTATATTTTGCTTCTAATTCAAGCATTTGTGTGTGCCATTTACAATCATTCTTTACAAATTTAGTATTTAAAGATTGATGAAAGTAAAGGGAATGTACCTGATTTGCCTCAGAGTCTAATGTGGAGCATTCTGAATCCCCGGATTTGGCCATTAGACAGGCTGTAGATTCTTCAACGTTCTCCCCCTCTACAGACTTGTCTGATTTGGTATTGGAGGGAGTAGCACAATCCGCGAACCTAATTCTCTCGGCCATGTAGCAGTTCCGGCCCATGTCTTCCTCATCATCAACCCAGTAGTCTTCCTGGGCTATAAAGGACATAACATCAGCCCTCTTCTTCAAGACCTTTACCTTTCGTTCATAGTAGCCCAAGTCACGCTCGAACTGATTCTTGCATTCTTGAGCAAAGTGACCGAGTTTCCCGCATTTGTAGCTACCACGGTCGTCAGAAGTTTTGGGCTCGTCAGTCATTGGTCGTTCATCTTTTCGTTCTGTCCTCTTTTCAGCTTGGTGGGAGTCCCAGCTGTCCACACGTCGGTGAGTCTCTCGCCTGTCATCAGCCATTCTATCGCCACACTTTTCATAAAGACGACCATCTCGATAGTCTCTCCACTCTCTCCGGTCATCATACCGTCTGTCATCCCTGTCATCTCTCCTCCAGTCCTCTCTTCTCCTATCATCTCTATCCTCTCTCCTCTCATCTCTTCTCTCATCAGGATACCTCCTTCGGCCATGTCAAATCGGAGATGATTGTTGGTCTTTGTTGTGATAGAATCGTTTTTTTAACGTGATTCGATAATAAGGCCATTTGTTCGGGAATATCAACCTCTTCTGCATATAAGGAACATGTGTCTTGTTGGATAGGAATGCCAGAGTGTTGGCCATCTATTTGTGAGCAACTACGTCTCCCTGCTATTTCTCCAGCTCTTAAACAAGACACTTATGGAAACCTCACTGATTTCCAGAGCTCTTTTCGTTGCCCTATACGGAATGCCCCATTCAGGAGCCAGAGAAGATAGGAACTGGATATTTATATCATCCCGATCCTTGATGATATGGAGCTTGTTCAGTTCATTCAGTATAGTGCAGAATCTGGTGAAGCTACCCTGTAGTGATTCTCCATATTTGGCCTTGAACTCAAAAAATTAAGTCTTGGCTTCTTCAATCTTGGTCCTGTCATTCAAATCGGCCCCAAGCAATTGCATTTCTAGTTCATCCAAAATGTCTTTTGCTGACATTTTACTGTCAACACTTACAAATATATAAGTGGGAAGAGCCTGGTACAGTAGATTTTCTGCTCTGTGGACTGCTGCATGTCTCTCTCACTCTCTTTCTCATCTTGAGGACCTCGGAATTCCTTTGCTGCTGGAATGGGAGGAACAGTAGAAGAAACTATTGGAATGTCTGTGGAGAAAATAGTTGGTCCCTCAGTAATAGACTGGATCATTAGATGACCCTTTGGTTATATGCTATAGATTTGAGGAACCGATTTTTCCATTGCTCATACTCATCACGGAAGAGAACTGGTGGTCCGTTCTCTGTCCCCAGTACAAAAGCTTTTCTTGACATGGTGAATGAGGTTGGTGAGTGTTGTGTTGAAATGGTGATCTTTGAAGTGGAAACTGAAAAACAGCTGGATAGACTGAAGTTCGGTTGATGAGACCAAAGTTCGATTGGTGGGCTGAAATTCGGTTGATGAGGACCGAAGATTGTTGAGACAGAAAGATATTTTGGGGACCCGAAGTTCGGGTAGAACCGAAGTTCGGTTGAACGAAATTTCGGGTGGTGGGACCCGAAGTCTGGTTGATGACCCGAGATTTGTTTAAAAAATGTTAAGTTATCTAAAAACAAGAGACTGAAGTTTAGGTGACTAGGGACATGAAGTTCGATTCGGGAACCGAAGATTGATTAGAATTGAAGATAGATGACCTTAAGTAGGGCCCGAAGTTGAGGCCCGAGATTACACTTAGAGTTGATATTTTTCAATAAAACAGTACCCTATTATGAACACAAACCCAAATTTTATTAAAAAGTGAGTTTTAACACCTAAAAACGGTACCTAAGTGCTCAGTTTAATTTTAGAAACAAGTTTTGTAAGAAACATCTAAACAAAAACACCTAAATCTACGATTTTCTAAGCAAAAACAGTCGTTTTTTTGAAGAACAGTGCAACCTCGATTTCAGACAAAATAAACAATTAAATCATGTAAAAGTTGAACAATAGAGCTTGAAATTTATACAATGATGTTGAACAATGAGTATAAAGCAGTAAAATACTTGAAAACGGAAGATTGGAGAGGTTTTAGAGAAAAACCCGTGGGTTTCGAGAAGAACGGCTGATGGAGGTTGAAAATGTCTCAGATCTGGTACAAATCAGTTTAAATCCACTTCAATGGCTCTCATACGAATTGTTGTAGTGGTGCCAAGCTAATTATATGCACTCACACAATAATGTGATGGATATTCGGATGATTCATGCAAAAAAACAATGAGAATATTGAAACTCAATCAAAATCAACAAAGAGCATGTGCAACTGCCACTTTGCTTTAGAATATTCAGATTGTAAAAGTGTGCAAAGATAGAAAACCCTAGCTTAAATGTTGCTTTTATACCTAGGACTACTTTGAGGGGTCTACAAAACATACCCCTCAACTTTCTAACTAAATAGAAAAATTACATATAAAAGAAAGACAAATACATAGAAATAAATTAAATACAAGTTATTACAAAATAAATCCACATGATTGAATATTCAAATCTAACAAGCAAGTTACTCATTCTCTTTCGCCTTAAATCCCTCGTAACTTTGAAGAAGTCCAGTGACTTTCATTTGAGTACCCAGCTCAGTAAATTGCATCAACTTTGCAATGTTCTCCCACATCATCTTAGCCTTTTTACTGCTATCGATGCTCGTGTAAATATCGTTGGTGTGAGCTTGAATTATGATATGCCTTTTAGTCGTGTTGTATCAGCAATTGGTAGGTTCAAAGTTGGAACACCCTCAACTATCTTGTACAACCCAAATGGTCCCTCATTAATTGAGAGCCAATTGTTTTTTCCGTTGGGTTGTCAGTTTATGAAAATTTGGAACCGATCCTTCCATTGTGAGTATTCCCCTCTGAACAAGACAGGTGCTTTTTGCGTTAGATCCAATTGCCATGGCCTTGCTACATGATTGCAATTTGTAAGATTTATTATATATTCCAAGATCTGTTCAACTGAAATGGACTAGATCAGTCAAATAGTCAAAAAAAAATATTCAATTAAGATCAATTATTATTCCTTTGTGAAATTTCAAGTTTTCGACTTCAAGTCTTAAGGACTCGAACTCGAGTATAAGGGACTCGAGTTCGAGTAAGACAGAATCGAGTCCAAGCCTGAGAGATTCGATTTCGAGTAAGTCAAAATCCATGTTCCAAGTGTAAAAATCTGAATTTGAGTTCAAAATTGATGCTCTTGTTTAATTTGGCTTGACACGATTTCAAGTGCTGTTGATAGAGTTCGAGTAAATTTGACTCGAGTTTGAGTGCAGTTGAATTGAGTTCAAGTAAAGTTAATTCCTGTTTTAACTTGGTATAAAATGAACTGGTGTGAAGTTTCAAGACACCAGATTGATCTAGGAATGATTCAAATGCGTTGGACTCAAGTTCTTCTTTGATCAACTCGAGTCCGAGTTTACTTGACTCAAGTTCGGGTTCCTCTTTAAAATGTTAAGTCCACAACTTCAATAACATTGAGTATACTGCTCGAGATTTCGAGTTACCTTATGTCGAGTTTGAGTCTTATAACTCAAAGAGAATATTTTGGGAAATTCTATTGTTCTAGGGTTTTCACGAGTCAAAGAACATCATCATTATTAATAGTAACCATTTTTCCTTCAAAAAGTCAACTTTTTATCAAATCTTGCTTAAATCTTAATCAAATTCAACAAAATTTGTTTCAGTATACTCGGAAAAAGTTTTATGATGAGAACAAATCACTTATCAAACCAATTAACACCAAAATTAGTCAAAAATCATGATTTTTCAGAAGACTTTTGTTCGAAACCAAAATTTTAGAAAAATTCAAATTAATTTTGATGGTTTCGGGAATCTTAAACTTTACAAATCATTTTAATACTCAAAAACATATCCTCAAAGATGAATCTCAATCTAATTAAACCCTTAGAAAAAAAAAATTTGGATTGAATCCCATAGGGTTCAATAACTTGGAAAATCTCAGAAATATCGACAAATTCAAATACAAATCTTGATATGGTCTGTGATACCACTTGTTATATCATAAAATTGAAACAAACAAGATGCAATAACAATAAGATTGATCTATAAGAAATCACAGAGAGAAAATAGTATTCAAAAGTCAAAGTAATATTCTCTGGATTACAAACCTCAAAGTCTACTTGAAATTACATTAGAAAAATCAATTTATACTTGTTAGGCACAAAAAGGACTCAATCAAACCTGCTCTATATCATAGGGGGTAATTTTTAATCAAACATGTTTGATACACTTAAGGGTATAATTTAGGCCTGTTAATGGCTTATTGAAACATGATAAGTGATTTGCAATATAAGCCAAATTTGCTCACCCTGTTACATTAGTAGTAACTTAGGCAGATTGCCCAAGCTGTCCTAATCTATTGGAAAAGTTTGGCATAAACTGTCTACGATGCACATCATGTTGAGCAGCTTGGATCAAATCTAAGTGTTCTGTTCATTGTGAAAAGATGCTACTCATTGTGAACATGGTATACACATTATGGATTTTGTTTCCATGTCATCATGTAATGTATTGGACGTGAAGATCAGTTTACAAGTCCAAGACAAAGTGGAAAATCAGAAGCTGCTTACACTGCCCAAGCTATTCTTATACATGAAGACAAAGTGGATATTTGAAATAGGCAACAGACCATTTCTTATATCAAAAAGGCTATACAAGAAGATGAAAGGATTAAAGTTGACATACCTCTTTAAGTTAAAGCAACCAGGAACAGAGACAAAATGAAAAGAATAGATTATGCTACATAGGGACAAATGTTGTTGTCAGAATGTGCAGAAAAGGTATCTTGTCTTTTTGCAAAGGCACTCCACTATCTCTGCATCCAATGAGGAAGTTTCACTAGTATTCTTTGAGAGAGTATAAAAGGAAGCTTCTAAGGAATGTGAGATAACCAAGAGAAAAATATCCAGAACGTGCAAATGAATTTTGTTTTCATGCATGCAAAGTCTGCTTAGAAAAGAATAGTTAAGTGTGTCCAAGTTGTTCTTGTTCAAGCTGTCTGTCTGTCTTGTAAAAACAGTGAGTGCATCTTAGTGAGTGTTTTCATTGTAACTAGTCTGAGTGTGTCTTAGATTAGTTCTTTATCTGTTGCTTCTGTCATCTTAGTTTGAGCTATTCCACAGTTCAAACTTGTTTGTAATTAACACTTGTTGATATACACATACAAACATTGAGAATAGTGTGTTGAAATTTTATATAGTTGTATTCACCCCCCTCCACAGCTTATAACAACATACTTGGGAAACCTTTTGGGACCTACAACTGGTATCAGAGCAGTTTAGAGTGTGTGTTAACTCTAGATCTCTTACATCTCCCTATTTCCCACCATGGACAACAGTTCTTCCAACTCCTCCTCTTACTATGACAATGGGTCAATGGCAAAACCTCCTATGTTCAATCATCAGAACTTTTCTTGCTCTATCTAGAGAATCTGGATGTACGACTACCAGAAATAGTGATGGAAGGTCCCTATGTGCCAACTTCTGTCACTACAATAACACTTGCTGCTGAAGGAGCTGTTCCTAAAATCAGGACGATTGCAAAGGCAAAAGCTCAATTGTCTGATGAAGACAAACGTCTGGTTGCCCTTGATGCAAAAGCCAGGAACAACCTTGTAATCTCTCTACCTGATGATGTGTTCAAACAGATTGAGAAGATGAAGACCGCAAAAGAAATGTGGGATACTTTGTGTACCATCTATGATGGCCCCACTATCACATTGGATAATAGGATCAATAATCCTGTTAGACAATATGAACTATTGTCTACAAAGCCAAATGAGACTCTCACTGAAACCTACACCAGGATCACAGCCTTAATAAATGATCTCAAAGCTGTTGGGATCACTAAAGACAGTTTGACTCTGGTGAACAAATTTTTGGACATACTGCCTGAGGAATGGAATTACTTCTCTACTATCCTCAGAAACTCAGGTACCATCAGAGGCATGGATCTTGTGAATCTTTATGGATCCCTGCTAAATGATGAACAATCATGTGAATTCAGATTAATCAATCACAAACATAAAGTCAAACAATTATGAACACAAGAAACACTAACCGAATGATTATTTGCACCAAAATGGAATTACAGAGAGATGAAAGAATTCGTACTGCAGCCCTAATCTTGCTATGAAATTTCGTGCAATATGAATATGTCAAATCCGTACAAATTACAAACCACCAAGTACTATTTATATACAAACACCTATCTGTGCGTTAATTACAAAATAGCCCCTAGACTAATTATATTCATCAATTAAAATAGATTCCAACATTCTCCCCCTTTGATGAACTATTCAGTCTTCAGATTGATAACCCAAGCTTCATCTCAAAATGTCGAATACTCTTCCTGTTTGATAGCCTCAAATTGATCTTTGAAATGAATTCTACAATCAGCTTTCTGTTGTTAACGCTCAGAGCACCCTTCTTTATCTTTCTTTTCTTATCTGCAGCCAGCTTTCCTTTCAAGCCTGTCAACAACTTTTGTAAAGTTCCATCACAAAACTTATTCAACTCAATGCTCTGCATAGCTCTCAGATTTTGATATTTGTCTCTATAGATTGCTACTGGATGGTTGGCCATGACGACTTGAAACTCTTCCAAATTATCCATAAACTTGATGAACCGGTTAGGCGCAGTGATGTTTATCTTCCTCATACCTCTTTCAAACCTAATTTGTAAATCTTGCACAGACATAAGCACCAATTTGGTGTGCATGAAGTGAAACAAGGTCTTAAGTGCAAATCTACAATGTTCATTCCTTTTGTTTCTGCACAACTCATCAAAAAGATCTTTGATATCAACAAAATGCATTCCAAACATATCTGCCTCAATGAACACGAATGTATTTCCATCAGATCTGGTCACAGTGAATGTAGGATAAAATATTTTTACGAATCGATCCATCTCATTCTTTACCAGATCTACAATCCTAAATTCACTTCGGACCTTATCCACCGGCTGAGCTTTATTTTGCAGGAAACTAGCATAATTTGCTAGATTTGGCATATTAGGCTCTAGCACTCTAAATAACTTCAAAAATGTTCACGGGGCTTGCTTTTACAGAATATCTTCTTTTCAAGGTGATCTTCTAAGTAAGGAAGTTTGTTTCTCTTCCTGATGTACTCAGCAGATTTCATTGCAGATAGATCCAAAACTTTTATCTTCTTCTTCTTTATTCATCATCATTAAGAAGTGTCAGCATCTCACTGATTTCTTTTTGAACGATTCTCTGAGCTTCAAACCTTAACTGATGTTGTCTTTGTGAATCATCATCCAAAATATATTCATTGAAAAATTTATCCATGATCTCAACCTCATTTAGCTCCTTAAACACTTGATGCATTAAATTCTCTGTTGGAAAGGGCTCAACTTCCTCTTCTTTTATGATAATCGTTACCTCAGGCTTTTCAACTGTCGGCGTCGAAACATCATCTTTCAAGATTTCTTGTACCAGATCCTCCTTTTCCTCAATCCTCTCTGCTCTCAATGATATATCATTTAAATCAAACATATCATCATCATCGGATAACTCCATTTCCACTTCTTTCTCGACTTCCTCAATCATTAAAGTTTGCCCTTGATCTTCATTGTCGAAGTCATCATATTCTTCGAAATTATAGATTCCTAATTGAACACTTAAAGGAACTGGAACATCTTCTTTAAGAATCAATTCCAGCTCACTTTGAGCATCAACAGGTTTTTCTTTTGAGCTTCCTACTTCTCCAACCTCTTGTCCTCCCGTCTCCTTTTCCTTTTCTGGATATGTGATCATTAAAATTCCAGTTTCTTGTTCACCATGCTTCCTCCTCTTCTCCCCCTCATGAGGAGCATAATCGAAGTCATCATCATGCTCATCATGTTTGCGCTTAGGAGCAGAAGCTTGTGCTTTACATGTTTGTTCCACTGCAGAAATCCTCTCCAACATACCTCCCAAAGCAGTAATCACTGTACTCTCCAACCCAATCATCTGTTCCCTCATTTCATCAAATTGATCATATACAAAATATCTGAGCTCGTCAATTGATTGTTGTGGGTCTCTTTGTTTAACCTCTTCAGCTACATTATTTCCCTTTAAGATCTTTTGAATATTTGACATCTGTTCCATCATTTCAGAAAATTGATTTGTCATTTGATTAGAGACGCCAGCAATTGCTTCATTTAGTCTGTCTTTGGTGACAAAGGGTGATAGTCTAACCACGGGGTCACGCAGACTTCCAGTTGACACAACAGTCGAACTTGTAAAAAGAACTTCTGTGTGGCCTACGATCAGAGTTGGCATTGACCTTTCTCTGGTAGGACTTCCAACCACTTCAAGTGAAGGAGCAACAGATGCTTCCAACACTATGGTTGTTCTGGCAGGAACACTCAGTTCTACTGCACTTACTTCAACACATGAAGTCGACTCGAGTGTCCTAAAGTGTATAGAATATATTTGTTGTGCTTGATGAAAAGTTGTACACCCGGGCAGTTTTGCACTTATTTCAATATCCATTAAATCCAAAGGATTAGAGGATAGATCTTGTGCTAAATCCCGGTGAGAAGTTGAAATATCTTCCTGTTGGGAGGAAAATGAGTGGCCAGAGGGGTGTGCAATCATCAATGGGATACTTGCTATTTCAATATTGACTCCCATTTGGGAGCTAATAGCAGATGTGGCTAAATCCAGGCTGTTTGGGCTAGGTAACTCCCTCGCACTCTCCCTTGCTATCTCAACAACATCAATCTCCGGTAATCATTCAGACTCAGAAAATTCAATCATGTCTGCACGACCCTCATTATCATCATTACCCTCCTCATTATCATCATCTCCTTCATTAGCTCCTTCAGCAATATTAGATAATGTTCTCTCTGAATCAGAGCTTTTCTCACCACCCCTCACTTGCTCCTCTACTCCCTCTATCTCAGGTTGGCTGCCCTGAACATTAGCCCCCTGCTGATGTTCCTGCTCTCCTAATACTCCCTGGTTAAGAAAACCCGATTCCTGGGTTTCTATAGGAGCATGATCTATTCTATATAACTTGACACTCTCACATTCTTGATCTGCATATTTCAAAAGAGCTTCAGGAATAGGCACCACATTTGCATTCGGTGCATCTTGTACCTCATGGAGACTCATCATGACATAGTCCGGGCACTTTTGAGCACTTGACCTCTTCGGAATTTGCTCATTTGCTCTTAAAATGCTCCTTATCCAAATTTAGATAAACCGTTGAAGCGGTACAAACTTCGTTGCTCAGTTTGTTGTTTTCTCCAAGACAACATCCTTTAGATCTTCCCATATACATTGAGCAATATCGTAGTGCTTGTTGAATGCAATCCCGTGAAGTATTCTCAAGCAGTGTATACTCCCTCTGTCAATTCCGGTATGTAATAGAGTGTACCACTCTCCATTTAGTCCATTCCTATGAAACTTTGAGCTCTTAGGTAGAGGTTTGGAGTAACCCAAGCAAATTAGATCATGAACTAGCTCTTCATCAGACACAGAATCTTCATAATCTGCTAATTCAGGAAAGTTCACTGTATCAATTTTGCGAGGTAGAAAGAAATTACGGCGAAGCCTGGCAAGGGTGATCTTTGCCTTAAACAGATCTATAGTTACATTGAAGTGATGATTGCCATCAGCCGGTACAAACTTTATTGTATCCCAGAATTTTTGCAAATAGACTTGAGGGATTGAAGGTTTGTATTGTAATAGATAACCCAGAGGATGTCCTTTAAGAATGTCTACAATGATGGGATGACTCACTTTGATAGTCTTTGGATCAAGTCTGTGGTTATTATCATGGAAAGGTAGGCAATGTTTAGTTTTAACAAGTTGGGTGTCAGGGATGGGTGATGAATGTGATGGTCGGGTAATTGAGGCTGATTTCACTAGTTTAGATACCAGTGTATCATTGGATGATGAATGTGAATCGGAAGAATTAGAGTTTTGGGATTGAGCTTGGGTTCCATTTGTAACCTGTAAAAATGAAAAACATGTTAGTAAAGTCAGGTAAACAAATGAAATCCTGCATATAGAAAAATAAAACATTTTACTAGAATTTAATAAAATTTGTGTTTTACTGTTTAAAGCATCGGGATTTCAGACAATAATATTAAAATATTATTGTTAGGATTTCAAAGTCAATCGTTAAGCGACCAATGTTAGAAAAACACAAATTCTAAAAATTTCTTGAAAATTGTTAAATTTTTTTGAAAATTTAGAAACCCACCACACTTAGTCAAAATTTGAAAAACTTGAAATGAAACTCGATTAAATTAGGAAATTTCTCGGGATACACAGAGAACAACTCGAATAACATGTGAAGCAAACTCGAATTGACTAGATGATTTCTCGAATGATACTGGAATCAACTCGAACAACACATAAAACTTCTCAAATGAAACATGAATCAACTCGATTAAATAAAGATCTTTCTCGAAAGACTCATAAATCGAGTTGAAACATTTGAAAAATGTTGCAAGTCCTGAACTACTCAACTCGATTGAAGAAGAATATTCTCGATCAATATATTGATCCAACTCGGATGTAATTGGACTTTCCTCGAACAATGTGATGATCGAGAAAGAAGTTTAAAAAATATCAAAATCCCTCAAAATGCCCAACTCGAATATCCAACACAGATTTCTCGAATCATGAAGTAACCAACTCGATAAAAACTTAGAGTTTCTCGAACAGTATTTGATGCAACTCAATCAATACATATTATTTCTCGAATGATGGTTTGATCGAGTTAACACACTTCAAACTTTTCTAAGTGCTAAATGTCACTGAAAATATCAAAAATCATTTCAGGGACATTTTTGCCTATCCATTTATTGCTTTCTACACGAAATTGAATTTTAAACAACTTTTGTTTACTGAACTTTGTCCAGAAACACCTTTTAAAACACTTAAGATTCAATATTCAAATTAATGTTTGTGTATTCTGAAATGAAACTTGAAATTTAATTTTCAAGTTCATAATCCCAAGACGCGTTCAAACACACTATCAATTTTAGATTATAACAACCCAATCGCCGTAACCCATAAATACATACTCAACACACCACGAACACATACACAATTCAGCATATATGCATAAAACTCGAAAAAAAACTGAAAATAAACAAATGATAGCAAAAACAGTAAAAACACTTACAATTTCAACTCTGAATTTTAAAAACTTGATCAGAAATATGGTTGCTTCGTTGATAAGAAATGTTGAGAATGGGTTTTGGTGAAGGAGGTGAACAGTGACCGATTTGTGGAAAATGTTGAATTTGAATTCAAATTTCAAATTTATAGAAGATTTAAAATTTTGAGATACTCCCGGCCCATTCTAAAATTTTATAAGCCCATTCTCTTTTTCGAAATTGAAGCCCATTCATTAAAAAGAAATTGCACACTCACAAAAATAAAATAAAAAAATAACAACTAACAACAAAAAATTTAAAACAACAAAAAAAAAAATTTAAATGAACTAAAAAACATATTAAAAGATAAAAAAAAATGTTGCTCGCCCTTGAATTTTGCATATTAGCTCCCCCTCAGATGTATACCTCTTTATACGACAGCTCCCCCTACAAAAAATCAGGTAAAAATTTATCAGATATTTAAAAATCAGATAAAATTTCTGTCTGTCCCCCTGCATAAGACAATCTGAATCTGTTAAAATCAGAAAAATTAAACTTTAAAATCACATGGTATTAACAACAAATTTAATCAAATAAAAAATGTAAATTTAAAATTATATTTTGTAACTACTGAAAGTTTAAATCTAACGATTCAACATTCCCAATTTGTATACCAAAAATTAAATCGTTTTTCATCTAAGGCTTTGGTAAACAAATCAGCTAGTTGATATTCAGTGGGAACAAAATATAACTCTACATTACCATTTTCTACATGATCTTTTATAAAGTGATACTGGATGTCAATGTGCTTAGTTTTTTAATGTTGCACCGGATTTGAAGCTATTGCTATGGCACTTTGTGAATCACAGTAAATGGAAATCTTTTGCGGTGTGAACCCATAGTCTCTGAGTTGGCTCTTCATCCACAACACTTGTGAACAGCACGACGATACTGCTACGTATTCAGCTTCGACACTAGTATAAAATATGTCATTCGTCACGCTAAACTGTGGCCACAGACCTTTGGCCACAGTTTTATTTTTCATTCAAATCGTGACCAAAGGTCGCATCACTTTTGGTACCTTATGGCTACATTTAATATTCGTGACTAAATCATATGTAAAACTGTGGCCATAGCCTAAAACCGTGGCTATATGGTAACAATTTCTATATAGTTGTGGTCTATATTTTTTAGTAACCGTGACCATAAAATACTTTTAGTCACAATTTCTTTTAACACCATGACAGTTGGATACATTTAGACACACATAAATAATTAATCTGTGGCGTTAACATTCTTACAGACACGCATAAAAAAATAAACCGTGGCCACATGGTATATTTAAAGACGCACAAATATTTAATCGTGACCATTGGATAAATTTATACACACATAATCAGCTAAACAGTAACTATTTGAGACATTTAAACACACATCGTGAATGAAACCGTGACAACTGGTTATATTTTGACACACATAAACTATTAAGTGTGACCATTGGTACATTTAGACATGCATAAACAATTAAACCGTGACCGTCGGGTACACTTAGACACATAATTAATTAAAATGTGACCATTGGTTGCAATTGGACATATATAAAGTATTAAACCGTGACAATTGGTACATTTTGACACACAAAAATAATTACATTGTGACCATACCTTTATTTTAGTCACATAATAATTCGTTGATTCATAACAATTGTTTCCTTTTCGACGCATAAAAAAAACAATACCGTGACCATAAAGTATTTATAGTTACTTATTTATTCCTAATCGTGGCATTTGTAACTTTTAGACACATGCAACAATACAATCTATGACCATTAAATACTTATTGTCACATTATATTTCTTCTAAAATCACTATTGTTCCTTTTAGACACGTATAAACTTAAATCGTGACAATAAGTTACTTACAACCACAGGTGTTTTCTTTTATCGTGATTGTTGTTTACTTTTAGACACACATAACATTTATTATAGCGACCGTAAAATATTGATAGTGTCATGTTGTTTCGTAAACGGTGATCGTTGATTCCTTTTAGTCATACAAAATAAAATAAAGTGTGACCATAAAATACATATAGTCACATTATTTTCCTTTCATTATTACAATTAATAACATTTAGCAACAGATAATAAAATAAGTCGTGACCATAAACTACTTCTAGTCACGGTATTTTTTCTTTTATCATGGTTAATGTTTAGTTTTTGACACACATAACACAATTAACCATGACCACAAAATACACATATTATCAAGTTTTTTTTTAAGTGTGACAATTGATAACCTTTAACCACACAAAACAAAATAAATTGTGACCATAAAATACTTATAGTTACATTTTTGTTCTTTTATCATGGTTAATGTTTAGTTTCATACACAATAATATATTAAACCGTGACGATAAAATACTTATAATCATATGTTTTTTTAATTATGACCACTAAATATTTTTTGTTACACAAAATAAAATAAACCGTGACCTTAAAGTAGTTATGGTGACAATTTTTTTTCTTTTTTTCATGACTAATTGTTACTTTTAGCCATGGGTAATTAAATAACAAATACTAAGCTACTATTAATATAAAATATATAGCAAAAATGAAAATACACGATTAAATGTAATAAAAATGGAAATGTTGTTAATAGGAATGTAAAATCCATACACTATTCAAAAAAGATGCAAAATCCAAAAAAAATTTGTTAATGGTAATATAAAATCCATACACTGCTCAAAAAATGCAAAATCCATAGTTACCGAAAAACCAAACTTTTATATTTTATCCTTAAGAGCATTGCTTCTTGTTTGCTTTTTTATTCCCTTTACCGTTGTGTATTGTTTTTTCCTTTTCTTCGACTTTTGCATTTATTTTTCTTGAGCTGCAGTTAGCGGTTCCTATAACAACAAAATTATCTAAACATCAAAACAAATATGAAATAATGTTATTTCATAAAACTTTTTAGAAAAAGCAACTCGTTCAATGAAAACTAAATTATTTAAGCAACAAAGATACCTTAAATGTTACAAGCTCCTTTGGCCAACCCACAAAGATCGTTGGCTATTTGGTACTGATTCCTATGATGAAGATTGTAATAGAAATCTTAAGAAAATAGTAAAAAAATTTCCCGAGGCGCTGCCTTTGGCAACAATTAGTCTCCACAACTTAAAAATTATATAAATCGTTGATGACTTTACTCTTTTAATCCAATTTGTAAGCAAGATTTGGAGTTGGTCACTTGGTCTATTCAATGGATGGAGTATACAAATAAGTTTATGGTTATGTCCATTGGAATTTATGAAATGTCAGCATGTTTAATAACTATCTACCCTAGACAACATACAAATGCAACTTTAGACTTAAAAGTAGGCGAGTCATCCACGTGTATGACACATGAATAGTGAAAGTGGCTAGGCAAGCCTACTGAATTGACACTCCTATAAGGATTTCTCAGCTATGGTCCATGTCCCTAGAAATTACAGCCTGGATCAGTTTGAAAGGCCATCACAAAGATGAATTAATTGAACTACTCAACGTTTTTGAAGACATCTTTAGTTCTCCCAAAAAAACTACCACCAAAACAAAGTCTGAATCATGTCATCATCCTCAATGAAGGTGCTGATCCCATCAAGTTAACAACCTATAGACATGGAGTGTTGAATAAAACAATCAGAAGACCTAGTATAGAAAATGCTCGAATATTCCTAATGGATGATATTGAAGGACATGATTACACTCTCTCCTTCATGGGTAATATATAGGCAGAATTTTGAAGACCAAACCAAAACCTGAACCAAACCGATTTTTGATTGGACAAAACCAAACCGAAAAACGAATTCAAAATCATTTTGGTTCGGTATGAAAACCAAGAAAACCAAAATTCCTAAATCCTGTTTTAATTCACGGTGCTATAACTGCTGTTAGCTTTCCTATTTGAAGTCAATTACCAATTCTGAAACAAATATAGCCATCTAGGCATTAAGGCAATAAGGCATATACCAAATACAATAGAACACATAAGAAAAAAATCTAAGACAAATATAACCATATAGCCACATACACAAATATTGCAAAGAAGTCAATTACCAAATCTGAGACAAAAGAGCAATAAATTAACTACAGGTTTGAAACAAAAACTCCAACAATATATTTCACCTATTATTGTTGAAAATTCTCTTTTTCTGCATATGTATAGAAGCAAGAAGCTACATGATTCGGGGCAAGGTAAAACATGAATCTTGAGCCATAAAAAAAAAACCAAATTTCTTTGAGGAAGATAACTTGGTGAACATGAATAAGACAACTTTAGTCTGCATCATAACAAATTAATATTGTACTGTTATTTCCTCCATCTCATCATAATAACGACGAGTAATAGGATACATAGTTTAACATACCTTTATAACTATTTGCCATATATCTAATCTTAAACACCATTAATAACCATAGATAAGACTCTTTTAATTTGAACCAACAAATTAAAAAATAAATAGTGCAAGATAATACATAAAGAGTTGATAAATAGAAACAATATAAATGGTCCTGACTCCACTTGATATGTTTCTAAAAACTAGATTATATCATATTTTACTCCAACATATAAAAACATTCTTAAGAATTATTTTAGAGCTCTAATGGTATATATAGTAGTTGTAGTAGCAAATAGTCATGTAATGATTGAAGGTTCTCAGTAAAACTGCATGAATATGATCAGTGACATTGTAATATACAGTTGCCTGCAAATGAAGTTGATACTAATTGGATCGTCATATGCTCTGTGTTTCTGTAGTGATAAAAGAAACAGAGGCGTTTTATTTAATTAATGATACTATCATTGTTATAAATGGGGATGTGAAACTGAAGAATATATATATACACTACTCTCACAGCAACTATATGTATAGCAATAAATTTTATATACTATTACATACTTACATATTTACATTGAAATGAATGTTTCTTTTTATAAACAGGAAATGAAAGGAAAACAGGAAATAAATAAATGCAGAATGTGTATTGTGTGAGTGTTTGTATGCATGAAAGAAAAGAGCGACCTTATGCCAAAGAAAATGTGTTTTAAACTTATCAAGAGTTTGATTGTAAAACTTACTGGTGGTGGGTACGTGTTGTCAATAGATTTCTTTATGAATTACTGTTGACGCTCATAAGTTAACAAGACATCTTGTAAAAAAATGGTGTGACTGTTGCAAAGTTGTTCCTTCGAGTTAACTAGTAGCACAATATCAACATCACAGCAAATCCAAGCATAACGCCTCCCCCACTAATCCTTGTGTATGTGTGTGACTGTTGCTCAATCAAACCAATTCAATTGGACCAACTACACTACTAAACCTGACATCAAAAAACAAAACTCAAACTAGTACACTACTAAACCAGAAAGAGAACAACTGAAAATAAATTCAATGAACAAGGGGAGTGAGATGAACCCTAGTCGATCATAATCAGATAGGGGGAAGGTGATATAGATCGTAAACTGTACAGAGAAAGAAGCGATGCTGGTCGAGAGAGAGATACATGTACAGAAGCTGAGGCAGAACGTTGGTCGAAGAGGAGATAATCAGCAGAGCGGTGGTCGCCTATGTCTGGAAGGGGGGATCGTCGGAGAGAAGCAGCAGCGCTCTGGTAGGAAGGGTGGTCGACGGAGAGAAATTATGGAGATCGTCGGTGTGGAGAGAGAAGCAGCGAAACGACAGAGAGGGGGGATGCAAATGAGCAGATGCGATAGGGTTTGGGGGGTGCGAGGCTTTCAATTCTTCCCCACATTTTGGGAGAAAACTTCTAAACAAACAATAGAATTTTTCTCCTTTTCTAGCAGTAATTCTTTGTTTTTTTAAAAAATAATGTGGTTTTCATTCAAGTATGTTTAAGCAATTTTTTTATTAAAAAAAAACAATTACAACTCTATCCATGATATGCAGATAAAAAAAGACGCATTTTGTCCTTGTGGTTTGATTTTTATCTGGATTCAGTCCATCAACCTTAATAAGGCCAAATTTCATCCCTAGTTTGCTAAATATGTCCACTTTTAGTCCCTCGTCCATTAAATTTAACAACACAACCGTTAAATTTGAAATAATGATATTTAAATAGAAGACGACATTGGTATATATGTGACCTATGTAAAAATGAAGACCACAGAGACTTCAAATGAACATGTAATGAAAGTTGAATGTTCAAAAATGGACAAAATATCAACTGGGCAGAGGCTGCCGTTGTCCCATTTAAACGTTATGGTCCTACAGACTCATTCAAATCGGTAAACTAGTTTATTACCCGCGTAATACGTGAATATTTTTAATATATATAAAATATAATAAATTAAAAGGTAATTAATTAAAACCCCAAACCATTTTTCGTTGCATAAAAAACTCCGAAATAATTAAAAACAATTAAATCAAGGTTTTATTAA
Source organism: Centrapalus pauciflorus (assembly GCA_020465985.1). Taxonomy (NCBI): domain Eukaryota; kingdom Viridiplantae; phylum Streptophyta; class Magnoliopsida; order Asterales; family Asteraceae; genus Centrapalus; species Centrapalus pauciflorus. The sequence goes on along the minus strand of JAANYP010002031.1, from coordinate 50,139 downwards.
TGGAAAACCAGTTAAAAACGGTTATTAATCATACGTAATTAATAATTGGTTTCAAGCGGTTACCCATTGATGAAACCTTGATTTACTGATTTTAAGTTAGTTCGGGGTTTTATATGTAACGGAAAATGCTTTGGGATTTTAGTATCAAAATACTGACAAGTTGGGGGTTTTTTGCGCAATTATACTTTTTAATTATTGTTATAATCATACCAAATTTCGATATAAAATTATTTTTTTAAACACTTTCAAAATATTTTTTTCCATTGTTATTTTATGATATTATTGTATTAATTATTATTTTAAGATAAAGTTATTATATTTTTGTTTCTTGTATGTCTTGTTACTAAATATTTTATTTATTAATAATTATTTGTATATTTAATTAATCATATATTAGAGACATTTTTGTGATTTTTTATATTTATACGTACAATAGTTTTGGGTTATGTCGATTCACTACTACAAAATGTCATAATGAAGCTAATGTAACACTTTTAATGTAACATTTAATATATTGTCTCATTAGACTAAAAAATGTTGCATTAGCAATGAAAAGTGTTGCATGTTTTGATAATAAGTGTTGCTTTAAAAATAATTTTGTTGTATGACCAACATTGTTATCTGAAATTTAAAGAGAATCTGTGTATTAAACGGGACAAGAACTGGTATGATTAAAATGTGTAAACCAAGGTTGTCAATATCGAGATCCTACCTAGGATCGTTTTTGTCTTTGAATTCGGGTAAAATGTAGGATCGTATCGATAAACGATCCTACGTACGTGCACTTTTACAATCATGAAAACGATCATATGGAAAATTAGTAAATTGTAGGATCAGATCGATGACCTATCCTAGTTATACACTTCTAGGAGACATAGAGTCTACAGTCTGCGTGACTATAAACAGCTTGTCTACCAAGACAAAGCCAGAACAAATATGAGTGATTCTTTCATGATACAGGATTTCACAATGATTATTTGGAAATCCTACCAGTGTTAATGTCACGCCAGTGCTAAACGTAGGTCACATGGACTTAGTCTATTGTAACATCCTAAGAATTTAAAATGATGTAATTGAGGTTAATTAGTATAAATTTTTGAATTTAATATAATTATGTTGGATTAGGTATTGGGATTAATTATAAGAGTTGGCTGTTTTATTCAGAATTTGATAATTTCAAATTTATTAAGTTAATATAATTATTATTAAGTGGTTGAAAGGATAAAATAAAGATTTAATCTTTATTTAATGAAAATTAAGAACATGGTTGCTATTTTATGGAATTTAGAAATTTTTAAATTTCGAAGTATACTTTATTTAGAATGATGATTATAAATTATAATGATGATTAAATAAAGATGGAAATCTTTATTTAAAGAAAGTTAGATAAGTTGAGGGATTAAATTGTCAAAAGTTGAAGTTGGTGAATTAAAAGACTTAAGCCTTTTATATTTGCACATTCATCTCTCTCTCTACTTTCTCTCTCAAAAGAAAGAAAACTCACGGTTCTTCCATTTCCAAATCAAGAATCAAAGAAAACATCGAATTGGAGGCTGAAAATTCGGATTCAAGTTGCATTGGAGAAGCTATAATCACTACAACGAACGATTCGAGGTAAAATTTACTCAAAATCTCGATATTTAAGGATTTAGAAATTGGTTTCTATGAAAATCGAATTTGAGATTGAGGATTCAAAAGTTGATGCATGTCTAATATTTTGATGGGATTGTATAAATCAAGTGTTATAGAAGATGTGTACAAAATTTTAGGTTCTAATTCAAGTTATAAATATGGTTTTTGGAGATTTACAGTAAGTGTTCTGCGTGTTTTTGCATTGTACCGAAACCACAAGTAGGGGGTACCAAAACCTTAAGGTTTCGGTATTAACCCCCCCTACCGAAACATATATACTGAAACTCTCATGATGCTGAAATTCCTGGACTACCAAAACCTTGTACATAATACCGAAACTCTGAAGGGTACCGAAACTATATATATGTACCGAAACCTTTTGAGGTTTCGGTATTGGTGACTTATACTGAAACCATGCTAGTGAAACTCTATATACCGAAACCCACGCATGTACTGAAACCATTGTATAGATACCGAAACTAATATGGTTTCGGTAATGTACCGAGACTCCCACACCACCTACTGGAACCTTTATGAATACAGAAACCCACAAGCATGTACCGAAACATTGCCATATAATCTTATTTGTGATTGCATGCATGAAAGCATGTATGCATGTGACTATGTAAGCAATGTATATATATATATATATATATATATATATATATATATATATATATATATATATATATATATATATATATATATATATATATATATATATATATAATTGTATTGGATTGGGTTTAATTGGAGAAAATAAAATAGAACCGATCGGACCTTATTTAGTTTAGATATATCAAGATAAAATTTTGGACATTTCGGCAATCCCAGAAATTTGAGATTAAAGAATAATTTTCGGATCACAATTTCGAAGGATTTACACAATAATTTGAGAAACTTGATGGGTCTTGTTAATAAATAAGTTGTTGAAGGGATAAAATGGGAATAATAGAACCATCAAGTAAGAGGGTTTAAATATGAGTTTCGGATGAAAGTTTTGAATGTTGTAACACTTGTAATTGTACAATTTGATGTACATTTGTTGAGAAACATGTTTATGATATGATTTTCTTATGGAAATGTAACAGGTCCCTTGTGGTGTTGTCTAACCCACAGTGGGGTACTTTTGAGTCCGGTTGAAATTTCGAAGAGAAATATGATAATTTGAAGTTAACTAACGCACCCACAGTGAGTACCTTTGATTTTAGCATGTCTGCATCTGTTTTATGTTTGCTTTGCCTGCTGAGGCATGTTGTTTCATTTTCGTTTGGCACTCTACTAACTAGTGTATATATTGATGCACATTCATACTTGTTGCATGTCCTTTCATTTGTTGTGCATCCTATTGATGGACCTGCGTGGTCGCATCTGTTTTCTGATGTTCCTGTGCTATATGACCAAGAGTTTGACACCTCTATGGTCAGGATAGACAGTAAGTCATCCCCGATGTAATGTCTGCCTCAGATGGTTGGTTTTCTTATGCCGAGTGTCAGCTCGAAGGGGCTGCGGGCTCAGGTTTGCGTACCTTGGGTACGTGTGGAGTATACAGTATGTGTTACCGCGGTTTCTCTGGGTGGCATCATAAAGATTTGTAGAATGTGTAAAATCATATGGTATTGACTAAGCATTCTCTTACCCCTCAGTTGTTACATTTTTACAGGAAAAGGGAAATCGGCAGCGGGACCATCTAGCTAGGACGTTTGTTGATGTATTTGAAGATTTCTACTGTCTAACTTGGTATTTGAATTTATGGAATTACTGTTGTAATAAATTTGGGGATGATGTAATACTTTTGATCTTGTAGACTTAGACGTGTAACCTATGTAGCACCGTAAGGAGTTGGTCACAAATTTGTATCACTTTATTTTGTATTTTATGCTTCCGCACTGAAACGTCCTCATGAATTAATGATATAATTGTAATCTCCAGGATCGACTAACAACCCAATGAGTATCATAATAATTCAAATTGAATACTTAAATTAGAATTAAACACATCCACACTAAAGCAATAGAATACATGTCTACAGTGATAAAAGTCTAACTATTACATCAACATAATTGTTTTAGAAGTAATGAATCCCAGCCCAAAGCTATTACATCATCATAATTGTTTTAATAGTAACAAATTCCCAGCCTCAAAGCTACATCGTCCATGTACCAATTAGCTTCTAAGGTCACCGAGATAAGAATTTGATTGCTTAAGATGAAGGTCCCGCTACACTCTTGCCTTTGCCTGAAAACAATGTGAGTCAACAGTAAGCTAAATGCTTAGTGAGATAACAGATTATGCATACAACAAATATTTCTTTACAAACAATGCTTAACCATGGGCAGTGTAAGCCCCATGTATGTGAAAACGGCAGTGTAAGCCTCAACGTATGTGTAAACCATGCAGTGCAAGCATGGGGTGGCAGTTCAATATGCTGATCGGGGATGTGCCGAACCTGATGGGATACGAGTGGGATGATCAGTCCCCGACAGTGGCCTGCTGTCAGCCCCAGTCCAGGTCGCATCAGAGTGTGAAGTAATGATCATGCAGTGCAAGCATGATGTAAATAGATGCACTTTCAAATGAACGCAAGCTACATGTGTGTTACATGTCAAGTACGAGTGTGCATCATAACAACAAATCATTCATGAGTGCCAAATGATGTATATGAACAATGTGAACATGCCATTGAATATATAAACATGAATGCAAAAACAATAAATGTTAGAATGACAATCTGTTACTCACAGTGATTGGTTTTGTGACTTGATCCTGAATCAATGTGTGTTTTGATAACACCACAATGATCTGTAAAGTAGGTGTAATAGTGAATTTGTGTCAGTAATTGCTTAAAAATTGTATTCTGTAATATTAAATGTAATTGGGTTCTGAATTCGGACCACATCCGAATTCGGATGGTCCGAATTGTGGTTGGTCCGAAATTGGTCCTTGGTCCGAATTTGGTATGATCCGAAAATGAGTGATCCGGATTTGGTAGTGTCCGAATTAGTCATGTGTCCGAAGTAGGCTAGTATCCGAAATATTGTATGTCCGAAGTGGGGAGAGGTCCGAAATGGGTTGGGGTCCGGATTGGGATGGACCCGAAATAGTAGTTGGTCCGAAACACTGTAGGTCCGAACTGGGTACGGATCCGAATTCGGATGGATCCGGACCGAGTTCATACTTGGTGAAATTTCCAATATTTACCAGAATTATGTTTTTGACCATTTTTTTGCATGTTTTTGTATATAAAATTGCAGATATGTACTTAAATAAACTATTCCAACTTAGAACCCAACACTTATGTACCAAAATATCCGATTTGTGTCCATTTTTCTTTAAACTTCGAAGAACACACACACTAAAACACACACTTAATTCCAAAATCACACTTAGACTTCGAATCTGATTCTGAATTTTTGTATACAACAACATACATGCTCGAATTCAGATAATCTATCATAATATATGACATGCATTAACATTTGCATCTTGAATCTTAGAAATCGGTTCACATAAAAACCAACTCAAAAACTTCAAAAATCCGTAATATAGGGAGATTGTTACCTTGATTTGATACTTGCAGTTGCTATAGTTCCTTAATTGCTACTTGTTTCCAAATTTTGCACTTGAAATCGTTGATTCTTGTGTGTTTCTTGGAGTAAAGCCGAGAGAGATGTAGAGAGAGAGAGAGTGAGAGACGGTTGAGAGAGTAGAGAGAGAAAGTGTTTTGGAAATTATGAACATTAATTCCCTTTTTTATTTGTCACTTTCACTTATTTGCACAATACACCCCTCAACTTAGTAATTTCTCATTTAACATATATTGTGATGAAAATTGGCTTAAATTGACATAATAAATCCACCAATACAATATTTAAATCCTTAAATGTTGCAAATTACATGTACTTAAAATTTGGGATGTTACAGCATGGGCTCCACCACGCCTATACTTCGTCCGCGAAGTCATGCTGCGCTAAACAAACTTGGGTACTTAGTCTTCATGTCTTCTTCCGATTCCCAAGTGTGATTAGCTCCCCGATGATGCTTCCACTTGACCAGCACCATCCTGATCTCTTTGTTCCGTAGCTTTTTGACTTTTGTCTCCAAAATGCACTCCGGTTCATCAACGAACCTTAGTCGTTCGTCAATCTTAATGTCCGAGTGATCAGTCCATGGTTCCCTCTCGGGCACCAGACTCTTTCTTAAGTATCCTACGTGGAAGACCGGGTGAACTCCTGATAACTCTTCCGGCAAGTCCAAGTGATAGGACTGATTCCCAATTCTTTCTAGTATCTTGAAGGGTCCTATGAATCGAGGTGATAACTTTCCTCGCTTTACGAATCTTGTAACACCTTTCATTGGGGAAACTTTTAAGTAGACCCAATTGTCCTTCTGAAACTCTATTGCTTTGTGTCGGCGATCGTGATAATTCTTTTGCCGATCTTGTGCCGTTTTCATGTACTGTCGAATGAGTTGGATCTTTTCGTTCGTTTCTTGTAGCAAAGCAGGACCAGCTATTGGAGTTTCTCCTGTTTCCCTCCAACAGGTTGGAGTCCTACATTTTCTTCCGTATAGAGACTCAAACGGTGCCATCTTGATAGTGGAATGGTAACTGTTATTGTAAGAGAATTCAACCAGTGGGAGGTGATCGTCCCAGTTACCACCCAAATCCATGACACATGCTCTGAGCATGTCTTCCAGAGTCAAGATTGTCCTTTCGCTCTGCCCGTCAGATTGTGGTCTATAGGCAGTACTCATTGCGATACGAGTACCAAGACCGTTTTGCAAAGCAGTCCAGAAATTAGAAGTGAATCTACTATCTCGGTCGGAGACAATAGACTTAGGCACACCATGCCTAATAACGATTTCGTTTACGTAAATCTGGGCAAGACGGTCCAGTGAATAGGTTTCTCGGATTGGAATGAAGTGAGCAGATTTGGTTAATCGGTCAACAATGACCCAAATGGCGTCATGTTGACGACGAGTCTTAGGTAGCTTGGTTACGAAATCCATAGTAATATGGTCCCACTTCCATTCTGGGATAGGAAGAGGTTGCATACTACCATAGGGCTGTTGATGTTCTGCTTTGACTAGACGACATGTTCTGCACCTTTCAACATACTGACCGACATCTCTTTTCAATCCTGGCCACCAGAAGTCGGCCTTCAGGTCGTTGTACATTTTTGTGCTGCCAGGATGAATTGAGAATTTAGATTGATGAGCCTCCTCGAGAATTACATCTCTCATGTTCCCGAACTTGGGAACCCACACTCTGCCATACACACCCTTTAGTCCACTTCCATCATCTTGCATTAATGGCAACTGAATCCTGACATTTTCGTCTTTTACATTCTCCTCCTTTAAGGCCTGCAACTGAGCAGCCCTTACATCGTCTATGATAGTGGACGTCAGTATTGTGGAAGTCAAGGCATAGCAGTATGCCTTGCAGTACGCTTTCCTGCTTAGGGCATCGGCCACTACGTTGGCCTTCCCTGGATGATAGAGAATCTCACAGTCGTAATCTTTTATCAGCTCCATTGACCTTCTTTGCCTCATATTCAAGTCCTTCTGACTGAATATGTACTTCAAACTCTTGTGGTCAGTGAAGAGCTGACATTTGGTCCCGTACAAATAGTGCCTCCAAAGTTTGAGAGCGAAAGTCACAGCAGTAAGCTCTAGATCATGAGTAGAGTAATCTTTGTCATGTGGTTTGAGTTGTCTAGAAGCATAAGCTATGACGTTTCCTCTTTGCATTAGAACAACACCTAAACCCGTGCCTGATGCATCTGTATAGACAACAAAGTCTTTGTTCCCTTTAGGAAGGGCTAACACCGGTGCTTCACTTAACAATTTCTTCAATTCGTCAAAGGCTACTTGCTGTTTTTCTTTCCAAAAGAAAGTAGCATTCTTGCGAGTAAGCTTTGTTAGCGGAACGGCGATCTTTGAGAAATCTTTGATGAATCGGCGGTAGTAACCAGCCAATCCCAGAAAACTCCAAATCTCTGAGGCGTTGCGGGGTGATTCCCAGTTCTGGATAGCTTCGATCTTTGCAGGATCAACATCAATCCCAGCACCAGATATCACGTGCCCCAAGAATTGGATCTGAATTGATTGTTTAAGAGGTACAAGTTAATAAAATAATTTATGATTGAGTATAAGGATCATGAAATTGTTTCAAACGTTGAGACGTACCTGCCTCAACCAGAATTCACACTTAGAGAATTTGGCATAAAGTCGCTCTTTGCGTAGCAACTCTAGCAATTCTCTCAGATGTGCAGCATGATCCTCTTCGGTCTTTGAATATATGAGAATGTCATCGATGAACACGATGACCGATTTGTCGAGCATTGGCCGGCAGACTCGATTCATGAGATCCATGAAAGCAGCCGGCGCATTTGTGAGACCAAACGGCATTACCAGAAACTCGTAGTGTCCGTAACGAGTTCTGAAAGCCGTCTTTGGAATGTCATCTGGGTGTACTTTGAGTTGGTGATAACCCGAACGAAGATCAATCTTCGAGAAGTAGCTTGCGCCTTGTAACTGGTCGAAGAGATCATCAATCCGGGGCAACGGGTATTTGTTTTTGATTGTGACTTTGTTGAGTTCTCGATAGTCGATGCACATTCGCAATGTGCCATCTTTCTTTTTGACGAACAGAACAGGAGCGCCCCAAGGAGATGAACTTGGGCGGATAAAACCTTTGTCAAGTAGCTCCTGTAACTGCTTCATCATTTCCTGCATTTCAGCAGGAGCTAAACGGTACGGAGCCTTTGCTATTGGAGCAGCTCCGGGAATGAGGTCAATGCGGAATTCCACTTGGCGATCAGGTGGCAATCCCGAGATATCTTCTGGAAAGACATCTGGAAATTCAGAAACAACGGGAACGGTAGAAGGAGATTGAACTTCAGCCTTTGCATCGACAGCGTAGGCTAAATAAGCTGAACAACCTTTAGCAACATGCTTTCGGGCTTTTGCAATTGATATAAGGCACAAGTCACCTTTGTGTCTGTCACCATATATGCAAATATCTCGGCCCTCGGGAGTGGTAATCTTGATCATTCTTTTCTTGCAAACGATTTGGGCCTCGTTATGAACTAACCAGTCCATGCCTACTATGATATCGAATTCCCCGAACTCCATAGGGATCAGATCTATATTGAATACTACGTCTTCTACCAATAATGTACAATTCCTATACACTTTGTCTGCTTTTACTAACATATTGCTAGCAGTCTCTATGTCAAGTACAAATTGCAGTTTGGAAGTTGGCATGTTAAGTTGACGAGCAAATGTAGTGGAGACAAACGAACGATTTGCTCCAGAGTCAAACAGTATACGTGCAGGAATTGAGTTAACATAGAACGTACCAGTGACCACCTCCGGGTCATCCTTTGCTTCTTCAGCTGTGATTTGGAACGCCCTTGTTGGAGCCCTTTGAGATTGATCCCTGCGAGCCGTGGAAGCTACAGAAGATCTTGCTGTTGATTGTGGAGCATTCTGATCTCGTGGGGGTTTCGGGCAGTCCCTTGAGAAATGGCCAAGTCTGTGGCAGTTGTAGCATGCATCATCTTTTCGTGGACAATGCTCCCAGTGATGGCCTTTCTGCCCACAGCAGAAACAATACATGTCCCGAGTCTTGCACTCCCCAGAGTGCGCTTTTCTGCATCGTCTGCAGTCTCTCATTTCTGAACTGGCCGAAAAGGCTCTTCCCTTCTTGGGTGATGATGACTGTTGATGGGATTGAGGAGAGAATCGGGAGGATCCAGACTCCCGCTGCCTTTTTGGCGGTGACGGTTGAGTCGGTGGTGCGGCGGCTGACCCGATTACGTATCCAGATAATAAGACAATCTGCTCCACATTCCGAGCGGCCTCGAGTAATCCAGCAAACGTTGTATACCGAACCCCACTCATGGTTCGGCGAATGTCATAATCTAGTCCGGCCTCAAACCGGGCTATTTTTCTCTCTTCCGTGTCAACTTGATGCGGTGCGAACAGACTTAATCGGGTGAACTCAACGGCATATTGTGTAACCGTTTTCGTTCCCTGAGTTAAGTTCAGGAATTTTGCCTCGAGACGTCGCTTCTCGTCGGCTGGACAGTACTGTTGAGAAAACACTTCCTTAAACTCGCTCCATGACATGTGTGACACTACCTCCATCGTCAACACATGTGTCATTGCGTCCCACCACATAACAGCGTCCCTTGCAAACATAGCGGTTGCAAAGCGGACCATGTCTTTATCAGCGCAGTCGCTGATTCTGAAAGTTCGTTCCGTGGTGGTGATCCATTCCAATGCTGTAACAGCATCACCGGTTCCGTCAAAAGTAACAGCCCCGTTACTTTTGAAATCCTTAAACCTACAGCCCCTTGATCTGTTGGAAGACCCAGTATCATCTTGCCTTTCTCCCTGGTCGTCCTGTTGTTGCCCCTTGTGCTTTCGCTTATCGGCCTTTCGTTTTGCCTCGGCCTCATCTCTGGCCCTTAATTGGTCAGCAAATGACTGAGCCTGCTCAGCCATTCGTTTGGATTGTAGCTCATTGTTTTGTTCCATGAGAGCTTGCATCATCTGGAACATTTGCTGAGGAGTCATATCGTCTCCTGACATGTTCTGAAATATAACAACTTATATTTAGAACATTTATTTGTAAGTCCTAAGTGTACAGTTACCCTTTGTGTTTCCCCGTGTGCATGTCAATCCTATCTTAGTTCAGATCATTACTTAGAAGTTCATTCTAATATCATAACCTAAGTTTGAGTCCAAGTCCTCGCGACACTTGAAACCTCAAACTAATGCTCTGATACCAAACTGAAACGTCCTCATGAATTAATGATATAATTGTAATCTCCAGGATCGACTAACAACCCAATGAGTATCATAATAATTCAAATTGAATACTTAAATTAGAATTAAGCACATCCACACTAAAGCAATAGAATACATGTCTACAGTGATAAAAGTCTAACTATTACATCAACATAATTGTTTTAGAAGTAATGAATCCCAGCCCAAAGCTATTACATCATCATAATTGTTTTAATAGTAACAAATTCCCAGCCTCAAAGCTACATCGTCCATGTACCAATTAGCTTCTAAGGTCACCGAGATAAGAATTTGATTGCTTAAGATGAAGGTCCCGCTACACTCTTGCCTTTGCCTGAAAACAATGTGAGTCAACAGTAAGCTAAATGCTTAGTGAGATAACAGATTATGCATACAACAAATATTTCTTTACAAACAATGCTTAACCATGGGCAGTGTAAGCCCCATGTATGTGAAAACGGCAGTGTAAGCCTCAACGTATGTGTAAACCATGCAGTGCAAGCATGGGGTGGCAGTTCAATATGCTGATCGGGGATGTGCCGAACCTGATGGGATACGAGTGGGATGATCAGTCCCCGACAGTGGCCTGCTGTCAGCCCCAGTCCAGGTCGCATCAGATTATGAAGTAATGATCATGCAGTGCAAGCATGATGTAAATAGATGCACTTTCAAATGAACGCAAGCTACATGTGTGTTACATGTCAAGTACGAGTGTGCATCATAACAACAAATCATTTCATGAGTGCCAAATGAAGTATATGAACAACGTGAACATGCCATTGAATGTATAAACATGAATGTAAAAACAATAAATGTTCGAATGATAATCTGCAACTCACAGTGATTGGTTTTGTGACTTGATCCTGAATCAATGTGTGTTTTGATAACACCACAATGATCTGTAAAGTAGGTGTAATAGTGATGTAATGTCAGTAATTGCTTAAAAATTGTATTCTGTAATATTAAATGTAATTGGGTTCTGAATTCGGACCACATCCGAATTCGGATGGTCCGACTTGTGGTTGGTCCGAAATTGGTCCTTGGTCCGAATTTGGTATGATCCGAAAATGAGTGATCCGGATTTGGTAGTGTCCGAATTAGTCATGTGTCCGAAGTAGGCTAGTATCCGAAATATTGTATGTCCGAAGTGGGGAGAGGTCCGAAATGGGTTGGGGTCCGGATTGGGATGGACCCGAAATAGTAGTTGGTCCGAAACACTGTAGGTCCGAACTGGGTACGGATCCGAATTCGGATGGATCCGGACCGAGTTCATACTTGGTGAAATTTCCAATATTTACCAGAATTATGTTTTTGACCATTTTTTTGCATGTTTTTGTATATAAAATTGCAGATATGTACTTAAATAAACTATTCCAACTTAGAACCCAACACTTATGTACCAAAATATCCGATTTGTGTCCATTTTTCTTTAAACTTCGAAGAACACACACACTAAAACACACACTTAATTCCAAAATCACACTTAGACTTCGAATCTGATTCTGAATTTTTGTATACAACAACATACATGCTCGAATTCAGATAATCTATCATAATATATGACATGCATTAACATTTGCATCTTGAATCTTAGAAATCGGTTCACATAAAAACCAACTCAAAAACTTCAAAAATCCGTAATATAGGGAGATTGTTACCTTGATTTGATACTTGCAGTTGCTATAGTTCCTTAATTGCTCCTTGTTTCCAAATTTTGCACTTGAAATCGTTGATTCTTGTGTGTTTCTTGGAGTAAAGCCGAGAGAGATGTAGAGAGAGAGAGTGAGAGATGGTTGAGAGAGTAGAGAGAGAAAGTGTTTTGGAAATTATGAACATTAATTCCCTTTTTTATTTGTCACTTTCACTTATTTGCACAATACACCCCTCAACTTAGTAATTTCTCATTTAACATATATTGTGATGAAAATTGGCTTAAATTGACATAATAAATCCACCAATACAATATTTAAATCCTTAAATGTTGCAAATTACATGTACTTAAAATTTGGGATGTTACACGCACTGTAATTTAAGCTATCAGATCATTATGAAATTATGTGTTGGTGATTAATCCTGGGCGTATTGTAATGGTGGTTAATGTGGCAAGGGTGTCACACGAGATGGTATCAGAGCAGTAGTTTGAGATTCAAGTGTCCGTGAGGTCTTAGTCTCAAACATTAAGTGATGATATGTAATGATTGTAAGTAATGATCTGAACTAAGATAAGTTACGATCTAGTAATCATTGGAGAATGACTTTCATACGGGACAAATAAGTGGTGTCTTTAAATTAATGACATGTTACTAAACAAGTTATATGTTTTATATTTCAGAACATGTCTGGAGGAGGAATGACACCACGAGAAACGAGGGAAATGATGCTATCAATGATGGCAGAACAAAACAGAATGATTCAAGATCTGTTTCGGGCTCGAGATGAGGCCAAAGCTAAAAGAAAAGAAGACAAGAGAAGAGAAAAGAAGGAACATGAAAGGAATTATGTTGTGGATGACATAAACCTTAGGAATAAAGTGAAACATAAAGACAATGGCAAGGAAAAGATTGATTATGAAACCGGAATTTATGAGAATTACATGAAATATGTAATTAGATCATTCAAGGACTGGCAACCACCAACATTCTCTGGATCTCTGAGAATTGAGGAATCAGAAATATGGATTACAATTATGGAACAGATCTTTACGGAGATGAATTGTAAGGACGAGTACAAGGTATGTTTGGCTAAGGATCAATTGATTGGATAAGCCAAGAAATGGTGGAACTGTTGGGAAAAAGAATTGGGATCAGAATTGATTACTTCCTTTAGTTGGGAACAATTCAAGTTGTTGTTTAGTAAGCAATATGTTGAGCCTAATGTCGTACCTCATGTTGATCATGAAGAAAGAGCTATCGGAAAGATTGCAAATTCTGGAGGTGGTAAATTAAATGGACCATATTTGATGTCAAGAACAAATAAACGTGATTGATGTAGAAGATGTCGACATTGTAATCAATTTGGACATAAGGCTGACAAATGTCCAAGGAAGGCTAATGCTTGTTATAATTGTGGAAAAGTGGGTCATTTTAGCAAAAGTTGCAAATTTCGAACAAAGAAATAACATGTACTAATATTAGATGATGAAACTATGAATGAAAGGTTCAACAAAGGAGATGAGATCTTTGAGACTATTGTTATAACTTTTGTACCATAAATTACGGAATTAGAAGAGTACTTTAAGATTCTATATGTAATATTTCATTGAAGTTTTATGATTCTGAAGTTAACCTGAACTTGAGTGATATGAAGTTTTATTACTAATAGAAGTATAATTATGTTCGTGAATGAGAATACTCGAGTATATAAGTAGGCATTAGATGAATAGCCAAGATGGTTGAAGCTTTGAATTGGATAAGATACTATAGATATCATGGAATTTATGAACGAGTTTTGAAGTCGTAATAAAGTTTAAGTTTGACCATAATGGGTTAAAGAATTGGAAATTAATCGTATTAGTATCATATAAGATATGTTTGAAGGATTGATAACAACTTGTAAAGGTTATCATAAAATGAATAGCATCATTTTTTATTAAGGGAAAACGGTAAGGTACACTGTGTTGATATTTTGACTTAAAAAGTCTATGGTCAAGAACAACAGGATACGAACTGTTCATGAGAATTTTGATGTAGTTGGAATCAAAGAGACTGACTCAATGTTGGTATATATATGAATATTATATGAGGAAAATAAACCTAGAAATTATAGAGAAATCCTACGAGGGTATGATAATATATGGAAAATACATGTTAATTTTAAAAGAAAAATTGAACTATGTAATGCGAAGTGTAAAGTAAGAAATGTATGTGAAGTATAATTTATCGGAAGGGGGATATAATACTTAATGAAATGGAGATTTGATCAAACATAAAAAGTTTAAAAGACTTTGGACACTAACGAATTATGCTTATAAAGCAAAGAAAAGTCTAATACTACGATCCAGAATCTAAGGAAGATTCGGAGGTGGTCATGAATTTTGTTTGATTCCGGTGCCGACTAATTATTTGTATCTACTGCTTTTGCTCAACAAGTGTTGATGCCTTGGTCTAAGTTGTCTATTGATGATTGCTAGGTCCCGAAAGCTGATTGCTTAGGGCTGTGAGTCTTGTATGATATATGCTATTGATGCCAAGACTAAAGGGAAAACTGTGGCCGGTGCGCCTGTTGTCCCAAATTTTTCCATATGTGTTTCTAGAAGACTTGTCTGGTGTGCCACCTGAAAGACAAGTGAAATTCTGTGTTGACTTGATCCCTGGAGCTTCTACAGTAGCTTGTTATACGTACCATCTTGCACTTACCGATATCTAAGAGATGATGAAGCAACTTTAGGAGTTGTCAGACAAGGGCTTCGTTCGATTGAGTTCTTTGTCATGAGGAGCCCGATATTGTTTATGAAACAAAAGATGTCACAATGAGAATGTGCATAGATTAAAGTGATTTGAACAAATTGACTATGGCGAAAAAGTATCCGCTGCAGGGAATGGATGATTATTCGATTAGCTGCATGAGAGTTAATTATTTTTCTAAGATTGATCCACGAATGGGATATGATTAGTTGAGGTCCGAAGAAGGAATGTACTGAAAATGGCTTTCAGGGATAGTTATAAGCATTACGAGTCTCTGGTTACGACATTTTGATTAAATAACACCCCAGCTGTTATATGGATATTATGAATAGGGATTTGTAGACCGATGTTGGATCAATCGGTAATTGTAGTCATTGAAAATATTCTAGAGTACTTTAAGTTTAAAGAAAAGCAAGATACACACCTGAGAAAGTTGTTGGAGCGATTGAGAATTGAAATTCGTCTCCCAGTACTACAGAAATAAGAAGTTTGCTAAGATTGGAAAACTGTAGACATGCTGATTTATTGCGTATACTTTATACCAACTCAAGGAAAGTTATTGCTGGAAAGACTTGCACAGATTTGGGTGAGTAAGGTTATTACTCTTTATGGTATTCTAGAATCGATCATGCCTGATTAGAAGAGTCGTTTCATTTTCAACTTTTGGTTTGCTTTACAAGTGGGATTAGGCACAAATATGGCCACGAGTACAGCTTACCGACAAATGATAGATGATAAGAATGAATAGACTATGTCCATATTGGAATATATGATGAGATCATGTATCATGGATTTAAGTATTAACTGAAAAGATCAATTGCTTTGATGGAAATATAAAACCCCTACACGTTGAAAAGAAATTGAGGGAACTCTGGTGGATGAGCTTGTGTTATCACAGAAGTGTTATTATGATAGGAGATATAAACCGAACAATTTTGAGATAAACGATTGGATATATTGGAAAGCATCACCGATGAGGGGTGTTACTTGTTTTGTATAAGAGACAAGCTGGCATTAAGGTGTATTGGCTCATTTAGAATAACAGAAAAGTTGGGAATCAGTTGTGTCATTTGGAATTTCAAAGGAAATATTGAAATAAGATTTGGTGATTCATGTGGGAAATTTTAGGAAGTCCTTCAAAACTGGAAATGAAGGTTGGGATGATTATACTGATTTTGAAATTTATGAGAGGTTAGTATATGTTGAGAAACAGGTATGTGTTTTGAATACTAACATCAAAAAGTTAAGGATTAAAGAGATTAAACTAGTGTTGATTCGTTGGAAGCATCAAAAAGGAGTAAACCACACTTGGGAGATAAAAGCCGATATGTTGAAAAAGTAAATGAATCTGTTCGAATACAAGTAACTTCGAGGACGAAGTTTGAGCGTGGTGGAGCCCATGCTGTAACATCCTAAGAATTTAAAATGATGTAATTGAGGTTAATTAGTATAAATTTTTGAATTTAATATAATTATGTTGGATTAGGTATTGGGATTAATTATAAGAGTTGGTTGTTTTATTCAGAATTTGATAATTTCCAATTTATTAAGTTAATATAATTATTATTAAGTGGTTGAAAGGATAAAATAAAGATTTAATCTTTATTTAATGGAAATTAAGAACATGGTTTCTATTTTATGGAATTTAGAAATTTTTAAATTTCGAAGTATACTTTATTTAGAATGATGATTATAAATTATAATGATGATTAAATAAAGATGGAAATCTCTTTTTAAAGAAAGTTAGATAAGTTGAGGGATTAAATTGTCAAAAGTTGAAGTTGGTGAATTAAAAGACTTAAGGCTTTCATATTTGCACATTCATCTCTGTCTCTCTACTTTCTCTCTCAAAAGAAAGAAAACTCACGGTTCTTCCATTTCCAAATCAAGAATCAAAGAAAACATCGAATTGGAGGCTGAAAATTCGGATTCAAGTTGCATTGGAGAAGCTATAATCACTACAACGAACGATTCGAGGTAAAATTTACTCAAAATCTCGATATTTAAGGATTTAGAAATTGGTTTCTATGAAAATCGAATTTGAGATTGAGGATTCAAAAGTTGATGCATGTCTAATATTTTGATGGGATTGTATAAATCAAGTGTTATAGAAGATGTGTACAAAATTTTAGGTTCTAATTCAAGTTATAAATATGGTTTTTGGAGATTTACAGTAAGTGTTCTGCGTGTTTTTGCATTGTACCGAAACCACAAGTAGGGGGTACCAAAACCTTAAGGTTTCGGTATTAACCCCCCCTACCGAAACATATATACTGAAACTCTCATGATGCTGAAATTCCTGGACTACCAAAACCTTGTACATAATACCGAAACTCTGAAGGGTACCGAAACTATATATATGTACCGAAACCTTTTGAGGTTTCGGTATTGCTGACTTATACTGAAACCATGCTAGTGAAACTCTATATACCGAAACCCACGCATGTACTGAAACCATTGTATAGATACCGAAACTAATATGGTTTCGGTAATGTACCGAGACTCCCACACCACCTACTGGAACCTTTATGAATACAGAAACCCACAAGCATGTACCGAAACATTGCCATATTATCTTCTTTGTGATTGCATGCATAAAAGCATGTATGCATGTGACTATGTAAGCAATGTGTGTGTGTGTGTGTGTGTGTGTGTGTATATATATATATATATATATATATATATATATATATAATTGTATTGGATTGGGTTTAATTGGAGAAAATAAAATAGAACCGATCGGACCTTCTTTAGTTTAGATATATTAAGATAAAATTTTGGACATTTCGGCAATCCCAGAAATTTGAGATTAAATAATAATTTTCGGATCACAATTTCGAAGGATTTACACAATAATTTGAGAAACTTGATGGATCTTGTTAATAAATAAGTTGTTGAAGGGATAAAATGGGAATAATGGAACCATCAAGTAAGAGGGTTTAAATATGAGTTTCGGATGAATGTTCCGAATGTTGTAACACTTGTAATTGTACAATTTGATGTACAATTGTTGAGAAACATGTTTATGATATGATTTTCTTATGGAAATGTAACAGGTCCCTTGTGGTGTTGTCTAACCCACAGTGGGGTACTTTTGAGTCCGGTTGAAATTTCGAAGAGAAATATGATAATTTGAAGTAGACTAACGCACCCACAGTGAGTACCTTTGATTTTAGCATGTCTGCATCTGTTTTATGTTTGCTTTGCCTGCTGAGGCATGTTGTTTCATTTTCGTTTGGCACTCTACTAACTAGCGTATATATTGATGCACATTCATACTTGTTGCATGTCCTTTCATTTGTTGTGCATCCTATTGATGGACCTGCGTGGTCGCATCTGTATTCTGATGTTCCTGTGCTATATGACCAAGAGTTTGACACCTCTATGGTCAGGATAGACAGTAAGTCATCCCCGATGTAATGTCTGCCTCAGATGGTTGGTTTTCTTATGCCGAGTGTCAGCTCGAAGGGGCTGCGGGCTCAGGTTTGCGTACCTTGGGTACGTGTGGAGTATACGGTATGTGTTACCGCGGTTACTCTGGGTGGCATCATAAAGATTTGTAGAATGTGTAAAATCATATGGTATTCACTAAGCATTCGCTTACCCCTCAGTTGTTACATTTTTACAGGAAAAGGGAAATCGGCAGCGGGACCATCTAGCTAGGACGTTTGTTGATGTATTTGAAGATTTCTACTGTCTAACTTGGTATTTGAATTTATGGAATTACTGTTGTAATAAATTTGGGGATGATGTAATACTTTTGATCTTGTAGACTTAGACGTGTAACCTATGTAGCACCGTAGGGAGTTGGTCACAAATTTGTATTACTTTATTTTGTATTTTATGCTTCCGCACTGTAATTTAAGCTATCACTTCTATTGTGCAAACAGAACTCCTTTGTGGATCTGGATTGTTACTTTCAAATGAATTTGTTTCATTTTCTTATATTCAGGTTGGAAAGCCTTGAACTTCATTGTAATATCCTTTTGGTCCTGAATATTTTGTAATGAGGGAGAGATTGGTGTTTTTGAAGGCAAGAGAAAGTTTTATGATGTAAATGTTTATTTTATGTTATTGAGGGGGAGAGATACTGATTGAGTTTGTAACATGAGAAAGATAAGCAATTCTGTGTCTGTAATGTTCTTCAATGTAATATTTTCTTTCTGAGTCTATAATCATCTGCTTCGACAAAGAAAGAACATTTGAAGACACATTGAGGTTATTCATTTGAAGGGGGAAGCTGATGTGATTACATGATGATCATAATTCTCATGATCATCATGAGGGGGAGAATGTTCTGAAAAGAGTTGCAATATTTTGAAAGACCTACTAAACGCAAGGGGAGAGCCGCCGTTCTGAATGATTTAAGGAGAGAGTCATCTGAAGAAGATCAATGACGTACTTCAAAGTTCAAAGACTTCAGAAAGATACAAGGCTTGATTCCAAGAAGGGGGAGATTGTTAGAAATTTTATTTCTTGTAATTCAAGCTTGTGTATTTGCACTTAATTGTAAATATGTAATTATACACTAAAGGGGAGATTGTTAACCTTAAAATAGTGTATAATTAAATATAATAAAAGTCTAAGTTTACTTTGCAAATAGTAAAAGTTTACTTTGGGGGGAATATTAATTTCCTAGTCTTTGAGGGGAGTGTTTGGACAAACTCCCAAACTAAGCTTAGATATAAATAATATTTTTCTCTTAGGGTTTTAGGAGAAGTCGAAAAGGGAGCCTCCACCCTTAGTGTGTGTTTTTTAGTGTCAAATTCCTAGAGATTGAGAGCACAATTTCGCTCTTGTAATCTTCATATTCTTAATACAAATCGTTTGATTTTATGTATTGGAGTGCAAAATAATAAGGAACCTATTATCACTGCAATCAACAAATCAAGGTAAAAATTGCTCAATATTACGAATTTGTGAACTTTTGTGTTCGATTTTGTGATGAACCGAATCAAAGATTTCGGCTATGGATGTCATTGCGTATTATAAATTCTTATGGATATGTTTAAATCGAGTGTTAGTGATGTTGTATACCAAATTTCAGCTTCAGATTCCACTTCTAAGTATGATTTTGGAAATTAAGTGTGTGTTTTAGTATGTGTTCAGCTTCAGATTCCTCTTCGGGTCATCCGAATTTCGGACCTTTTTACATCTCAGATCCATCCGAACTCGGATCACATACAAATTTCGGATGAGGTCACAAACATAAATTACTAAGGATGGACCTCAGACCATCCGAATTTTGGGTCATTTTACATAACTATTCAGAACCAAGTTTTAAGCAGATATTAACACTGGTTCACTATTACATTGATATAACAGGATCTTTGTGGTGTTGTTTAACACACACTGATTCAGAGGCAAATAACACTATACAAACCAGTGTGAGTAATAGATTATTACTCGAACATTTATTGTCTTTGCAATCACTCATTTACTTTTCAATGGCATGTTCATGTTGTTCAATATACATCAATTGGCACTCACATATGATTCACTGTTATGATGCACACTCGTACTTGACATGTGACAAACATGTAGCGAGCGTTCAATTGAAAGTGCATTTATCTATTCATGCTTGCACTTCATGATTATTACTTCACAATCTGATGCGACCTAGACTGGGGCTGACAGCAGGCCACTGTCGGGGACTGATCATCCCATTCACTTTCCTGGTCAGCTTCGGCACATCCCCGATCAACAATCTGGAACTGCCAAACCCCATGCTTGCATTGCATGGTTTTCACTACTATGAGGCTTACACTGCCTGTTTTCACACTAGTTTCTAAAGAAATATCTGTTGAATATATAATCTGTTATCTCACTAAGCATTTGCTTACCCGTTGACTTTCAATATTTTCTAGCAAAGGCAAAGGTGTAGTTGGACCTTCTACCTAAGCATATCATTTCATATCTCGGTGACCTTAGAAGCTATTTGGTACATGGACGATGTAGCTTTGGGGCTGAGATTCTACGTTTTCAAAACAATTTATGATGTTGTAATGGTTAGACTATTTCACTGTAATCATATACATTTCTTGCTTTAGTGTGGAACTACTTAAATATGTGTTAAGTTATCAATTTTAAATTGCATGATGATTATTGGGTTCTGTGTTGATCCTGGTGTTATCAATTATATCATTAATACATGAGGATGTCTCAGTTTGGTATCAGAGCATTAGTTTGAGGTTTCAAGTGTCCGCGAGGACTTGGACTCAAACGTAGGTTACGATATTAAAACGAACTCCTAGGAAATGATCCTAACTAAGATAGGATTGACATGCACATGGGGACAAATTAACGATTTAAATATTCATAATATTATTTGTCATATATCAGAACATGTCAGGAGACGATATGACTCCTCAGCAGATGTTCCAGATGATGCAAACTCTCATGGAATAGAATAATGAATTACAAGCCAAAAGAATGGCTGAGAAGGCTCAGTCATTTGTTGATCAATTAAGGGCCAGAGATGAGGCCGAAGCAAAACAAAAGGCTGACAAAAGAAAGAACAAAGAACAACAGCAACAAGGAGAGCAAGTGGAAAGGCAAGAAGACACTAGTTCTTCTAATAAAGCAAAGGAGTGTAGGTTTAAGGACTTCAAAAGTAATGAAGCTGTTACTTTTGATGAAACTAGAGATGCCATGGCGGCGCTGGAGTGGATCACCACCACCGAAAGAACTTTTAGAATCCACGACTGCGCTGAAAAGGACATGGTCCGGTTTGCCTCGACGATGTTTGCAAGGGACGCAGTCATGTGGTGGGATGCCATGATTCATGTCATGACGATGGAGGTAGTGTCACACATGTCGTGGAACGAGTTGAAGGAAGTATTCTCCCAACAGTACTGTCCTGCCGACGAAAAGTGTCGTCTGGAGGAAAATTTTTTAAGTCTAACTCAGGGAACAAAAACAGTTACACAATACGCTGTCGAGTTCACCCAATTAAATTTGTTCGCACCCCATCAAGTCGATAAGGAAGAAAGAAAGATATCCCGGTTTGAGGCCGATTTAGATTATGAAATTCACCGAACCATGAGTGAGGATCGGTACACAACTTTTACTGGTTTGTTGGAGGCTGCTCGGAATGTGGATCAGATTTTGTTGCTCTCCGGGTAGGTCATGGGGTCAACTGCTACAGGTGCGACTCAACCAACGCCGCCAAAAAGGCAACGGGAGTCTAGATTATCCCGATCTTCTCTACAATCAAATCAACCATCTTCTTCGCCTAAGAAAGGAAAGGCCTTTTCGGCCAATACAGAAATGAGAGACTGCAGGAGGTGTAGGAAAGCGCACTCTGGGGAGTGCAAAACTCAAGACATGTACTAATTCTGCTGTGGGCAGAAAGGCCATCACTGGGAGCATTGTCCCCGAAAGGTCAATGCGTGCTACAACTGCCATAGACTTGGCCACTTTGCCAAGGACTGACCAAGACCCCCAAGAGATCAGATTGCTCAGCAATCAACAACAAGATCTTCTGGAGCTTCCACTGCTCGGAGGGATCAATCTCAGAGGGCTCCAACAAGGGCCTTTCAAATCACAACTGAGGAAGCAAAAGATGTCCCGGAGGTGGTCACTGGTACGTTCATCGTAAATTCTATTCCTGCATGTATTCTGTTTGATTTCGGAGCCAATTGTTCGTTTGTCTCCACTTCAATTGCTCGTCAACTTAATATGCCTACTTCAAAATTGCAATTTGTGCTTGATATTGAGACTGCTAGCAATATGTTAGTTAAGGCAGGCAAAGTATATAGGAATTGCACTTTACTGTTAGAAGATGTAGTATTCAACATAGGCTTAATTCCCATGGAGTTCGGGGAATCTGATGTTATAGAGTGTATGGACTGGCTTGTCCATAACGAGGGTCAAATTGTATGCAAAAAGAGAATGAACAAGATGAGCACTCCTGAGGGTCGAGACATTTGTATTTACGGTGACAGAAATAAAGGCGACCTATGCCTTACTTCAATCGCAAAAGCCCGAAAGCGCGTTGTCAAGGGTTGTTCTGCTTATTTAGCCTATGCTGTTAATGCAAAGGCTGAAGTTCAATCTCTCTCTACCGTTCCAGTAGTCTCTGAATTTCCAGATTTCTTTCCAGAAGATATCTCGGGATTGCCACCTGATCTTCAAGGGAAATTCTGCATCGATCTCAATCCTGGAGCTGCTCCAATAGCAAAGGCTCCCTATCGTTTAGCCCCTGCGGAGATGCAGGAGATGATGAAACAATTACTGGAGTTACTTGACAAAGGCTTTATCTGCCCAAGTTCTTCTCCATGGGGCGCTCCTGTACTGTTTGTAAAGAAGAAGGATTGCCCTGAATTGATGATCTCTTCGACTAGTTACAAGACGCAAGTTACTTCTCGAAGATTGATCTTCGATCGGGATATCATCAGCTAAAAGTCCACCCAGACGATATTCCAAAAACGGCTTTCAGAATTCATTACGGACACTACGAGTTTCTAGTGATGCCGTTTGGTCTTACGAATGCGCCGACTGCTTTCATGGATCTCATGAATATAGTCTGCCAGCCAATGCTCGACAAAACTGTCATCATTTTCATCGATGACATTCTTATCTATTCGAAGACCAAAGAGGATCATGCAACGCATCTGAGGGAATTACTAGAGTTGCTGCGCAAAGAGCGACTTTATACCAAATTCTCAAAATGTGAATTCTGGTTGAGACAGGTACGTCACAAACATTCCAAAAAATTTCATGATCCCTATACTCACCTGTAAGCTCTTTGTTAACTTGTTCCTTCTCAACATTCAAATTCAGATCCAATTCTTGGGGCACGTGATATCTGGTGCTGGTATTGCTATTGATACTGCAAAGATCGAGGCTATCCAGAACTGGGAATCACCTCGTAACGCCTCTAAAATTCGTAGCTTCTTGGGATTAGCTGGTTATTACCGCTGATTCATCAAACACTTTTCCAAGATAGTCGTTCCACTTACCAAGCTCACTCGCAATGAAAGTTTCATCTGGGAAGTTGAACAACAATCAGCTTTTGATAACTTGAAGAAGTTACTAAGTGAAGCACCGGCTTTGGCCCTACCTGAAGGGAACGAGGACTTTGTAGTCCACACAGACGCGTCAGGCATGGGTTTGGGAGCAGTGCTGATGCAAAGAGGAAATGTCATAGCATGCGCTTCTAGACAGCTCAAACCACACGAGAAAGCCTACTCTACTCATGACCTAGAGCTAACTGCTGTGACTTTCGCTCTCAAACTTTGGAGGCACAACTTGTATGGAACCAAGTGTTAGCTCTATACCAACCACAAAAGTTTGAAGTATATATTTAGTCAGAAGGACTTGAATATGAGGCAGAGAAGGTCTATGGAGCTGATCAAAGACTACGATTGTGAAATTCTCTACCATCCCGGAAAGGCAAATGTAGTTGCAGATGCCTTGAGTAGGAAAGCTTACTATAAGACGTAATGCTATGCCTTGACTTCTACTATGCTGACGTCAACAATCATTGATGATGTAAAGGCTGCTCAATTACAGGCCTTAAAGGAAGAAAATATCAAGAACGAAGACATCCGGATTCAATTACCAACAATGCAAGATGATGGAACCGGGCTCAAAGGTGTATATGGCAAAGTATGGGTTCCTAAGTTGGGAATATGCGATATGTAATTCTTGGAGAAGCTCAACAATCCAAATTCTCAATTTATCTTGGTAGCACAAAAATGTACAATGACTTAAAAGCCGATTTCTAGTGGCGGGGATTGAAAAGAGACGTTGGACAATTTAGGGAGAAGTGCCGAACTTGTCAGCTAGTCAAAGCTGAACATCAACAACCCTATGGTAGTATACACACCTCTTCCTATCCTAGAATGGAAGTGGGACCATATTACTATGGATTTCATAACTAAGCTACCCAAAACTCATCGTCAACATGATTCCATTTGGGTCATCGTTAACCGTTAACCAAATCTGCTCAATTCATACCCATCAGAGAAACCTATTCTCTGGATTCTCTGGCTCAGATCTACCTGAACGAAATCGTTACAAGACATGGGGTGCCCAAGTCTATTGTCTCTGATTGAGATAGTAGGTTCGGTTCTAACTTCTGGGCTGCTTTACAAGATGGTCTAGGTACTCGTATCGCCATGAGTACTTCATATAGACCCCAGTCTGACGGGCAGAGCGAAAAGACGATTTTGACACTAGAAGATATGCTGAGAGCCTGTGTCATGGATTTGGGTGGTAACTGGGATGGTCACCTTCCACTAGGTTAATTTTCCTACAGCAATAGTTACCATTCAACCATCAAAATGTCACCATTCGAATTTTTATATGGAAGGAAGTTTAGGACTCCAACTTGTTGGAGGGAAATAGGAGAAACTCCTATCGCTGGGCCAACTCTACTTCAACAAACAAATGAAAAGAACTAGCTCATTCGCCAATACATGAAAATGGCTCAAGATAGACAAAAGAACTATCAAGATCGCCGTCAGAAAGCAATTGAGTTTCAAAAAGATGATTGGGTGTACTTATGAAACACCCGTCTCAACTTAATATAATAAAAATGGGGTTGCAGTAAATTAATTATAATTAACATAATTTTTAAAGAAAATCGGGCATGACCCGTTCGCACGAGGTCAATATCCCTGTTTA
The DNA here is from genome assembly GCA_020465985.1 of Centrapalus pauciflorus. Classification (NCBI taxonomy): domain Eukaryota; kingdom Viridiplantae; phylum Streptophyta; class Magnoliopsida; order Asterales; family Asteraceae; genus Centrapalus; species Centrapalus pauciflorus. The sequence continues at coordinate 24,655 of JAANYP010002031.1, read as the reverse complement.
GTTATAAACCATGATTTGGAATGTAAAGTAATTTACAAGATAATTCTGAATAGTTACAACAACTATCATCCATCAAAGACATTAGGTGTCTATATATACACATCTAAGTGTGTTGGTAGACATACTACCCGAAAATATCACAATATTATATTAACTTTTACCGAATGTCAAGACTTCAATTGCGGTCCGTTAAACTCTAGGACCAGGGTCAGCAATCACCTTGCCTTTACTAATCCACCTGAGGTATATAAAAGTGAGGGGTTAGCAAATAAAATTTGCTAAGTGAGTTACTAGATCGATATGGAGTGCAAAACATACAACATGTATAAATGATAAAATGGTTATGAAATGACAAGTGCAATATCTTTTAATAAAAATGGTATAGGCATAGCCCATTAATTTGCATAGGTTGCGGTGCATGACTCGCTACCCGCCGTTGCCAACAGCTGTGAATCCATGTCCAGCTGCGCAACTCCAACCGGCTTCCATGTCCGGCCACCTACCCACGAGCTCATGTGGTGTAGGAATTTATACGCACAAACACAAAGTAAGGCGCTAATAATAATAATGATAATCTGGATATCCAGTGAGGCCAATGATTAATGAGCATAGCTCACAATGGGTAATCAAGTGTAATCATGTGAAACATGAAATGAACGATATTCAAGCACATTAAGGTCAATATATGTAATGAAAGGTATCAAATGAGGTATGCTGGCCATAGGCCATGATTAGATAACAAACTGCCAACTAGGACAGTATAATAAAACCAGTGCAATGCATCATATAAGAGGATGATGCCAAATAGATATGCACAATGTCATAAATAAAAGTAAACATGTAATTATGTATGCAACACACACATCAATGCTAGAACTCACAGTTAATAGGCTATAATAGCCTTTAAGGCTCAAAACCGCCTCTAATCCATTCAATGCCCCGAACCGATAACCGGCAATTCTTTTAGCTCCAAACCTATCAAATAATGATATTCATTAGCTTATAATAGTGTATCATAAGGTTTGGAAATTATTTGGAGCATTTAAGTGTTTAAACGTTTTCGGTTTCAGTTTAAGTGTCCGAATTTATCGACACTGATACGAGTTATTGAGTTTTATAAACTTTTGGTAGTTATTTGATAATAATTTATGTGTTATATAATTATAGAATGATCCCATGATGTTATAGTATCATTATGGGACTCAAAACAAGTGTTTTGGGTGAACAGGATTCGACTCGTACTACTTTCGTATTTTGACTATAACTTTTTCATACGAACTCGGATTTAGGTGATTCAAGAGCCCAGACGAAGAGGACACATAGGGCTAAAACTTTTATCTTTTGAAAAATGGCCCAACTGATGGTGAACTCGACGAGTATATGGGGAACTCGGCGAGTTCCCTTACTCTGCAGTCCAAATCATCTTATTTTGACGTCCTGCTTGCATTCCTGCATTCCAAACTCGTTTTAAACTTGCCAAAACCCCTTAAAACTCCATTTTATGATATATTTGATGTATATGAACATACATAAACAAGGTTTAACATCAAAACATCATTAAGTTCAACTATAAATCCTTGGATTTAATCCAAGGATGTCAAAACTCTATCAACTCAACTTCTATAGTTTTTTGGTGATTTCTTGCATTTGCAAGTTCAGAAATCATACAATTAGTTGGATATCTATTATGTAACATCTTTAATCCCTTCTATTATTGAATTCACCATCACCCTCCTTATGAGTTACTAGATAAAAGAAAAACACAAAGATGAGATACACACATCATAATACTAATAAGAATTTACCTTGATTATGGTTTGTGTGAGTGCACAAAGAGACCCACTCCTTTGGATCAATTCTGCCATGTTTGGTCCAACCCTAGTTCTTGCTCTTCTCTAAGTGTTCAAGTGCAGGAAATGAGAAACAAAAGAATGAGGAAGATGGATGTCCGATTGAGGGAGTTTTATGACCCTCTATTGGTCTAACTTTGCACATAACCACCCTCAACTCTTGCTACTCTCAACTCCAACACCAACTTTCCTATTCCTTACATTTTTTATCCATATTTTCTTATACACTTGTACCATAAGCTTGAATACTTGTACATACATATGTGGATTAAATTTGCAAGGCTTTATAGTCTTGTACATAATAGTATGGGTTGCCAATTTACAAGGAATTGAATGTATAACACAAGTAGTTAAAGATTGTGACCATCGTTTAATTTTAATCATAATTAAACATAAAAGGGCAACTCATTCGGACATTTAATGGATTGAGTTAGTACCATTATTATGAGTGTATCGTAACAAGGTATGAGTTAAACCAACTCAAATATATGTAAGTCTTATTTATTTAATTATAGTTTTGTATAGTAGCGTTGATATACATATACTTTCTTAAATGATAAAATTTCAATCTTTACATATCAATTAACATAAGTGAATCACTTAATTATCGGTTGAGTGTATAATAAGTGGTTTAATTATTTTATCAAATTTGAGGATGTTACAACTCCTCCCCTCTTGAAAAGGATTTCGCCCACGGAATCAATCCGAAAGTTTCAAGGGCTCTTAATAAGCATTAGTATGCAGGATGGGCCATTATAAGTAGACTATGTCCAGTTAATATAGTCGGATCACCCGACCTAGACATATAAACAGCAGCATTGCTATATAAATATCGGGTTTAATAACTCATTTATAGCATATTAGTGACATAGTCACTATCGCTATTTCGATAACAATCTGTTAGATTAAATTTTGTTTGAAGATTTACTTCTTACATACTTACTCATTGTGCATAAATTTCATATGTTCAGTTCATTGCAGGATTGTTATTCATATTAAGTATATAATTTCACGCTCATTATAATATCCCTTCATTTGGGATATTAAATTAAATTTCAGTGACTTTCATAACGAGTCACACTTTATATGTTTCTTTCTCTTTGAACCTTTTATCATCACAGGTTCATTATATGGTCAAGTGTACTTGTTGGTATCCAATGTAATTAACTACTCGTTTAATTTATATGGACATGTTCCACTTATTATTAACAACAATTTCATCATTATTTAATTAGTATTTGATTATCAGCTATGACTGACACCTTTTTATATTTCTTGGATGATAAGCATACTTGATATCAAGTTCTTCCAGTAGTATATTGTGGAACCGCTAGGCTTAAGGGCCTATTTGTGATCCTTAAACAATTTCAATTCTTGAGAATCACCCAGAAGAAGATAAGCTCAACTAATGAGACACTCAAGTCTAAGTATAGATTAGACCCCTCGGTCAATCTCCATAATTCACATATTAGTCGCATTAACAACGACTATATAAATAATTTTTATTTTATTTTAAAGGGATATGAAGGTATTCTCTCCTTAGAGATGATATAGGTTAAGAATTGAACCTATTTAACTTTGGTTTCCATACTTAGCATATTTATTGTATTTGAAGTATGTGACATTAATTATAGTAGTTATGTCGAGTTATAATATATACATATACATGTTTGCATTTAAGCTTAAAAAATATAGTTTGAAATTTATATCTAAAATCGCATTTAGAAAGTTTTACATAAACTTCTGTTGCGAAGTATTTTCATTATTACTCAAGGTTGTATATTATATTAAATTTCAATTTCTGAATAAATTAGGATATTATCGATAAACGATAACTAATTTATCCAACATATGTCGGCATATTAGGATTATTAGATCCCTAGATGTAACTAGTGCATTCGTAAGTTCAAACGACTTCACCAAAATTTATATTGACCACATCTAACATGAAATGAGGTCTTTGGTACACCTCCTCACGAATCTTTTAGTTAACAATATTAAATTTGCAGATCAATGTCTGAGAAGCATAAAGTATCTTGTCATCGGTCAACTGATCATTACTTTAAGGCAAGAATACTTAATTTGGATTATTATCCTGTCAGTTCACAGTAACTTATGCACCTTTACAAATGACATCCTTCTTTTCACAATTAGATACAGAGTACCCAAAACGGAGAACACTATATCAATTGTATGATACTTAACTTGGAATTCGTTGAATTATTGATAAGTAGTAGATCCTTACATAAGCTTTTAAATACTTCGGTTATACAAAAGGTTATCAAAATTAGTAGAACTCCATTTGAGTCCTAGCTGGGATTATTTATAGAGTTATTATAATTTGATTTGAGGGTGTAATACCTCCCATATTTCTCATATACGTATGTAACTTCAGTCTCAATATAATTATCTTATTTATGGACTATTTAGATCTTGGGATATTTCATTACTTGTATAATTAACATAAAAGTGTAATTTCATGACTTTTTCCCACAAGGGACTTCTCCTTTATTATCATAGTTATGGGTATGCATTTACCCTTCTTTATAATTAATTTTCACACTATCAATATACATCGACCCTTAGGTCTTACAACCTATTTTGGTCTTGGTTGCAGATGCGTATGTATATACATATTTGAAATTCATCATTTACTTCTACTTACTATCTTTCTAACTATTAGACACTTAGCGGCCTATAAAACAAGAAGGAATTACTTAGATTTAGCATCATTATTTCATTCATTGAATTGATAGTTGTCATTGCCAACTATTTCTTATGGATTTTAAAGGAAGCTATCACCCATCGCCTAATTCCCAAAGAGGGTTATAATTGTAGCGCATTACAGCAACAGTTGCTACATAGTAACATTCATTAGCACTTCAACCCAAGTTATAAACTTAGGCTATATGGCTATAATGTCCTAGGAAAATAATTCCACTTTAGTTTGAGGTATATAACATAATTTACTTATGTTCCAACAACATCATCGATGGATTCAGTCATCATCATATAATTTCATGAAGGAGTTATAGAGATTTAGTGCTAATAAATAGCATTCGGAATTGTTTTGTAAGATACCATTACCCTTGGTGCTTATAACCTTTAATGTACAAGGTATTTAAAATTCTCACTTGAGAATTAGTATCGCGAGGCATTAATAATACTTTCATTAGGCACTCTTCAATGTATGCCTCTTTTCATAATTAGAATCAATTCCCACATTGGGAATTAGTTCAATATGTCCAGCCATCAAGCTGTATGACATTAAGCGTATATGCACGCATTAAGTATACGGCTGATATAATTATCATCCTAACCCGTACCCGTCCTAGGCCAAATCATAACTTAACTTATGTTATAATAGTGTTGCCTAGGCGGCCAATACAAGCATCCGAAACCGAGCTCATAGTAGAGTATCGTCGACTATACTCATGCAATGAACATCGGCTCTGATACCAAATTGAAACACCCGTCTCAACTTAATATAATAAAAATGGGGTTGCAGTAAATTAATTATAATTAACATAATTTTTAAAGAAAATCGGGCATGACCCGTTCGCACGAGGTCAATATCCCTGTTTAGTTATAAACCATGATTTGGAATGTAAAGTAATTTACAAGATAATTCTGAATAGTTACAACAACTATCATCCATCAAAGACATTAGGTGTCTATATATACACATCTAAGTGTGTTGGTAGACATACTACCCGAAAATATCACAATATTATATTAACTTTTACCGAATGTCAAGACTTCAATTGCGGTCCGTTAAACTCTAGGACCAGGGTCAGCAATCACCTTGCCTTTACTAATCCACCTGAGGTATATAAAAGTGAGGGGTTAGCAAATAAAATTTGCTAAGTGAGTTACTAGATCGATATGGAGTGCAAAACATACAACATGTATAAATGATAAAATGGTTATGAAATGACAAGTGCAATATCTTTTAATAAAAATGGTATAGGCATAGCCCATTAATTTGCATAGGTTGCGGTGCATGACTCGCTACCCGCCGTTGCCAACAGCTGTGAATCCATGTCCAGCTGCGCAACTCCAACCGGCTTCCATGTCCGGCCACCTACCCACGAGCTCATGTGGTGTAGGAATTTATACGCACAAACACAAAGTAAGGCGCTAATAATAATAATGATAATCTGGATATCCAGTGAGGCCAATGATTAATGAGCATAGCTCACAATGGGTAATCAAGTGTAATCATGTGAAACATGAAATGAACGATATTCAAGCACATTAAGGTCAATATATGTAATGAAAGGTATCAAATGAGGTATGCTGGCCATAGGCCATGATTAGATAACAAACTGCCAACTAGGACAGTATAATAAAACCAGTGCAATGCATCATATAAGAGGATGATGCCAAATAGATATGCACAATGTCATAAATAAAAGTAAACATGTAATTATGTATGCAACACACACATCAATGCTAGAACTCACAGTACAATAGGCTATAATAGCCTTTAAGGCTCAAAACCGCCTCTAATCCATTCAATGCCCCGAACCGATAACCGGCAATTCTTTTAGCTCCAAACCTATCAAATAATGATATTCATTAGCTTATAATAGTGTATCATAAGGTTTGGAAATTATTTGGAGCATTTAAGTGTTTAAACGTTTTCGGTTTCAGTTTAAGTGTCCGAATTTATCGACACTGATACGAGTTATTGAGTTTTATAAACTTTTGGTAGTTATTTGATAATAATTTATGTGTTATATAATTATAGAATGATCCCATGATGTTATAGTATCATTATGGGACTCAAAACAAGTGTTTTGGGTGAACAGGATTCGACTCGTACTACTTTCGTATTTTGACTATAACTTTTTCATACGAACTCGGATTTAGGTGATTCAAGAGCCCAGACGAAGAGGACACATAGGGCTAAAACTTTTATCTTTTGAAAAATGGCCAAACTGATGGTGAACTCGACGAGTATATGGGGAACTCGGCGAGTTCCCTTACTCTGCAGTCCAAATCATCTTATTTTGACGTCCTGCTTGCATTCCTGCATTCCAAACTCGTTTTAAACTTGCCAAAACCCCTTAAAACTCCATTTTATGATATATTTGATGTATATGAACATACATAAACAAGGTTTAACATCAAAACATCATTAAGTTCAACTATAAATCCTTGGATTTAATCCAAGGATGTCAAAACTCTATCAACTCAACTTCTATAGTTTTTTGGTGATTTCTTGCATTTGCAAGTTCAGAAATCATACAATTAGTTGGATATCTATTATGTAACATCTTTAATCCCTTCTATTATTGAATTCACCATCACCCTCCTTATGAGTTACTAGATAAAAGAAAAACACAAAGATGAGATACACACATCATAATACTAATAAGAATTTACCTTGATTATGGTTTGTGTGAGTGCACAAAGAGACCCACTCCTTTGGATCAATTCTGCCATGTTTGGTCCAACCCTAGTTCTTGCTCTTCTCTAAGTGTTCAAGTGCAGGAAATGAGAAACAAAAGAATGAGGAAGATGGATGTCCGATTGAGGGAGTTTTATGACCCTCTATTGGTCTAACTTTGCACATAACCACCCTCAACTCTTGCTACTCTCAACTCCAACACCAACTTTCCTATTCCTTACATTTTTTATCCATATTTTCTTATACACTTGTACCATAAGCTTGAATACTTGTACATACATATGTGGATTAAATTTGCAAGGCTTTATAGTCTTGTACATAATAGTATGGGTTGCCAATTTACAAGGAATTGAATGTATAACACAAGTAGTTAAAGATTGTGACCATCGTTTAATTTTAATCATAATTAAACATAAAAGGGCAACTCATTCGGACATTTAATGGATTGAGTTAGTACCATTATTATGAGTGTATCGTAACAAGGTATGAGTTAAACCAACTCAAATATATGTAAGTCTTATTTATTTAATTATAGTTTTGTATAGTAGCGTTGATATACATATACTTTCTTAAATGATAAAATTTCAATCTTTACATATCAATTAACATAAGTGAATCACTTAATTATCGGTTGAGTGTATAATAAGTGGTTTAATTATTTTATCAAATTTGAGGATGTTACAACTTAGAGGTATCCCTGATGAAAGGTGTCGCAAGATTTGTAAAGCGTGGAAAGCTATCTCCTCTGTTTGTAGGACCCTTTCGAATACTTGAGAAAGTTGGGAATCAGTCCTATCACTTGGAGTTGCCGGAAAAATTATCGGGAGATCACCCAGTCTTCCATGTGGGGTATTTAAGAAAGTGTCTGGTGCCCGAGAGGGAACCATGGACTGATCATTCTGAAATAAAGGTTGACGAAGGACTAAGGTTCGTTTATGAGCCAGAGTGTATACTGGAAACAAAAATCAATAAACTCCGCAACAAAGAAATCAAGACGGTGCTAGTCAAGTGGAAGCATCACAAGGGAGCTAATCACACTTAGGAGTCTGAAGAAGACATGAAGACTAAATACCCAAGTCCGTTTAGCGCAGCATGACTTCGCGGACGCAGTATAGGCGTGGTGGAGCCCATGCTGTAACATCCCTACTTTATAAGCACTTGTAATTTGCAATTAAAGACTCAATTGTTTGTATTAATGGATTATCATTTCGGTTAAATAAAATGTTGTTCACAATTTTAAATATGAAAAATGATGAGGAAAAATCCTCATCGTTGTTTTTTGACCAAGCAAACAACAAGGAACTGTCATCAGTAGAAAATACATCAATCATCGATCGAAATATTTTAAAAAAATGACAATAATAATGATAATTCATCATTGTTGTTTTCTGAGCAAACGTAACCATGAAAAACCGGTTCAGACATTTAAAATAGTGTAAATAAGAAAATTGAAGTTAAGGGGTATAATTTGCAAATAATGCAAATTAACAAATAAAAAGGAAAAGAATGCTCATTTAAGCAATATCACTCTCTCTCTCCTCCCAACTGTCTCTCTCACTCTATCTCTCTATAAGCCACATATTCTTAATCAAGAACTCAAAAATCTGAAAATCAAGTGTTTAAAAGTTGGATTCAAGTAGCAAATTGTTAGCCCTAAAATAGCGTATAATTAAATATAATAGAAGTGTAGGTTCACTTTGCAAATAGTAAAAGTTTACTTTGGGGGGAATATTAATTTCCTAGTCTTTGAGGGGAGTGTTTGGACAAACTCCCAAAATAAGCTTAGGTATAAATAATATTGTTCTCTTAGGGTTTTAGGAGAAGTTGAAAAGGGAGCCTCCATCCTAGAAGTGTGTTTTTGACTATGAAATTCCTAGAGATCGAGAGCACAATTTCTCTCTTGTAATCTTCATATTCTTAATACATATCGTTTGATTTTATGTATTGCAGTGCAAAATATAGAAGAAAAAGTACAAGTGTGAAATTCGGACCTGATGAAAATACATCGGGTCATCCGAATTTAGGACCTATTTACATCTCGGATCCATCCGAACTCGGATCGAATACAAATTTCGGACCATATGCAATCTCAGATGGAAATTCTTAAAAAATCACTAAGTCATGACGCCAATATCGGATCAACTGTTCATCCGAATTTCGGATCAAGTCTCATCCGAATTTCGGATGAGGTCACAAACATAATTTACTAAGGATGGACCCCGGACCATCCGGATTTCGGGTTCATCCGAAATTCGGATGTGGTCCGAATTTGGGGTCATATTACATAACTTTTCAGAACCAAGTTTTAAGCAGATATTAACATTGATTCACTATTACACTGATATAACAGGATCTCTGTGGTGTTTCTTAACACACAATGATTCAGCGGCAAATAACACTATACAAACCACAGTGAATAATAGATTATTATTCGAACATTTATTGTATTTGCATTCACTCATTTACTTTTCAATGGCATGTTCATGTTGTTCAATATACATCAATTGGCTTTCACATATGATTCATTGTTATGATGCACACTCATACTTGACATGTGACAAACATGTAGCCAGCGTTCAATTAAAAGTGCATATATTTATTCATGCTTGCACTTTATGATTATTACTTCACAATCTGATGCGACCTGGACTGGGGCTGACAGCAGGCCACTGTCGAGGACTGATCATCCCATTCAGTTTCTTGGTCAGGTTCGGCACATCCCCGATCAGCAATCTAGAACTGCCAAACCCATGCTTGCACTGCATGGTTTTCACATACTATGAGGCTTACACTGCCTGTTTTGACAGTAGTTTGTAAAGAAATATATGTTGAATATATAATCTGTTATCTCACTAAACATTAGCTTAACCATTGACTTTGAATATTTTCAGGCAAAGGCAAAGGTGTAGCTGGACCTTCCTCCTAAGCTAATCATTTCATATCTCGGTGACCTTAGAAGCTATTTGGTACATGGACGATGTAGCTTTGGGGCTGGGATTCTATGTTTTCAAAACAATTTATGATTGTGATAGTTAGACTATTTCACTAAAGACATATACATTTCGTGCTTTAGTGTGGAACTGCTAAAATATGTGTTAAGTTATCAATTTTAAATTGCATGATGATTATTGGAATCTGTGTTGATCCTAGTGTTATCAATTATATCATTAATACATGAGGATGTCTCAATTCGAGTACTATGACCGATTAGAGTGAACGTACCAGAAACTACATCAGCTGTCTCCCGTGCCTCTTTTGCTGTCAACTAAAAAACACGATATCTGGATAGAGGAAGGACATCTCTGCGTGCAAAAGAACTCGCAGAACTCTGACCCTGTGTAGGTGGCCTCGACTCCCCCTGCCTCTGATCTCTCCGTCGTGGGGCCGTGCAATCTCGCGCCTGATGTCTGGCCTGCCGCAGCTAAAACAAAGAGGGTCTCTGCAAGTACAATTTGCCTGTGTGTGGCCAGGCTGCCCACAACGGAAACAACGTACATGACGGGAATCACACTCCCTGGTATGCCTCTGCCGGCATCTCTTGCACCACCTCTCTCCTGTCACTGAGCCGGATCTTGAAGCTCCTACTCTATGCTCGGAGTTCCCAAAACGACTACCTCAGTCATCGTGTCTACGGTCAAATCTCTGGATAGATCTGTCTCACTGTCTATCAGCTCTTTCGAACTCAATGCGTCGATCATCATCACCCTTAGGCTGGGAACGGCAAGAACGACTGTCCCTGTCTCTATCTCAGTCAGGGCCCCGAGAATAACCAGCTGACTGAACTTGTCTTGGCTAGTCTACGACTGGATCCGTACGAGATAAGTCACTCTCCCATCTCCGTGCCAGCTCGACTGCCATAGCATACGTCGGTATATATCCTGTATCATTGAACTCCCGAATCTACTTGCGCAAACCCATCAAGAACCTCTTAATCTTCCATGACTCTGTGCTGATCTGGAGTGGTGCAAACAAACTCAAATCAATGAAAATATTCTTGTACTCATCGATGGATCTCTGTCCCTAGAATAACGTCAAGAAATTAATCTCTAACTTGGCTCGTCGGTCTTTCAGGACAATACTGCTCCTCAAAACGGGCCTTAAACTGGTCACATGTCATCGCATAGGCTGGTCCATCTCCCATGGTGTCCATCATAGTCCTCCACCATTGCAGGGCACTAGTCCGTAGCTGAGCACTAGGAAATGTCGTCATCTGGTCCGGGTGACAACCTATGATGCGGAAGGTCATCTCCACATCTTGTATCCAATACATGGCCTTAACGGCCCCGGGCTCTCCATGAAATTCTGGTGGGTGCGCAGCAAGAAACTCCTTATACTTACACCCCTTGCCTACTCCTTGCGATAATCCTTTTCCAGTATCCCTTGGTGCGTCCCCGCTCAAAAGCCTCCTTTAAGCGATGCGCAAATTCCTCGTCTGAAACATGTCCCCCGGTGGGACCCTCTAGTCTCTGCTCATCTGCCATGGAATCTTTGCATAATATGAATAATATTACTATAACAACAATAACATAATTCTACAATTTCTTAGACTTACTCATCAGAGATCAAGCCCAAGGATCTAGACACTGGTTTAAGCCTAAGCATCACTAATGATACTTAAACATTAAACTAATGCTTTGATACCAAGCTGTGACACCCTACTTTTACTACTAATACCACGTAGGACTTATAGTCCATGTCACCCAATGATATAGTCATCGTCAATAAGGGTAAACAGCTAGTTATGTAGCAAACATCTACAGTCAGCACAAACATCATGACGGAATGAGAACCAACCCACGTTAGAAAGTCTATCACCCACAATTCAGTTAAAGGTTACAGTTATCCAAAATGTAAGTTGGCTGATACGCCAAACCACAACATACAGCAGACTACATACTGAAGTAGCCACTAACTACTATCCACGTGGCAGGCCTCGACTGGTGCCCGCAGTATCCCTAGCCTCTGGTCTCGCACCTGAGATGCACAATTAAAACAACTGTTAGCTGAAAGCTAGTGAACTACAAGTAAACAACGAAAAAAGAAGTTTATAAAATAGTTAGCACCATAATACAATGAAGAATCAACTCTACCTGCGGCCGGTAACAACAACCCAACGCCTCATCGGGAGCGACCCGGAATAGCCTGCGTAGCCCACTCCACAAAGTAGTGGCTTAACCAGGACCTCTGGTTTGGGAATGACCCAACAGGCCTCGACTGCGTATAATGACTCTACGCATAGTCCACGTGCTCTACTGCGTGCTAACGAGTATCAACGTAAAAAGGGATCCACACGGGACCCGAACAGTGATCAACAAACCTCTTTAAAAAGTAGTTATCAACAATACTGCATCTACTAAAAGAGGGTAAGTAACTCACCTAAAGCACGACTACTACCACGGTATCTACAGCAGTCTCGACCGGTCCCAGGCTCAACAACAAATCCTTGCAACATATAATTGCAACTACAATGTTACTACTAGTCTACGAACTCATAACAACTATACTACTGAACTCAAGGACTCAACATAAATCAACATGTCAAGGCTCACGAGCGCGGCCAAGAGCGTGGCCACGATCGCGATGGCGATCAACCTATCGCGGGTGGTCATCACGGTCGCGGTGCCCTTCGCGCCGCTCATCTCATCGCGGTCGGGCTCATATAAGCGCGGTCGGGATCCTCATCCCGCGACCCCATCTCGGTCGGGTGGCTACCACCAGTGACCAACGTTAGCCGACTCATCCTCAGCGCAGTCGCGACTAGGGGAGCGCAGCGATGCGGCGTTGAACTGAACAATTTGTGCTCTGTTTTTGCACCACTATGGAGTTGGCTCCCCAATCTCCATTCCTCGCACATCAGGGGTCGAACACTACCCCTAAACAAGTCTAATTACCTATTATAATGATTCAACTCGTTCCAATAAGAAATACTAACCTTAATTAGCTCTTTCCTCCTTCAAATGGAACACTTAGCTTGAAGAAGATGATGACAGAATAAAGTCCTTTAGTTGTAGTTGTTTATGATCTTCTCCCTCTTGAATTCAGCTAAGAAACACACACATACACATTTGAACTTTTTTGTGAAGATGTAGGAAAAGAAGCAACTATCAAACATATATACCTTTTGGGTCCCAATCCCAATTAAAACGGGTATAACACACAACACCCACTAATTAATTATCCATTAACTCGATTAATTCTCAAATTACCAATTCAGATTTAGAATGATAATTAACTCATTAAAATAACCCCAGATCCATAATTGCCACTAATCGGTTATTATCTCAACCGATTAGGATTTACATGTAATAGCAATCTACTTTACCAAATCACATGTAAATGACCAATTAAGCTCCACCACTCAACAAGGTCACTATCCCAACCAATATAGAAATACCACATACCTACTACTGGTTTTCGGATGTTACAGAGATGATAGGGAGGACAAAGCCCATGAGGACTGGAGGAGAAATGATTGTGATGACAGGCGTTATGACGATAGGAGAGAGAGAAGATGATCCAAGGGATTATCGAGATGATCTCCATTATGAAAGGCGTGACAATAGGAGAAATGATGATAGGCGGGAGTATAATCACCGTGATGACAGTCGGGACTCCCGCTGCTGTGAGAAAAGGCCTGAACATAGAGATGACAGACCTAGAACTGACGGGCCCAAGACATCTTACGAATGAGGCTACTATAAATGTGGGAAACCAGGTCATTTTCATCGACAATGTAGGAATCAATTCGAGCGTGACCTGGGCTATTATGAGAGAATGGTCAAGGTCCTAAAGAAAGAGCTGATGCGATGGCCCTGGTAGCACAAGAAGACTACTATGGTAGACAAGGAATCTGATGGTGAAGAAGACAGGGGCCGAAATTGTTATATGGTGGACAAATTTGGGCTTGCTGAGTATACTACTACTTCCGATTCTGAATTAGAAAAGCCTGTTGAGGGGGAGAACACTGAAGATCCTATCGCCTGTTTGATGGCCATGTCTGTGGATTCTGAATGCTCCACATTAGATTCTAAGTCAAATGAGGTACATTCCTTTTACGTTCCTAAGTAATTAAATGCTAAATTTGTAAAAAATGAATGTAAATTGCACACACAAATACTTGAGCTAGAAGCTAAGTACAATGCTGAAAAAGAAAAGTGTGTCAAGGCAGAACATCTGGCCCAACCTCTAAAAGAAACATCCGACAAGAATGAAAAGAGTTAGCTAAACGAGCATAACTTGGTAAATACATTTTTTCATGAAAAGGTAATGGCTGAGGATAGGAACACTTCCCTTAAGAATTATATTGATACAATCACTAAGCAAAAGAGTTATTTGAAGTCAGAACTATCTATTCTTACAAAACGCTTAGAGTCCTTAAACGTGGAAAACTTAGATGATCATAGAAAATATAAAATGATTGAAGAAACTATTAATCTATACCAACCCAAAGAAACTAGGTTTTATCATTCCAAACAAGGAATTGGTTTTAAAAATCCTATGATATTGGAAAAGGCTCGATCAGTTCTACCAATGTTTTATGATAGAAGGTATATGGGACGCGGGTTCAAGACTTTCTTTCTTCACTCATCGAAAGAAGTCTTGACCCAAGAGGATGAGATAAGAAGTGAAAATGAAAAAAAAATTCCTTTTAAATATGAAAAGTTGAACAGCTGTTATCCTTATAGAGTACCCACTCTAGAGGAGCACTTTTTTACCAGGTATTCATCAATAGAAATGAAAGCCAAACCTGTTAAACCCATCCCTCATCCTTACATTCCTACAAAGGTTCTTCAACATAAAATAAATATTTTAGAAAAGGATTAAAGGACAGCTCGACAGAAAGCCCTTGGTTATCAAGAAGCTAGCTCTTCTCAAAAGCGAGGAAAAATTGGTAAAACAAAGGTTTGAACAAAGTGTAGAACTAACCATTTTCAAAGAACGTTTTGACACTATTTCAGAAAGGTTAAGTTCTCATTTAAAAGATTAAACAACCTCTTATCCTGCCAAAGTCCCGCATACATCATCAGACAAACGTAAAGCTAAGATTGAAGTACCTGTAATCATTTTTGAAGGTGAGTGTTTAAAATATTCAAAAGCTGAGGTTTCAAAGAAGGCTAAGAGTCAATCAAAGTCTTCCAAGAAATCCACTCACCAAGGAAATCTCTCTAAATCTAAGTTCTCCAAACAAACTGACTCTCCTTGTTTTGTTCCAACTGATCATGTGAGAAGAGTTCCCAAAACAACTATGCAAGATTTTTCAAATTTTTTCGTGAAGAAGGCTAAAATGCCAACTGTTTTTGTTTCTAGAGGTAGGTTGAATGTAATCTCAGAAAACAATGTTTGTTCTATAACGGATGCTTTGTCTTGTTTAAAGTATTCATTTGCTGATATGTTTGATTTATGTCCAACTCGATTTAGACGTCAAGTACATGAAATGAATAAATTTGTGCCTTATCCTGATAAACGAATTCGTAAAAAGAAAATTAGAAGCAGTGCATCATGGGCCTCACCAAAGATTGATTCATGTATTTTGCCTAAGCCCACACCAAAAGCAAATACAAAACAACTTAAAAAACTCAAAAGCCAAAGGCAACTTCATCGCCTAAGGTTTCAAAGCCAGTTGGGTCCAAATACAAATGGATTCCAAAAGGTTCTGCATCTAGACCACACAAAAGTGCAACATGGGTTCCAAAAAATGTGAATGTGACATATACACCTGGAACACCTGACCAAAAAGGACCCATCCTAAGATGGGTACCCAAACTTGTGTAATTTAATGCAGATGGTTCTTTGTTACTTCAGATCAAGACCCGCACTTCAATACAATGGATTCTAGTTAACTCAGACTAGGACCCGTTCTTCTGTTTTTTGGTTAATGTAACATTTTGTGCTAAAACCGACAAGTTTGGCTTCTGTGCACTCAGCTCAGGACCCGTTCTAAATCCATCATGTTTCCTAAACAACTCGGTTTAGAAAACGGTTTGCATGTCAATTTTCCATGGATTTGTTGCTATGCCTAAGAATATTCATTTTAACAAATTTTCTTTACAGGCAAAATCCATTTGGTACATGGATTCGGGGTGCTCTAAGCACATGACTGGGAGGAAAGAGTTGCTGTCAAATATTGTAGAACAGTATTATGGAACAGTTAACTCTGGTAACGATAACCACGCACAGGTCAAAGGTTATGGGGATTTAGTTCTAAATAATCTAGTCATCAAGGATGATGACTATGTTGAAGGGTTATCACATAATCTATTTAGCATAGGACAACTCTGTGACAAAGGGCTAGAAGTTACGTTTAGGGCTAAGAACTATAGTGTTAAGAGCAGTGATGGGAATGAAACTTTAACTGGTTCCCGCAACTCAAACCTGTACACCAAATACGTGGCTGTTGGTACACCCTGTGTGACGATAGCAGTCTAATCGATTATGATTTAAGTAATATTCTGAGTTAACCAGTATTTTGATATATATGTTTAATATGTGTTTGTCTGTTATTGATTGTGTGTTTGAACTTGATGTAACATATTACAATAGGCGATCTCGAGTTTATCAGCTAGGTGAGTCCCGTTTCGGAGAGAATTAGTACGTAGGATCGTTCGTGTGTCGTTCGTTCAGCGTCTAATAGTCTCCGTGTTTCCGTTGGTTGAGAGTTGTCCGTCTAACCGTCAACGAGGATTCCGCACTCGTTAACGGATCCGCGTCTAGATAGATCTTGCATTGGTAGACCTTACAAGTGGTATCAGAGCATACGGAGTGTTCGTGGTGTTCTTCGTGTTCATCAGATACATTCTAGGTTTCTTGACGCTAGTTGGACGGTTTTTCTCTCAAAAACGTGTTTTTGAGCTTAGCAAATTCATATTCGGGAAACACTTTGTCGTTTTTCACGTTTTTGATCGAAATCGTTATTTTTCGTTTGAAAAATAGTGATTTAATCCGTAAAACGTCAAAAAAATCAAAGTGTTAGCCGTTTTTCGAGTTTGCGGCGCTCGAATCTATAGGGGTCATTAGGGTTTTACTTTATTTTCGAAGTCTAACCAAAATACGCTCCTTTCGAGTCAATTTCAGTCAGTTTCGAGTCTGTGACTTTTCGAATCTGTTAATATATTCGAATTTGATCTCGAGTCTATATTGTTTCGAGTTTGTTTCGAGTTGGTTACTGTTTCGAGTCTGTGCTTCGATTCTGCTGAATTTCGATTCTATTGTGCCTTCGATTCTAAGGGTCTTCGAGTCTAAGGGGTCCTTCGAATCTGTCATATCTTCGAATCTAAGGAAGTCTTCGAATCTGCCATAATTTCGAATCTAATTGAATTAAGATACTTAATCGAATTTAATCCCAAATAAATTGGAATCTAATTACATTCGAATCTATCTAGATTCGAAAGAGTTAATTCACATTAGTTTCGAATTAAATTAATTAAGTCTAAATTCAATTTGTTTCAGAAAAGATGTCAAACCTTCAGAAATTCCTTGAGATGGATCACGAAGTTGGGAAGGCCAATGCACCACCTAAGCTGATGAAAGTTGAGGATTACTACTGGTGGAAGGACAGATTTACGGATTTTGTACGATTCAACGATATGCGCATGTGGGTGTGCATTGATGAAGGGTACATTCCACCAGTTTCTGAGGTTGAAGGCCGTCAAAAGGTCTTGTCATATCAAATGATGAAAGAAGATGACATGAAATTATTTGAAGCCGAAAACAAAGCTTTCTCCATTATCCGAATGGCGTTACCTCAAGATATCTTGCACACATTTCGGACTCAGAGGACGTCGAAAGAACTTTGGGAATCTCTCCAGAAAAGGTGTGAGGGTAATCCACGGGTGCGTAGAAAGCGTACAGAGCTGTTAACCCAACAGTTTGCGATTTTCAAGGCTCTTAAGGATGAACAGTTGGATGATATTATCACACGATTCTATCATCTGATAACAGAGCTTGAAAGTCATGGCATTGAGTATTCTGACACTGACAAGAACAATAAGCTTCTTGATGCCCTACCAGCCAAATGGGCTATGTACGTGGCAATGATTAAGCTGAATGAAGATAAATACTATGCTCAATCACTGGATGACATCGTGGGAACGTTGAGGGCATATCACTTCGAAATGATAAAGGCTGAGACTGATTACGAGCAAATCCAAAATCCGGCTATGTATTTTGGAAAGACATCAAAATCATCAGTGCCAGCTGATCAGAAGAGTGCTACAGCGTTTTTCACCGGAGAAACGTCATCGCCACCAGAGTCCGAAGACTCACTGAATCGCGCGTTCTTAGGGTTAGGAAGATCGGAAGAACCGCAACCTCAAGTCCAACAGGCATCGACCAGTCAGAGCTATTCTAAGATGCCAATGAGCGCAAAGTCGGCGGAAGAACATCTGAATCTGCTTGCTTCGTTTGTGGCCGCATACGGAAATTGCGTTCAAGGGAAGATCAATGATCCGGCTCTTTGGGATGAAGATTACGATCAGGTCGACCCTGATGACTTAGAGGAAATGGATCTGAAATGGCAACTGGCCATGGTAACCCAACGGGTTAAGAGATTCATAAAGAGAACTGGAAGAAATCTGCAGATGAATAACAAGGGGATAGGATTTGATAAGTCCAAGGTCAAATGCTACAACTGTCAGGGATTGGGACATTTCGCGAGGGAGTGTCAAAGACCGAAGATAGAATCATACCAAGGACAGAGTCAGCACCAAGGACAGTACCAAAATCAGTCCCAACAGAGATACCTTCCGAGTTCTTCGTCTGGTCAAGCCAATCTAGCGGGTCTGATATCCAATGTCACTTCTGACAGACAGCTAGATGGTTCCTATGACTGGAGTTCACATCCTGAGTCCAACGCTAGAGCTTTCATGGCTGAAGTTACGGAGAATGGTTGTGATGAAGATGAGCAGACCACAAGGGAAAACAGTCCGATGTGGGTAGAGAAAGCGAATGATCAGACCGTGCTGGAGTTTGCTGCTCAGATGGCCAACGTGGAATCTGACAACTCAAAGGTTAGTCTTTCTTATTCTCTATTTCATGAATTATGTGCTTTATGTGTTAGTTCTAACGATAGGTTAAATCTAGTCTTAGACTCACATAAGACCATAGCTGCTCAAAATGAAAACTTAAAAATAGAAAATGCTAGCCTAAATGATATAAAACAAGATTTAAAAGAAAAGCTTAAGGCTGATGCTCAAGACGTAATCGTTCTAAAAGACAAACTGAGTGAGCAGTGTGTTAGGATAGAGCTTATGTATGAGCACGTAGAAGCCTTGACCAAAAGCCTGAAAGACAAGGACATAGAGCTAGCCGAGACCAAAGTTAAGGTAGCAGAGGCAAATAGCAAGCTGGAAAAGTTTAGGAATTCGAGCCTAAACCTAGGGAAAGTCTTAGATGCCCAAAGACAGTCTAAGAAGCCTGTAGGTCTAGGTTTTCACGAAATTCCTCCACCTTTCAATGCAAACTATGTGCCTCAGCCTCAGGAGAAAACTGACAACTCAGTAGACTTAGAGGACCTACCTGAACCGACACCTGAGCCTAAAGCTGATAATACACCTAAGGTGACTGACTCAACCGTCAAGGTCAAGAAAGTGAAATTTGTGTCTTCCTCCAGTGAAACACCTGCAGGAAAACAGAAAATTTCATGGGCTGACCAGGTCGAAGAGACAGACACTGTAGATGTACCAAAGGCAATAGACACTAGTGAGACACCTAGATCTAAGGGACCAACCAAAAAGTCCATGGATAAGATGTCTTGCTTTAGATGTCATGAGAAAGGGCATGTTGCTTCTCACTGTCCAAATAGGAAAGCAGATCTTACCCCTAAGACAGTGAATCCAACACCTGTTAAGCCCTCACCAACCGTGGCAAGCAGCAGTAGTTCTCAGAGTACCGAGAAAACTGTGCAGGCCGCACCAAAACCTGTTGTGAAACAAACACCGGTTAAGGTTGGACCAAAAGAAGTGGTTAGGACAAATTCACCGAATCGTGTCTTTAATCAATCTAGGTCAGCACCTCAACAAGTCTATAGGAGCACCACACCTAGCAGGTCACACACTCCAGTTAGGTCACATACTCCTGTTAGACAATATGTTCCGGTAAAAGCTCAGGGATCACAGTCTGAAATGCAGTATAATAAGACTTATTCTAGAGCACCACAACAAATGCCTACTCAAAGGCAAAGAGTGAATCTAAATCACTCGGCTCCACAACAGAATTCAGTTCAAAGGCCCAAGTCACCTGAAAGGCGAGATGGGTATTTGAAAGAGTTCACGTATGTGGACGAGAATGGTATTACCAAGTCAGTCATGGCTTGGGTTCCCCGTGATAACTAACCTATTTTCTTTCATGTGCAGGAGATAACTACCGGTCCAAACAACAAGTGGTTCGTCGACAGTGGTTGCTCCAGGCACATGACGGGGGAAAGAAGTCTTCTCACAGACTTCAAGGGGGGTAATAGGGGATTTGTATCATTCGCAGGCAACAAAGGAGGAAATATCACTGGAACTGGAGAAGTCACTAATGGGACGATTACATTGGATCAAGTTTATCACGTTGATAAACTGGTTCATAATCTCATTAGTGTATCTCAAATCTGTGATAAGAAGAACTCAGTGTTATTTACTGACACTGAGGCGTTAGTGCTAAAGCCGGGATTCAAGATACCTGAAGATTGGATATTGATGCGGGCTCCAAGGAAGAATGACTTGTACATGCTCGACATGAACAAGCCAGATAATTCGATGGGTCCGATCTGCTTACTATCAAAAGCTTCGGAGACGGAATCGGTTTTGTGGCACAGACGCATGGCTCACTTGCACCTAAGGAAAATGAACTACATAACGAAGAATGGTTTGGTGCAAGGTGTGCCTCTGAAGAGCTTTCAGTTTGAGGATAAGTGTCTACCGTGCATGAAGGGCAAGCAACATAAAAAGACACACAAGTCCAAGAAGCTGAACTCCATAACCTCGACATTCGATTTGTTGCATATGGACCTTTTGGCCCTATCAACAAAAGGAGTATAGGAGGTAGTTGGTTTTGCTTAGTTATCACTGACGATTACTCACGGTTTTCATGGGTTTTCTTTTTAGGTACGAAGGACGAGACGGCTACAAAGCTCATCGGGTTCTTAGACCAAGTGGAGAATTCCTACGGAACAAGGGTTAAAAATATACGTAGTGATAATGGGACTGAATTTAAAAACTCTGTAATTGGTGTATATTGCCTATCAAAGGGCATCGTGCATCAATTCAGTGCACCATATGAACCTCAACAGAATGGGGTGGCCGAACGTAAAAACAGAACATTGATTGAGGCTGCAAGGACCATGCTTTCGGATTCAAAGCTTCCTACCATGTTTTGGGGGGAGGCAGTGAATACCGCGTGCCATATTTTAAATAGAGTCCTTACAGTCAAATCATTGAACAAAACATGTTATGAAATTTTGAATAAAAGGCCACCTAACTTAACTGGATTCGAACCGTTTGGAGTACCATGCACACTTTTAAGAACAAAACATCAACCGATGTTTGGTGAAAAGGCTGACGAAGGATACTTCCTAGGTTATGTGCCAAACTCACCAAACAAACGGGTTTTTAACAAAAAGAGTGGTACAGTGGAGATTGTGTATAATATTGAAGTCACAAGTTATACACATGAACCCCAAACTGGTCCGGAATGGATTTTTGACTATGATAAGTTATTTGAGTCATTTAACATTCCTTTGGATGATACTGCAGGTACAATCGTTAAAGACATGGCGACGTTGCACCTAAATGACGATGGCCATATTTTTCCGAGGACCACGTTCGAATCTACGTCCGAGCCTACTGCGACTGTAGATGGGTCTCCAGAAGTTGCTAATCCAGAAGAACCTAACACTGAGAATCAGACTCAAGCATCAAGTTCTGCCTCTGAGGAAAACGTCCGTGAGGAAGAGAATGTGGAAGCTGAGCCTGTTCCCCCTTTAGGTGAAATAGGATCCAACTTAGGAGATAATCTAGGGTAGACGAAATAGAGACCTCTAGGATTAACAAGAACCATCCTATAGATAGCATCATAGGAAATCCTAACGAGGGTGTGAGGACTCGGAGTAGTGTAAATAACAACACTGTGTTGTTGTCGATGATAAACGACTCCGAGGCATATCATACATGTCTATATTCGTGTTTCATATCGCAAGTAGAGCCCAAAAATGTGCAAATGGCACTTAAGGACAATTCCTGGGTTGAAGCGATGCAGGAAGAACTTTCACAATTTAGGAAACTAGAAGTGTGGGAGTTAGTTCCGTTACCTCGAGGGGAGATTGCAATAGGAACCAAATGGGTTTTTAAGTGCAAAAGAGACGATCGGGGTATAGTCACGCGCAACAAGGCAAGATTAGTTGTAAAGGGTTTCAACCAAGAGGAGGGAATCGATTACAACAAAGTGTTTGCACCAGTAGCAAGGTTAGAAGCAATTAGGTTGTTTTTAGCTTTTGCCTCCTTCAAAGGATTTAAGGTATATCAACTGGATGTTAAGAGTGCTTTCCTGTATGGGAAAGTGAAGGAGTTGGTGTATGTAGAACAGCCGCCCGGGTTTACAGATCCTAAATATCCTGATAGAGTATATCGATTAGATAAGGCTCTTTATGGATTACATCAGGCACCTAGGGCATGGTATGAGACTCTATCCAACCATCTTTTAGAAAATGGCTTTGAGAGGGGTAGGATAGATAGTACTCTATTTGTGAAGAGAAAGGAAGATCATTTTATCTTGGTACAAGTGTACGTAGATGATATCATTTTTGGATCATCAGACGAACAGATGTGCAAAGATTTCGAGAAGGTTATGAAGTCTAAGTTCGAGATGAGTGCTATGGGGGAGTTGAATTTCTTTTTGGGGTTACAAGTTGACCAGAAGAAGGAAGGCATGTTTATAAATCAGACCAAGTATGTCTATGACATATTGGAACGGTTTGGGATGGAAGGAACAAAGTTGACTGCCCACTTCAGCACGCCGATTCAAGTGAATCACAATCTCGGGCCGGGTACTGAAAGTGATTCCGATGTGGATCCGACTTTATATCGGGCCATGATTGGGTCTCTTATGTATTTAACTGCTTCAAGACCTGATATTATGTTTGCTGTTTGTATTTGTGCTAGGTTTCAAGCGAATCCGAAGGAGATGCATATGAAAGCTGTGAAGCGGATTCTACGATACCTCAAGTCGAAACCGAAGCTGGGACTTTGGTATCACGCGGAAGGAGATCTAGAGTTGGAGGCGTTCACAGATTCTGACTACGGAGGATGCAGCTTGACGCGCAAATCAACGACTGGAGGTTGTCAGTTCCTAGGAGGAGATTGGTGGGGTCCTGGCAATGCAAGAAACAACCATCGGTAGCCGTGTCAAACCGTGGAGGCCGAGTATGTTGCTGCTGGTAAGTTTGCTGTTCAACAGGTTCTGTGGATACAACAACAATTGCGGGATTACGGTTTGGCTTATATACTCAACTCCCATTTTAGATAAGACAATCAATCTACTATTGCGATACAATAATCCAGTTAAACCACAGTAAACATAAGCACATAGACATAAGGCGTCATTTTATTCGTCGATTGTGCTGAAAAGAATTTTATCAAACTGGTTAAACGGTGGCAACTGAAGAATAAATAATGCTGGATTTATTTACCAAAGCGTTTGATAAGTCACGGTTTGAGTATTTAATTCAACTTAATGGAATGCGCAACCCAGAGTAATTTGACCTTAGTAGGATTTTATTTCCTTTATAGTAGTTATATTTCTTTCTTTTTACAGTAGTCTGCTAATTTAGGTAAGTTACTAATTTAGGAAAGTTTCTATTTTTAGTAAGTTTCTATTTTTAGTAAGTTAGTAGGTTAGCTTAGTTTACTGCTTTTTGCTATGAAAAACAAAAGAAAAAAGAGAGAAAATTACAAAAATACAAAAAAAAAAAAAGGAATATCAGAAAAGGAGTTAAGTCTTAGATACATAGGTTCAAAGTGACGAAAATTAGCACCGTCGTTACAGACTCTAAGTGTTTAGGCTTTCACACATAATGCAACTAAATCCTAAGTGTTATACTTTATTTAGTTTGATGTGTTGGTAGGCATAATACATATAGGGAATCACAAGGCTAATAAAATATTCTAGAAAAAGTCAAGCGTGTCACTAACCTAGATGTATGACCAATCGGTCTAAATTTTTATGTACAAGACATACAAACACTGAGTCTAAATGAGGTATGCAAACTTTCTGGGGATGTATGGCAACATCAAATACATCTAAAATGGAAAGAATAGAAATATCATATGTAATTGAGAGTCGAAAACATGCAACTCTGTTGTACGTAAGTACAGACCTGTTGTCTCTGTTTAGATTCGGGTTAGCAGACATGTCG